>OZ038384.1:81878725-82243725 GCA_964036045.1 Eutreptiella sp. 'Long Island Sound 2002'
GACGGGGTTCAGGGGGGGGGGACGGGGTTCAGGGGGGGGGGGCTGGGGGGACGGGGTTCAGGGGGGGGGTGGGGGTGGGAGGACGGGGTTCAGGGGGGGGGACGGGGTTCAGGGGGGGGGGGTGGGAGGACGGGGTTCAGGGGGGGGGGCTGGGGGGGGACGGGGTTCAGGGGGGGGGGGGGCAGGGTCCCGGGTACCCGAACATACGTCCCTCAAAATGATCCCGGATCCCGGATCGGACTCTTTCACCGCTTCTGCGGCCCTCGGTCACTCAGTCGCGTGCCGCTTGGTCTCCCGTGCCGTAGTAGAGTGGCTGTCCAATAAGGGGGGACGGCGTTTCCAGTCCGATTTGTGCCCCTTGGGCGCCACTAGTGTGTGATGCATTTTGGGTGATGTGCTTCGGGGGGGGGGGGGGGTCCGGTCCCGGCCGCCAGGGTTTGGGGGGGGGGGGGGCTGGATGGGGGAGGGCAGGGGTCGGAACACTTGCTTCATGTGTGGCATACACATTTGGATCCCCCTTGAACTTCTGAGTTTTTTGAGGGCAGACACGTGGAGCAAAAACGAAAATCTACCCGGACGACATTCAAAAAAAAATTTCCGGCGCCTTACCGAGATCAAGTGTGGCCCGGAGCTTCTAAACATTTGGGCCATCTTGAGGGGATTTGGGGAGGGGGGTCAACGTCAAGGGCTGCAGCTGCCCCCCCCCCCCCCCCCTCGTGACTGTGGCCCTCCGGAGACTGCCCGCGTTGAGCCCAGCGCACCGCTGACGGCGCCTCCCCAAAGGCGAATCGCCGCATCCGCACAATCAAAAGGGGGGCCGATCCGAAGGCGTCATTGGGGGACCGCACACCGCGGGGCCGGCCCTCGGGACCCACACCCCTGATCTCGACGAAGGACACCCCTCGCCAACACCCCCGCGTGCGGACCGTCACCAGTCGTCACCAGCCACCGCCCGGGGGGGGGGGGGGGGTCAAACAGGCGGTTGACCCCCTCCCTGAACCAGGCCACGGCTTACCGTTAGAGGGGGGAGAGGGGCGGGGGGACTGGCAGCCGGGGCTCCCCCGCCTGATCCCCCCCCCCAAATCAGAAAATTTTTTCCTCGGGAAAAAAAAAAGAAAGTTATCAAAGGGGAAAAGGCACCGCACGGACGCCGAATGCCGCACCGTGCGGCGCGCGCGACTCGTGGGGCTGGTCAGGCTGAGGTGCCGAGGATGGGACCCGGTGGCAGGAGGGGCACGGGAGACCAAGCGGCACGCGACTGCGTGACCGAGGGCCGCAGAAGCGGTGAAAGAGTCCGATCCGGGATGCCCATCCGGGGGCACTGGGGTGTAGATGGTTTGGAGAGGCGACCCACTGTCGTGAAGGAGTTCGGGGCAGGCCACGGCTTCGTGGCGACCGGGACCTATACCGGTCCGGGGGGGGGGGGGGTTTGCGTACCTAAAATCGACCTCCGTGGACCTTCCCACTCCTTCCCATGCTCTTGATCCCGCTTCGGGATCGCAGTGGTGGCCCGGATGGTGGTCGCCAAAACCGTAGCGGAGGTGCCGGTGGAGCCTGTGGTAGACTTACCTCGTTCATCCATCCGTGTGTGTTGGGGGGGGTTCTCAGGGACCGGATACCACGCTTCAAACCCCCTTCCCGGGGATGTTCAAATGGGGGGGGGGGGGGGGAAGGGGGCGGTTTATGGGCATTTCGCTCGGCAGGGGCAGTACCCCGTTGGCTGTCAGCGAACGGTGCTCTCCAGGGCTTTTGGCAGAACACTCGGCGTATTCTTCTGATGGCAGCAACCCCCCCCCCCCCCCCCGTGCGGTGACACGTGGGTGTGTCAAGTGGGGATTGCACTCAGGGAAATGGCGCAAGCAACAGCATTGCACAGCCAAAAAGAGATCAAGGCTGATCACGAAGCGGAATGTCCGGTCCTCGGCGCCTTTCGCCAAACGTCTGTGGGGAACAGCAGCACTTGCAAACCTGCAGCATGTACACAGGGAATGCCCGCTCAGACTGGGCCGGCCATGCCATGAACCCACAGGAGAAGTCCTACTCATAGGGAAGCGAATCAGACATTGGCGTCCCCCCCCCCCCCCCATTGCACGATAGGAGGTGCTGCACTACACGCCACTGTGGCACCCCATCGCATTCGCTCTGCTGCCCCGGCCACGGCCCGCCCCCGCGGGATGCACCGCCGGTGGCGCGGATGCAGCCCATCGGTGACCCTGGGGGGGCCGCCCGGCACCAGCCCGGCAGGGGACCGGGGGCCGTTGACCGGGAAACCAAAGCAGCGGCAACGACCGGCGGCCTGGACTTGGGGACTCGGGTGCCGGACCAAATGGTCACCCCACCACCACCCAAGGGTCGCCGGGGGTCGTCGGAGGTCACCCCGGAATCGCGATTTGTCAGCCGCACCCATGCCGCCCCCGAAAACGGCCGAAGTCCGGCGAGGTCCCAAAACGGAGGAGGCCACCTCGCCCATGCGGCGAAGGCCTCGGTGGTCCAAAAGCGGAACACGCCCCCTCGCCCATGCGGCGGGGGCCTTGGTAGCCCCAAAACGGAGGAGGGCGTCGCGCCCATGCAGCAGGGGCCTGGATGGTCCTAAAGCGGAGGAGGCCCCCTCGGTGGGGCCCCATGGGGCGGCCGATCTTGGAGATTTGGAGACAGCACCCGCAACAAACATGGGAAGGGCGTGCGCTGGAGGGGGGGGTTCTGTCAGGGAGGCGCACGACGGGGCAGGCGCGTGGGCGTGACGGGGGCCGGGCCGCCCCCGCACACCCCCGCGGCACACCTGCGTGCTGTGGATCATGGCGTCGCCCACGATGGCGTATTTGATTGGGCCCTGGAGGCGGAGTGGGAGCGGAGTGGGAGCGGGAGAAGGAGCGTCTGGGGAAGAGGGGTGTGGCGTTAGAGTTCGGCCCCCGCTTCGGGAACGCTTCCTGCGCGTCGCAGGCGCGCCGCAGGGGAAGGGCGATTAGCTGTGGGGTAATCAGCACCGCATCAATTTTCCTCAATTTTGGGGGCAGGAAGCGGGTCAAACGGGCACAAAGGCGAGGCCCAAGACTCAAAACGGACAAAAAAATGGTGCGACACCCACTCCCCATTCAAAAGTCCAGTTCACAAAGGGCACCATTTCCCCTGTTCCACGATAATGACCCGCATTGCGTGCCGCAGGATTCGTGTTCCCTTTGCCCCGGTACGGCACCAGCGCCAACGCTTGTTATTGGTGGTTCCTAATTCCGCACCACCGATGGTGAAGAAGGAGCCTCCGGCGGGTGGGGGGGGGGTCATAACATCGACACCAGATGCCCCAGCCAAAGAACCACAAATCTGAAACCCCCCACTCTTGCTGAAAGGGTCCTGGTGCTGGTACAGAGGCACCCTCTTCCCCGAAACAACACGTGGTTGCACGACGAGCACTGCCCAGACCCACACCCACCATCGATGCAAGGCAATCACCAAGAGGCCACCGCCGGTCAAACCTTCATATTGCTGCAACAGCCGTCTGCAAACTCACTACAGTACAACTGCAACGCAGACGGAGGGGGGGGGGGAGACTACAGAGCCGGTGAGGCTGGAGACCTGCCGCGTAGTATTGGACACGGACGCGGCGGCCTCGGCCTCCGAGTAGCCAAAGATGCTGGCATTGTGATGGCGGACATCGTCGTACCAAATGGGGACCCGCTTCAGCATGTGGTTGGTGATAACCTGGGAAAAGGCTTGCCGCAACCTGCAGCACCAACAGATGGCCGGGGACACGCATCCGTGGACGACCGCCACGCAGTGCCGGACGGTCGCCGCGTGCGCGCCGCATGCGACACACGGACCGTGACTTGGACGGCCGACATTGTTTGGCCGCGCAGCACTCCGGCGTTTCGGAGGGAAGGATGGGCATGGGGCCCAATGGGCCATGGGCACTCACATACAACACGGTGGGCATGGGCCCGGGTCAGTCGGTGGGCAGGTACAGTCACGGCCCGGGGGGGGGGCGACCCGTGTCCCTGAGCGTCGCCCCGGTGACCCTTGACGCCGGTGCAGTCACGCACCCACCCACACAGAGTCCCGCCGGACCAGTGGTCGCGGCTTCCGGGGCGGCCGTGGGGAATGGTCCTCCCCCCGTAACGAGCGGGATCACGGGCACAACCCACTCACTCACTCACTCACTCACTCACGCAATGAATGCAAACACATCGTCCTCCGAGCTCACCCTGAGTCGCTCATCGACCCATGCACCACGGGGGGGGGGGGGGCGTAGCAACGGGCCATACGCCGACTCCCTCCCAACCCCCCGGGGGGGGGGACGGACACCACACAACAGGAACCTGAATGCTAGTATCTCCAACTACAATTTTTCTCCGGCACCTTCGGCGCCTGGTAGTTCCGATTGGTTTCTTATTGTTCATGGGCCAAGTGACGGTCCCCCCGTACAGAGTCTTGTCCCCCCCCTTTTGTCCAGCCCCCCCCCCCCCCCCGTCGCGTAGCAGAAACCCGGACAGTTTGCGGACTTGCTGATGAACAATGGCTGGAATTTGTCTATGGCGGGGACATCCAGTTCAGCCGACCGACCATTTGGGGGGGGGGGGCAGACCAAAAGGCGCCTCTGGTACCACTGATGAGGATTTTGTTTTGCTGAGCTTGCGTGCTTGCCTGTCATAGCGCGTAAACCCAGGGTTTGGCACAAGGCCTTGGTGGTTGGCTCTGTTAGACTGTGGCGGCGCCTATTGGCCTCTCGCCTTTGAACCTTCTGCCATGACAAGCCGGCATCCGTACTACTGCGGGCATCCGCACTGCCGCGGGCATCCCCCTGCCTTGGGGGGGGGAATCCAGAATGGAGGGGGGTAGTATACGACATTCTGTTGAGTGCGGACGAATAGCGCCGTGTACAATACAACCGGCCATCCCGTTCTACGTCCGTCCGGGCAAACACCTGAGGAAATTCAGGGACGCGCACGCTGGGGGGCACTCGCAGGGCAGGGGCCGACCTGTGCGGCAGAACGACTCGGATGGACGCCTTGATCTTGCTCCACAACTGAAAGACGGCAGCACACGGTGCTTGGGCGCACAGGCCCGGAGGGGCGCAGGGAACCGCACCTGGCGCTGACGAGCGGCCCTGTTCTGTTGCGCCGATTTTCTGAACGCGCGCACGCAAAACGGGACCAGATATCTGTGTACATTGACCGTGGGCGAATGTCTGTCGTGCTCACGTCACGACCCCACTCACCCATGCACAGCCCCCGTCTGCCCGAATGCTTGCACCCACCTTGCGTTGTCCCACTGAACCCCCCCCGGCCTGGGCCGAACCAATCATATCTGTGGTGACCAATGGCACGCACAGCAATGCCAATGCCTGGTCGTGTCCACACCCAAGCTGCCCGGTGGAGCTCGTTTGACCCTCCCCCCCCCCACGTGGCCACAGACTCAGGGCAAAAACAAATTGAGGAGGTTGCACTTACATCAGAACCAGAGTTTTCCAGGGGGGGTGGGGTGCAAGGGGCGGGCAGGGGGGGAACCCGCTCCCCCCAGGAGACCCTGAGTTTTTGTGACTGAAACCCTCCGGTGCCAGTGAACCAACACCTGCCATACTCCATTGCAGAATGGTGCAGCTGTACACAAGGTGCACAAGGTGCTGTGCGTACAGGGGGGGGGGTGGGGCAGCACAGGGCAGACAGGGGACTAAGGCCCGAACCCACTCCCATCTCCCATCTCCACCCGCAATTCTGATTGCCATCCCTGACTGTCACTGTTACCCGACGGCCCCATCACTTAAGAGGGGGGGGGGTGTGGGGGGGAAGGGGGCGTTAGACCCCACCCCCACCCCACCCCACCCCCGGGAGATGCTGAGTTGTGAAGCAAAACTCTGAATAGAACCTCTCTTGACAGGGCAAGCACCAATCCTCTGTTGGCAACCAAGATGCCTGATGGCTAGAGTGTTCATGGGCTCAGGCAGCATTAGGAGCAAGGGTTGTAAGGCGGTTGCGATAGTGAGGATCACTAGGGGTCCCGGGTGAACCTGCACAAGGTGCGCAATGGACGGGTCCTGCAGATTGGGGTGGACCAGAAATGTCACTGTGGGGGCCCACCGTGCAGTGGGGGGGGGGGGGGGGATTCGCATAGGTAGTCGACCCCCCGCCAGCATTCGCCAGTGCTGTAAGTGGCACGTGGCGTGGTCCAGCGGGCGAGAAACGCCACCGACAGTGGTAGGACATGGGCACAGAGCTCCGACACATGTGGATTGAGGGTTGAGCTGGGCCGAGTGGGCCACTCCAGGGTGTCCAGGACCATCAGCAGGTCCGTGAGCGAGGGGGAGCTGTCAGCCATGGCTTCCAGGACAACACGAACACGGTCGCTTGTTCCGTCCTGTGTTGCCGAGGAGGGGTGTGCGGACCTGACAAGGCCAGAGGGGGAAAAGACGGTCCACCTGTGAGGTGGGAGGGGGGATGGTGTGTGTAGGTCCGTTTCTAGCGCTACCGTGATGGAGGTGTTGCTGGCGGGCTGCACGACGGTCGTGTCGTCAGGCAGGGATGACCCTACCAGCTTGGGCACCATGGTGAGGAGCCGCACAAACCGTCCTTTTACCCTGCATACCAAACTGACTTGAAGAAGGGAGGGCAGCATGGAAGAGGGGCTTCGAGGGGCCCTACCCCCGGGGGGGGTGAGACCTAACTAGATTGAATGAGATTGATTGAAAAACAGACAGACAGTGCTGCAAAAAATGCAAACTCGAGGCAATGCACTCCACAGTCAGGCAGAAGTGCATCTTTATTCTCTCTGCCTGGCCTGGTTGAACCTCTTGACACACCTGTGTCTGAATGAGGAAGACAAAATTTCATGTCCGACTATGCAGTCGGACAGTCACTTACAGTCAGGCTATCAGTCAGACTACAGGATACAGCAGATGTAATATAGTGCAGATACACGTAGACACGTAGACGCACCTTGTTTCACGGAGCCATCGACCAAAAGCCACTGGATTGCAACCACTCAAAGGCACACGAGAATGCAAATCGGTGTCAGAAACGAAACGCGCTGTCCGGGCGACACCCTACTACATTCATGCGTTTTGGAGCGTTGTCCGCAAGCAGCATGGGTGTTGCGAGTGACCAAGCCGCTCAACGTCCTTGACTGGCATAGCTGGGAAGGGATGCCTGCCGCTTACCTGCCGCTTAAATCGGGGTTGGGGGGGGGGTGGTTGGCACAAGGCCTCGGTATTGGGTTGTTTGCCTTTGGCGGCGCCTATTGGCCTCTCGCCACTGCTCATCCTGACCCTCTGTGGGTCCGAACGTGTTTTGGTTGTGTCAACGGAGCCCCCGGATGACTTGTCCTGTTCGACTACTCCAGGGTCGGCTGTCCCGGAGACGGGCTGTTGCCCGTGCCGTTGACCAGGTGCATCCAGATGCACACTCCGAGTCCATGCGGGGGTTTGCCGACTCCTGCACTGACCTGTGCGCGCTGGGGTGTGCATCTGCACGATCATTTTCCTGACAGGGGCTTCTAACAACCACAATGATTCGTTCCCGTTTGCCCTTTCCTTCTCCTCCTTTTGCGCTCTGCACCGCTTTCGGGGGGGGAGGGGGGGGCTGCCCCCCTTGGTGGTCCTTGGTTGTTGAAGAGGTACTGTGAAGGGGAAACATGCAGTGCAACGGCATCTCCGGAACATGCACGTGAAACTGCCGCGGTGCAATGTTTGCCGTCAGTCCAGGTGGATGCAACTGTTCGCCGCTTCAGGGGGTTGGGGGGGCATCCCAGCCAATCCCTTCCTTCCCATTTTGACTCCACACCCTTGCCACTTAGGCACTTAGGCTGGCTGCTGGCTGCGGTTGGGTGCGGGTGGCGCAACTTGTGGACACGCAAGCCACCGTATTTGTCCGGGCCACAAAGCAGACTTGGAAACCCATTTCCCTAAGCATCCAAGACACCTCGCATCTTGTGTGGTTTTTGAGCCCTCCTCCTTATCATGGGCGGGGCAGCATTGGAGGAAGGGCCTGGCGTGGGCATGGGCACGTGCAGAGCGACGGGCATAGTTAACGGCACAGACATGGGCATGGGCCCGGGCACCGACACGGGCACAGATACGGCCAACACAGCGTGAACCCGACAGGTCATCGTCTCAGCTATTGGACGCTCAATGGCGCATTGGATGCACCTCGTCATTTGTGTACACCCCACGGACGAAGGCCTTGAGATCGTTGTCGACAAAGAAGCGGTCGAACGGGGGGATGTACACGCTCATGGTCTTGTCAAAAAGCTTCCCCCGGGTCACGTTGCTCTCCGCGTAGGCGGCGGACTTGGGCGCAAAGACCTGGCGCGGCGGGGCTTGCCCGGCGGCGATCCGCGGGGAAGATAGGGACCGGGGCGAAACGGAGTTCCGCGACCGCGGCGAGGGCGGCGCTTGTGAAGATTGGAATCCCGGCGGCGCGGACATCGGGGTTTGGATGGACGTGGGCGAGGGCATGGTGCTCAAAGGTGGGGTTGCTGCCTCTGCCTCGGAGTGTTTGGGATGGGAGCGAGTCACATCGGTGGGGTGATTGCAAGCGGGTTCCCTTGAGAGCCGTAGTCGCTACCCGGAGGCATGATGACTGAAAAGGAGAGCCATGGGCAGTGGCAGGATCAAAACGAACGAGCCGCCCGATGCAACACAAAAGACTTTTGTCCAAATTCAGTTGAAAAAGCAGGTAACACTAGATGTGGATGGCCATGGATACCAGTCAACGCACGCTTGCAGCCGGGGTCCAAAAGGCGTCCAAGGTATGAAGAAACGCACACATGCGTTGCTCGTCTTTAGCGTCGAGGAGCGCTTGGAAATGTTAGGAGGTGAACCACCATTCATTCATTCATTGGTATGGCAAGTTGGCAGGTGTCCATATGTTCCATATGATGCCGAGTTCTCTAGTTGATGTATCAAGTTGAGCGAGTAGGGACACACTAAGTGGCCCGAAATAAAGGGAACCGCCAGTGTACGTACCGCATCTCAGGCTTCTTAAGCGCACCATACGAACTTACGCCCGGTAGAGGATCGCTACTACACACACACACACAAAAAGTATCAAGCTCTCCCACCAGATGCGCGTACTCTTCCCCTCCCGACTGTAGACCCGGGTCTTCTAATTTTTCTCCCGAGCCCAAGCGCCTAGGTCTTACAAAGTGGTCGTTTTGAAAGTGGGTCCTATATTTTTTTGATCCGGAGTGCACTATGATGTGTTTTCTTGACCACCGAAGAAAGCCGGTTTCGGTGGCACAACTTTTTTCAATTTTTAGTCTTCAACCAAAAAAAATCCTTTGAATCTAATGGACACATTCAACTTGGCACGTCATAGGACACTACCCCATCAATCAAAGCATCCGATCAATGTTTTGGTCACATTTGGGCCCGGGTTGAGGTTGAGGACACGTGTGCTTCATTTCTTCGTGCTCCTGGTGGGTCTTCTCAAGGGTACTTTTTGAAAGTGAGTCTTACAACCTTTTCTCCCATGAATGGACCAAAAAATAGGGTGGGTCATCACAAGGCATGGCCTTCAGGCCCTTGAAGCAATTATCAAGCTTCCGGTTGCCATCCTTGGAAATCCTTGAAAAAGCGGAATGTCCCTTTGGTAGTTTTTTGTTTCACCACCTGCTGGTGTGGCCAACAAAGTACTGGAATGATGTCCTCTGGATGTATTTCCGGGAACGTTTCCTTAATGTCAAATTCAACCCACTTGTTCACAAGCACGCAAGCACCAACAAGGCAAAAATTGCCAGTGGCCGGCCATAGGCTGAAGTGTAACAAGCGTGTGATGGGGAACTTGGGACAAAAAGTAAATTGTCTCTCGCACGTGCAATGAATGCAACCCTGTCCCAAACCCCATACTCATTCGTGCTTGCACTCTCCGCCCACACGCACACACTCACACACACTCCTTTCAATTGCCTTATGCCTAAAATCATGTGGTGGGTCTGCCAGACGGGACAACCACCGTCTGATTGGGTGCAGGGTATCATTCATACCCACAATTTCCACCGAATGAAGCGAGGAGATGGCAATTTTCCATAACACCGACAAACACCTTCCCATGAGTTTATTGAGACGCTTGTATGGGTCTTTGTCTTGGGACTTCTGGTGCATTCATGATAACCCTGCGGTCCTGGTATTTGTGCTTTACGAGCTGTTGAGAGCTGGGCACTGGGTCAAGTTTAGTTTGGTTGGGTCGTGAAGAGTCCCGGGTCGCGCAGTAGTCAAGGGTGGGCATGCTCATTCAGCCGTGAACAGTCTCCTCCAATGGAGGCCTGGAAAATGGGGCGGTCGATCATAGTACACGTCCTGATGCCACACTAGACCCGGAGAAATCAGAAAACATGAAATACTAATTGGTACAACAACATTTTACTGGAAAGCAGCACACGTGTTGGAATACAATTTCCAAGTCGGTTTCTTGTGATGGTCACCCGGGGAACTATGTTTCCTAAATGTAGGATCACGTGCCACTGTGGTGAAAGCACAGCTAGCACTACCCCCTCCCTGAAAACTCGGTCTGTTTGATACGGGGACGTCCCGCCTATGGATGGCATGTCAGGGGTACCTCTGCCATTGGTTTTACTATGCCAACTATTACAGATCACCGAAACGTTTTGCTGAAATTGTCTGTTTTGATTCTGAGTAGCATGCTTCCGGCGAGTTGTTCAATTGTGTGATCTCTGCAGCGACGGCTTTCCTGGAGGCTAAAGTGGTGCCTCAACCACCCATACCCCTGTACCACTCCGAGTCCGGCAAAGGTTTCACAACTAATTTTGGATCACTACACGCCATGTGCCGAGGAAAAAACAAGCCACCGACAGCATCCAAAGTGTCCAATGAGTTCCGGTCCTTTTCGGAAAAAATTAGGACCAGAAAACTCAAGTCAGGAATGGGGACACACCGGGCGTGCTCATGCCCAGTGTGACCAAATCCTCAACTAGAGAAGAGTGAGGAACCCGGAGCTCCGTGCCCGCTACCGCCTTAAGCCCGCGTGTCTGCGGCTACATGGCAAGTCCACCCCCTGAACCACTGCCCAACGCGCCTATCGCCCGGCCTTTGGATTGTCGTCAACAACGGCATAGCTCAGACAAGTCCCAGAGTGTCATAAGCCTTCATCATGCTAGCTTACAACGCATCTGTGCCTACGCCAGACGACAAGCCGTGGACCAATCTATTTTTCATGTTTTTTTCGAAGATAGAGAGGTCGAGGGCTGGAGACAGTTGGGAGAGCCATTGGAAATTGCACATGAACAGAACATGTCCATTCACTAGTAGAACACCAAACTTGGAATGTAGTTGCGAACCAGAACACTTCCAGGCCCCAAATTTAATTCGATTTTCAAATACCTCAGAAGGAAGGAGGGTTTCGTAGGAGTGATTTCAACATCACAGCAAACGGAACAAGTGACAAATCGCCATGACCGAGGGTGTGGAGTTCCGTTCGCGGGCCATGGACTTGCGGAGAAAATCACGGTTCAAAGCAGGCACGCTAGTGCTCAGGCGGAACGTCGATGCGATGCGTTTAACCGAACAGTATTTCCCAAGGGGGTCAAGGAGTGGGATCTCGATGCCGAGCACTATCCTACGCGGTAGTTTATTGCCCATGCTGCGTTTGATGTTGCGCTGTGCGCATGTAACGACTTGTGATGTCAACCCTGTAGCTCACAGTTCACATGATTGAACGTATCCAAGAGGCCAGGGATTGGCAACTATTGCATCGCAACGCCGGGCAAAAGAACCCTTTTTTTGAGTGGGTTCTAAAACATGGCTTCCATGGAATCCAATTGTCGGTGCCTCATTGGAAGGCATACTTGCGCGAGGTGTTTTGGATGCACAAGTTCGGCAGACTTGTGCTCCTAAACAAATATCACCAGGACTTTAAAATTCCACGGTGGTCCTGGCTACTAAAGGTGAAAGGATTTCAAGGCCAACTACACAAACAGAGCAAAGTGACTGCCACCACGGATGAAACTGACTGGGCAACCCATTTTGTCTACTCCATGTCGACCACTCTGACACTCGAAGAGCCATTGCGCCTAATTATTGATTTGTGCCTTGGAAAGCATGGTGCTCACTGAATTTGGCGCCAGTTGGCCCACATACACAAAACAATCACACAACGACCAATCGACGAGAAAGAGACAAATGCACAAGGAATTTTAATTGATCGTGCACACAATTAAAAAAATTGACTCTTAGCTGCATGGCCTGTCTAGTGTGCGTCCGGTGCGGTGTGTTTCGTGTGTCATTTAGGAGACCTTGCTTGTGTCTCCTTGGTTCGCGGCTTGTAGCGCTTGCGAAATGGCTTTGTGGCTAGTTCTATCTTGGGTTGTACTATCCATAGGTCATAGGTCCATAGGTTCTGAGCTTTGTGTTCCATGGGGAATAGCATTCCCTCACCCACAAGTTGTAGCCCATGTGTGAGTGCTCACGGCGGCAGTCTACACGGCCTTGCGCTTCAATTGTATGATGTGTTTCAATTTTATAATGTTCCTTTTGCGGCTCAAGAACAAAGACATCGGTAGAGGTTGACTCAAATGAACGACAATACAGACCGGGTGTGAGAGTCACCATGACGAAGCCCCAACTGCTAACTTCATGACTTTGGGGGTTGCATGCAAGGCATCTCAATGGCGAGCAAACCCAACACCGAAGTTTCGAAGTCTCCCGAGGGACGACAGGGGACGTAGGGAAGGCGAGGGCAATGCACAAGACACAAGGGACCCACCCGCGCCACCCGTGGTAGTAGAAAGCAGTGCATTGCCGGAGCCTTCGTGAAATGTCGGCGAGTACTCTCATCAATGGGCAGATGCCAGGCGGCTGGTTGCAGCCGCCAGGTAGCGCAAATTACCGCACGGGCAACTGCGAACAGACCATCATTCTTGCATCTTTTGGTACAGGGATGATTGCCGCTCGCGTAAATACCGGTAAATACGAGCGGTATATACCGGTGACGGTATGCAGACTGCGGCCCTAGCAGACTGCGAAAGACTGCGCACGAACAGGCGACACGCGCATTTACGACAACCGAGAAAACGACTGCAACTGATCTACTGCAACTGATCTTCTGCTAAAAGGCGACAAGGATGTTTTGAACCGTTCTGCAGCCCAAATTTATAAAATAATTGCATTATTTTATCGCCAGATAAGGGAACGATACCCTACTGGTAACAAGGCTACTGCTGCTGATTTTCAAGTCCCTCCAAGTGAAAATCCACTCCCTCCTACTCATTTTCAACTCCCTCCTACTCATTTTCAACTCCCTCCTACTCATTTTCAACTCTCCCCTGCTCATTTTCAACTCCCTCCAAGTGAAAATCCACTCCCTCCTACTCAATTTCAACTCCCTCCTACTCATTTTCAACTCCCCCCTGCTCATTTTCAACTCCCTCCAAGTGAAAATCCACTCCCTCCTACTCATTTTCAACTCCCTCCTACTCATTTTCAACTCCCTCCTACTCATTTTCAACTCTCCCCTGCTCATTTTCAACTCCCTCCAAGTGAAAATCCACTCCCTCCTACTCAATTTCAACTCCCTCCTACTCATTTTCAACTCCCCCCTGCTCATTTTCAACTCCCTCCAAGTCAAAATCCACTCCCTCCTACTCATTTTCAACTCCCCCCTGCTCATTTTCAACTCCCTCCAAGTGAAAATCCACTCCCTCCTACTCATTTTCAACTCCCTGCTGCTCATTTTCAACTCCCCCCTGCTCATTTTCAACTCTCTCCAGGTGAAAATCCACTCCTTCCTACTCATTTTCAACTCCCCCCTGCTCATTTTGAACTCCCTCCAAGTGAAAATCCACTCCCTCCTACTCATTTTCAATTCCCCCCTGCTCATTTTCAACTCCCTCCAAGTGAAAATCCACTCCCTCCTACTCATTTTCAACTCACTGCTGCTCATTTTCAACCCCCCCCTGCTCATTTTCAACTCCCTCCAAGTATATACCGATATACCAGTATATACCGCAGTATATACCGCGGTATATACCAGCCGCCGCAGCAGTATATATCACAGTATGTACCATCGGCACCGCAGTATATACCACAGTATATACCATCGCTGCCGTATGTACCAGCGCTGACAAATTCGAATTTTGAATTTCTAGACCAATTTGAATTTCAGTTTTGATTTTTTTCTTTTTTCTGTCACAACTCGGAATGAATATTCGCCTCCTGATTTTGCTACTTGTGTGTTGCTTATGTTTGGGCACACACTCCAATCCCAAACGCTTTGATTGGAAATGCTCCGATGTCGTCCGTGAAATGCATGGACGCACCATTGGCGAGATTGGTGTGCTAATTACCAATCGACCTCGTGGAGCACCTGCCTATTACGTATGGCACCCGGAGCAAATGTATAATTGGAGGCCCGTATGTCCTGATTGCCGTGGCCCTGCAAAAAAACACGGGTGGTCAAAGCATGTGGTTTGCATGGCAAGTGAAAACTGCGCTTTGCTTCACCCTCGCTATAGCTGTCCTACATGCAGCACATCGGCATCTACCAAGACATTTACTGTATGTAACATCTGGGATCAATGGCCTCAAGAGGTGGTGGATGGGTTTCCATTCATCCTAACCCCCAATAGTGGCGTAGACGTCACTTTATTTAGTATGGTTCTGGAAGGCCTAGTGCGAGGTGTGCCGACAAGGACAACAGCAAACATGATCTCGGCGATGTACAACACAAATTTCAAATTTGTGTTGAACACGTTGCAAGAACCCATGACGTATGCCGATTGGGGTGCACCGCCGGGAACAAATTTGCTCATTGACATGTTGTATCGATACTTCGAATCGAACAACGGATTTTGGGACAATTGCCTCGCGCAAATCGGTGCGGCAAAATTGTCGGCGGACCACACGTACAAAGTGGCGAAAAAGATCAAGGTAAAAATCGACGGTCAATATCGTGGACAATACGAAACATGTTACTTTGTTATGAATGAACTGGGCATGGTGATGGCATGGTGTGCGTGATTGGGTGCGGAACTACCGCGCCCATGCAAATGTTGCGGTGAAATCCTATGTCTACATCCATGATTGGACAAATTTGAAAAAATCCGAATTTTAATGATGGTAGGATTACATTTAGGGCGCCGAAGGCGCCCGAAGAAAATTTTTAAGAATTTTGACATGGATCCCTTCATTCCTAATCCAATCGCTCCCCTTCCTTAGTCATACATGAGCCGCCCTTTCACTTGAGTGTCTTCTCCATCCCTCTTCACTTGAGTGTTTTTTTGAGCTCCAATCCTTCACTTGAGTGTCAACCATACCTTGGTACAATTTTTGGCGCGATTCGTGCAACACAGGAAAGTCGTTTGCAAGTGTTGAGCAGGGTTCTGTAGTGTCGACACATTGTGTTTGGAACCCAAAATATAGGTCGTATCGATTTTTGTGTGTTTCGCATTTTAGACACTTGTTGTTGTGACCAGTTGTGATTCTTCCAAACAAAACTTTACGTCTTTTGTTTTTTAGCTGGTTGGCATGCAAGGGAATATTCCTCGGGACGTGAGGCACACAATTTGGCCACTGTGTGGTTTGTATACAACGAATCTGTTGTGGCTAGGAATGATGGTTCCGTGGTCCACCTGTAGGTTTGCAAGAATACCACTACCACGAATTGAGGCGAGAATTTCAAAAATCGTATCGGGCCCACGATGGTGCTTACCTTGCTGCAAACGCTTAGGTTGTGGCTGAGGTTGGTGTTAGGTTAGTGTTCTGCCTTCCACCCCTAAAAAGAGGCACAGGCCCAACCAACTTTTCACTCCTCCACTCACTCCACCATGTCCTTTGACACCTCCCTCACCGAAGTCAGATTTGCTTCAAGGATGTAGTATGCGAATCCAAGTATGTCAATCAAGATTCCCACAATTGTTGCCAACATGGTGGAATATGGGGTGATGACTTTGCCCTATGTCGTTGGTGACATTGATGTTTTGCCAAGGTTGCTTCAAGAACAATGCAAACTTAAGGGAATCCATTTGTAAGATAGCTAGGAGAGGTGCCATTGCAAGAGTCACTTTGGCCAACTCCCACCACATGCACGGAGACACAACATAGTTTGAGCACGAAGTGCAGCCAAGAGGTGCCCCATGAGTTGCCTTTGTTAACTCAAGAATGCGTCACTCACTTGGGTGATTTGTGGGACGACGTGTTCCAAAATGTTTGTTGTGATGCAAAGGGAGAGGGGGGGAAAGGCGCGATGCCAAGGCAACTTGCGAAGCTCCAAGCCGAGGCACATGTTTCCGCCAGAGGGAGTGCAGTTGCTTGGGATTTGTTGTGTCTTGGTGCTGCAGAACAAGTTCTTCAGAAAACCACTGCCATTTGAGCACTGGTTGCCTTTAAGGAGGCTTGTAGCAATAGCAATTGGGCAGCTTCTTCACTTGGCGTGGCGTGGGGCCAAAGCTAATTTTGATAAACGGAATCCGCCTCCTAAGGGGATTGGTTTTGTGAAGTGTTTTTGGTGTGTGTGCTACCGGGGACCTCCACTACCTGCATGCCATTATCCCTCTTTTGCGCCCCACAACCGGCACGGATGTTTCCTTGAAGGGGTTCTTGGAGGATGATCTTGTCCTCTTCACGTTCCGTGTGTTCTCAAAGGTTCGAGCTTCCCTTCTTGAAGGGTAGCCATCGCTTGGGGAATGCGAAGGCTTCTTCATTGATAAGTTTTGTGCAGCCTTGGATGGAGACAGTGCAAAATTGGGATGACGATGCTACACCTACCCCATCCAGCCCCCCCACATGTCCACGGAAAACATCCGTGCTGGATCTTGAAGAAGCCTAGTGTCTCATTTGGGAAGCTAGCGATAGGTCATACGGTGCCAGCCCCCCTGCATTGCGTGTCACCCTGCGGTAACTCCCTTAAAAAGGGCTTGGGGGCTGAAAAACGCACGGGGACTTGGATTTGTGGTATTTGGGTCATAAATGGGTTTAGGGTAATTCACCATGCATACTTAGCCTCCCAGCAAGGCACACAACATTGATCGAACAATTCGCCTTCAACAAAAAGTAAAAAAAATTGTTCAATTGCACACAAAATTGATCGATCCACCACGGCATGTACATGTAGTTGGAAGTGCGTCATACAAGTTGGAGAATTGAAGCAAAATGGTCCACAAATGATCCATGAATCCCTTTTGGATCACCACCCTCGAAACCCTCCCCACCCCCTCCACTCCTAACAATTATTGCTTGTCCCCGATTACACGTCCCTTTCCGAAGGTAAGCAACGACTTATCCATTTGTTGATAAGTGGTACTCTTGATGTGTGCCGGAAGCATTTGGTTGTTGATGCTTAGGACCATGAATAGATGGGGTGAGACTGTTTTCCAGTTTATGTGCTCGTTGCTTGACCGACAGCCACAGACTCGTTGCCTTGTTATTACTGCTCTCGTAACATGCAAGCGATTCTTCGGCCGTCATACAGCAGGTAGTCCACACATCATTAATCCCCCTCTCGTAGGTAGACACTCGTAGGTTGCAAGGTGAAGCATGCAAGCAAAGAAAAGATCAATCAATTCATCTTCAAAAAAAATTGTTCCGACCGACATTCCCCGAAATTGTTCAAACCGGTATTCATATTCATATTCATTCGTTCCAAGGGGGGGAGGGTTATACCGAGCGGAGCGGAACGGAACACAACAGCGTGCCTACCACCCAATGTATTGTAGTGTGTAGATGGTGCTATGATTTTAGCTGGAGGGGCAGTGAGGTATGAGGAGTTGGGCAAGGCCCTGTAAGCTTCCGATAGTCCATGCTCTGTGCCCATGGGCGGTTGATCCATGACCTTAGCACGTATAGACTGTACAAAAAGCGCTTCCGTTGCCAACGCAACTGGAAATCACGTTCCCCACGTCGAGTGCATGAAAGTCCTTTTATGTCGAGCTTGGGAGGGCTAGGGGCGTGTTGTGTGGAAGAGGTGGAGGGTACGGTGAACCATACGAAATTCGCTTGATTCTCATGTTTTTTTTTTCAGCTTGCTTCTATTCATGTTCTCTTTCCTTCAATGCGTGTCGCGACTTGGGCCTGAAGGGTGCACTGCCAAATCATCGCTTCCATTCGGGCAAGTTCTTTTTCTGAATTCCGTGCCTGGAGTTTCCAAGGAAAACCATGTGGCTGCGTTGGCGCGTTTGCACCCCTCCTTGGTTCGCTTCCGAGCGCTGTCCACTGATAGCGTTGATGCTTCCCGTAACGCGATCATGGGAGCCGTGCATCATGCAACCCAAGGTGCTTTGAGCGTGTTCGAAGCACACGATGGTTGGAGCATATACCTCACGGACATCTCCCACAAGGCCACCAAGCGCGGTGTGCCGTTGACTGCGGCGCTACTGTACGTCCCCTTGCACCTAATCCCCGAATACAGTGGTCACAGCCCCACGGAGCTCTTCAACGCGTTGACACAGTTTGGGGTGATGTTCAAAGGGATCAAGATTGGTACGGAAACACGGGCCAACAAACTGGAAGTTCTCAGCCGCAAGCAGTTGCTGCGCACGCTCGAGAAGGCCAGACACATGTCAAGCCGGGTGATGCTTCGCGATGATGCGCAGGCGATGCACGGCATGGCCAAGAATTTTCTGCTCTCGGCGCTGGGCTTCACCGAAGACGTCGACGTGGTGCAGGTTGTGCCCCGGGTCCCATACGACGTGATTGTGGATGTGGGACACCAGAAGAACATGGTCACGGTCGCGCAGAACCTCCTGATGTCGTTGAAGAGTGCCGCCGACCGCCCCTCCGTCGTGCAGCTCACGCCAGTTGCCACGAGGGAGTGGGCCCGGGGCCTGCTGCATTGCCCGTCCTGCCATACCCACCATTCGTCGCATCCATACGGTGTGATGGAGTTGTGTGGGCAGTGTCTGGATCGCCGGGAGGAGATGTTGCTGGAAGGGACGAATGCATTGAGCCTCGAGGAGAGTAATGATGCCGTCGCAGCGGAGGTGGTGGAGGTGACAGACAAGGATTTCGAGCAAGTGGTTTTGCAGTCCCCACACCATGTGCTGCTGGAAGTCTACGCGCCCTGGTGCCCGCACTGCATCAAGTTGGCCCCCGAAGTCACAAAGCTGCCGCAGTCCCTGGGGCAGAAACTGACCGGACGGAGCACGAAGGTGATTGTTGCGAAGATGGACGGAACTGCCAACAAGGCGACTGGGGCTGCAGCGTATCCCACCTTCAAACTTTTCAAAGCAGGGGAAAAGCTGCGACCTGTGGTCTTCAATGATGATTTCGAGATCGACCGTATCAGTGAATGGGTGATGGACTCCCTTGGGGCCGGCATATCTCTGCCTCCGTGGATGAGGACCAAACCGCAGGAGTCTCCGGCAGAGGTCTCGGAGTTCGACGACGTGCAGAAATATGCCGCAGCCCTGCGGTCAACCAAGCGAGCGCAGCCCGCCCCTTTGCCCGACAAGCCATCGCTCAGAAGGGAATACTTTCAAAACACTTACGGGGCAAAGTATGGCCATGACGGCCAGATTGAACATATCCGGGACAAGGAATTCAGTCGCCTGCAAAACATGACCTATTTGGACTCCACCGGGTCGGGTTTGTATCAAGAATCCCAGATCCATGAAGTTGCGGAGATGTTGAAGCAGGATGTCTTTGGCAACACTCACAGCCTCTGCCAATGCTCCAAGTTGACGCAGCGGGAGGTGGACCGGGCTCGCGCAAAGGTGTTGCGGTTCTTCAAGACCGATACTGACGACTATCATTTGGTATTCACCGGCAATGCGTCTGGGGCTCTAAAAGCAGTTGGTGAATACTTTCCATTCCAGAAAGACACTTCCGCATTCATTTTCACCCGCGGCAACCACAATTCCGTGTTGGGCATCAGGGAATACGCCCATGACAAAGGAGCTCACATATATTCCGTTGATGATGATGAGTTGGCCGAGCTGCTCAGTGACGCAAAAGGCTTCTTCGCGAGGCGCAATCGTCCCTTTCCAAGCGGGCCATCGCTGTTCGCGTTCCCGGGGGAAGACAATTTCCATGGAGCCAAGTATCCACTGCAGCTGGCGAAGCATTTCAAGGCGGCAGCAGGAGACAATTGGAAGGTTTTGTTGGATGCTGCAGCCCTGGCCCCAAACAGCCCGGTGGATCTTGGAACGCACAGGCCGGACTTCGTGGCCCTGTCCTTCTATAAAATGTTTGGGTATCCGACTGGGCTTGGGGCGCTGGTATTGAAGGCGGACGTCGGTGACAAGCTGAACAAGGTGTATTTTGGTGGTGGTAATGTGGCCGCAAGCACAAGTAAGGTCAAATTCCATGCCTTCAAATCCGCGCCAGAGAAATTTGAGGACGGGACATTGTCTTTCCTGTCCATCGCATCGCTGCGCTTCGGCTTGGAAAGGATGCAGCGCATGACGATGCCCTCCATCAAGAACCACACATGGGCTCTGGCTCGGTACCTTGCAGATGGTCTGCAGGCCCTCAAGCACAGCAATGGCCAGCCCGTGATTGAAGTGTATGGCAAGCACTTCCTGCCCAAGGCTGAGGACATGCAGGGCCCAGTTGTGTCCTTCAATGTTTTGAACAAAGACGGTACTTACGTGAAACTCTGCAACGTACTCAGTCAGCTCAGCGATGCGAGCTTCCAGCTGCGGACTGGTGAGATGTGCAATCCCGGGTCCTGTTTTGCATCTCTGGGGATTGACGAGGCCGATGTGGCAGCCAAAAGCAGCGGCAACGGCTGCGGCACCAATGATTTCATCAACGGCAAACCTGTTGGAGCTGTGCGAGCGTCCGTGGGGTACTTCAACACGTTTGAGGACATGGACAAGATGTATTCCTTCATGAAGTCCACTTTCGTGCAGTGAAAGCCCTGTGCATGCTGTTCCCTGATGTCTAAATACATATCTCTGTTTTATTATAAAACCAAAAAGTAATGCTCACCACGTGTTCAATAGCCTCGCGAATTTGCCGGCGACGATTGGCCTAGGCCTCGCACAAGTTTAACCACTCCCTGATGTGGTCATTTCGGCATTGCGAACCTCAACGTGTTCCATCACCCCCAACCCAGGGCATGGTGATTGGGGGCGTAATGCGCGCTGTGCACAAAGTTTGTACAGGGCGGCATGGGGACTCCCCCATGTATGACCAGCATTGACCTAGGCATGACATTGCCTCCGCCTGTCTTCTAAAGCCACCCTCCTTGGCTGATGTTGGTGTCGGACGGCCGAGATTATCCCCCTTGGGTGGGTACACGGCTCAGAGGGGATCAGTCTCGATTTCGACACCAGGACGACCGGCAATGGATTGCGTGCGTCCTGTTTTGACGGACCCGTGGGGACTCTCCCCCAGCCTGCGGCCCAGGGAAAGCACAATGCATGCGGAAGCGCCGTCTGTTGCGTTCGTCCATGCGGGCGTCCACCGTCGCCGCCGGCGTACTCCTGCTGCTTGTCTCCCGGTTGCCCATGGTTCCCCTGCAACCTGCGCGCTGTGCATGCGCCATGCACAAACGTCCCCATCGGCCAAGAGGGTAAAGGTGGAGAGCTTCTGGCAGGCTGATCCTGTTCAAAAGCTTTTTGTGCTGACTTGGCTCCACCATGGACGGTGGACCGTCAGCTGCCTGGAACATTGTGGCATGGCCCCTCTTTCTGGCGGGCTGCGTCGGCAAACCTTATCTGACATGCACTTGTATCTGTGTTGGTCACGGATACCTGCCGCCCTCATATTTATGGGTCGACAATTCGCTTCTGCAGCAGTTCGCTTTTTAACCGGTCTTCCAGGTTTTCGTTTCGTTTTTGGTCTGCCAACAACCTACCACATGAAGCGGGGGGCACCTCCAACTGGTCGCCACCAATTGCGAGGAACCGTCCTCTGGTGGCTGGCTGTGTGTGCAGCTGTGGTGCGGGGGATGGCTGGTACCTTGATTTCTTGTTTTGGGGGGCAATTGCCTTTGTTGGGACTGCAGCCTTTGGGTTTTTGGGGTTGGGCAAGACTACTGCATTGTAGATCACTCCCCGGTGGCCAAGGGACGCTTAGAACAGTAAAAATGTACCACCCGGGACCAACCCCCCCCCCCCCTCCACGGTTCCAATTCAACCGAAAAAATGAGGATGCTGAGTGTCTCGCTGATGCCTCGGTCTCCTCTTCGTCAGGATTCTCTTCCACGGGATCATCTTCTGGGTGAGAGTAAGTTATACCCAATGAAAAGTATATATGTGTGTGTGTATAGATATGTCGGCTGTTGTGCCCAGCGTGTAATGGCTGTTTTCGTTCATGCTTCTGCAGTAGTGGACTTATTTGGTATGATTTTGGAGTGATGGGAGTTAGGAATGACATGGATAGACAATGGACAAGTACAAAGAAACAGAGAAGCAAAGAACATGGAAATGAACTTGTGTGAGTTGATCTGGTGTTCTTGTGCACCCACACTTTGCATGAGTTGTTGCTTTGTTTTGACCATGCATTGTGACGCCTGTTGACAAAGGAGGGGTGACCAAGTATGTGCTTTTGTTATGAAATTTATGAAGGCGCTTTTGGCGCCAAAGTCCTATTGGCAAGGAGGAGGGTAAATGCCCCTCATTTGAACCGTCCCCTCCAATCAGCCCCTACCTTTGCTCTAAAGCGTCCCTGCTGGTGGCCGGCATCTACTACGCGGCACAAGGTCCGAGAGTGATGTCAAATTCAAATCAAAATCAAAGAGGGATGCCCTCTGTCGCTTAGCCCCTCAGTAATTGACTGTGATTGCCATGCCTACTGCCACACCTTGCATTTCTGCCCTGGAAGACTACTGGGGACCCATGATCTTGGTTAGGATGCGCAACGGGCTATCGGTGATGGCTGCCCCTGCCACTTCGTACCTGGCATCGGCCACTTCTATGCAGCATTGGCGACCATCGGAGTCCGTGTGTCCGTATGGGCTGTTTCATGTTGGAGTAGCATGGGATGCATGCGATAATGCAATAGTGACTGCTTGGTCCCCTAGCTCAAGGCAACATTTGGTGCAGAACTTCGTACCTGGCATCGGCCACTTCTATGCAGCATTGGTGACCATCGGAGTGGACGTGTGTCCGTATGGGCTGTTTCATGTTGGAGTAGCATGGGATGCATGCAATAATGCAATAGTGACTGCTTGGTCCCCTAGCTCAAGGCAACATTCGGTGCAGAACTTCGTACCTGGCATCGGCCACTTCTATGCAGCATTGGTGACCATCGGAGTGGACGTGTGTCCGTATGGGCTGTTTCATGTTGGAGTAGCATGGGATGCATGCAATAATGCAATAGTGACTGCTTGGTCCCCTAGCTCAAGGCAACATTCGGTGCAGAACTGCTTAAAATGCGTGATGCATAATGGAGTTACAGAACAAACTGATTCAGTGTGGCATAGGGTCAGGACTATGCTGGTTATTTCAAAGCCTGACATCATGGCCCTGTCTAAGCTACGGCCTTGTCTAAGCTACAGCGGGCGTAGGGACCGTACCTAATTTAATTCGGTACGAAATGCATAAGACATGGGTTTGGTGACAAATCTGCCAATTACATGGAGTCATGGACACATTTGTTGTGATTGTTTGCCCATTTGAACCCACATAGTCCCGATTTTGGGGATATTTGTGCATTATCTTCCCCTTTCTTGCAGCAGCTCACCATGCCGGAAGTTGTATCTGTCACACGCAAGCCACGGCCTTGTCCAAGCTACAGTAGGACCAGAGCAGTACTCGGGTGTGATAGGCCAGGCCCTGTGCGTGAGTGCATGGGTCCTCGGGACATCCCCCACCGTGGGGCCTCACCGCTTGCAGCCCTAGGGCGCAAATTCATAAGACCCCTTCTTGGGGCACGACGCCTGGGACCAGGTAGGGCGAGTGAAAGACCCCCCGGGCACAAGACACAGATGGTCAAAGGGGCACTGTGCCAAGGGTTCCGTCCCTGAACCGCCCTCAATGTCCCCATTGCATCGGGCGATGCCGTCGCCTGTCCTAGCACCGATTCCCTTGTCCTAGGGTGCTTTTTAGTACCTGCGCGCTACGGGCATGCTCACGCCCAAGTGGCTCTCGCGTATCCCTGTGAACACCACGCCGCGGGAACACCAATCTGTGCTGAACCCCCGGCCTCCAACACGACCATCCCACCTGGCATTGCACGCATGCTGCAGCAAATGTGCACCTTGGTTGTAGAGTGGGATTCCCCCCTTAGTCAGTGGCACGGGGAGTACTAGTAGGGATATAGCGGGTGGAGTCGGCCCCCCCGCCTACACACACACACGCACACACAGCACAGGCAGCCCAATGCAATCCAAGCAATGGCGGACGCTGCTGGCAGCGGCGCGCGCAGGCCTACCCGAGAATGCATGCCTACCCACAACTTGACTAATGCTATGTTGTGCTTCACTTGGGACCGTGCTTGTGTGTTTACTCTACGTGCCATCACCTTAAACACCTCATCCAACTTGCAATTAGGAAAAACTGAAATAGCTGCCGCAATCCCTGCCACACCGGGGGGAAATGAAATGGCTACGTAACCCTTGCCGTCTGGGGAACCCCAAGAAGGGGCAAAAATCAAAGTGGCTACATAAACCCCACAGTCTCCGGGACCTGTAAAAGGGAGGAAGCAAAAAGGCTACACAACCCCTACCGTCTTGGGGTCTCCAAAGCGGGAGGAATCAAAATGGCTCCATAGCCCCTACCACCCCTGCTAAGACCGAATACCTTTTGGCCTGCATAGTCATTGGTATTGCATAGTCAGAAAGGTCAACTGAGCTGTCCTCCAACAGACGCATGGGGACAGGGGGCTCAGGGTCATCAGAGACCGCATCAAACAGCGGGGCTAGCTGCATGGGCATTAAAAGAGCCACGGGCTCCATATCGGTGTCCCTCCCCACGGAGGTGCATGCAGGCACCCAATGGCTGAAAGGAGTGGCCGGGTGACAGTGCAAACTGGATGTGACTGCTAGCGACCACGCAAGTGAGGAGTCCATAGGCACCGGGGAGGCAGGGAGGGGGTTGGACCACACCCGCTCACCACTTGGTGCCTACCAGCGGGCGGGGGCATGTACCGCGGCTGGCGCACTTGGGATAGGACTAGTGTCCGCCGTTGCTTGGTTTAGGGTGTACCCTGGCAGCACTCCCCCCCCCCTCTTCCTGCTCCTGCACTTCTGCACCGTCGTCACCTCCTCCTGTCATTCTCAAGAGTGAAGAGCCCTAGACTCATGTGAGTGAGGAGTGATGAGACATGTGCAGCGCATACACATGGAAAATATACGGCTCCACCATTGCATCAACATTAATGGCAACATACAAGGCTCAAGCCGTATCCATAGGGGGAACGTTAGCGCGCCGGGCGCGCGCCGGGCGCGCGCCGGGCATCTTTTTGGACCCGTGCCCCACCGGTGACCTTTTAGGGGGTGCGCTAAGGGGCGCACTTAGGACAATCTTTGAATCCACGCTTCCCCGAGAATGCAGGGGTGATGTAGCATTTCCGCCCTCTTTTGGGCCCCAACCGTCCGGTGCTATTGAGGAAACCGGGACAATCTTTGAATCCACGCTTTGTTGCGTGGTGCATCATGGTGACCCCCGGCGTAGGTTTTGAGTTTTGATTTTGTTCCCTTTGTTGGGGACCCCCGAGAATGCAGGGGTGATGTAGCATTTCCGCCCTCTTTTGGGCCCCAACCGTCCGGTGCTATTGAGGAAGCCGGAACAATCTTTGAATCCACGCTTTGTTGCTTGTGTTGTTGTTTGTGTCCAATTGTCCAAAGGCGCTCCACCGTCGCAGTTTGTGATGAGTGTAAGGAGCACTATTGTAATGAATGTATTGACACCCACACTTGTGGGACCAATGTTGTTTGTTAAGTGCAACACAAATGACATTTGGAGTGGTTGAAGTCACAGATATTGCTTTATTTTGCAACGTGCTTTGTAGGGAAGGTGTGCAGTGCAACGTGGTCTACTTGGGGGGCTTCTCCATGGGAGGGTAAATCTGGGGCTGAAGTCGGGATAGTTAATACAAAAGTAGCGCGCCGGGCGCGCGCCGGGCAAACATTCCCCCATACACGAGCTTGGCGGTATGCAACGTCTATGCCCAATGTCCAAAGGTGAGCATTGGGGGCCGTTTCCAGCCGGCATTGGGAAAGTAGCGCCCCACTATGATGCCATGGCTTTTGTGTCCCGGCTTTTGTGAGAGAGGTCTACAGATGGGATACCTATCAACCAGACAAGAAAATTGCGTGGCAGTGTCACAATTTGGTTTCTTAATGGTCTGCAGTGCATTAATAAAAGTGTCGTGTGGGAGGTTGTTGTGGTCCTTGAGAACTAGTAGAGAATCAGTGAGATAAGAAAATGCAAAGATTAGGTGTAGAAGAAAGCATTTCAGTAAGGTGAGGGAATGGCAGAAAGCTACGCGTGTGCATGGTTTTGTGCATAGACGGTCCCCTTGTCTATACAAGAAGGCCGTCCCTGGCCACATCGTGTCTCCGCAGCTTCAGGCAACGGCACTTCCTTAGGTACGAGCGGTATCTGCCCAGACCCCCCCCCCCCCTTGTCCAAGCAACAGTGCGTCGTCGGGAGATGAGATCAGACGATGAGGGGTTCTCCACAGATGTCAGCGATCGGGCACGGGAGAGGGCGCAAGAATTGTGCTCTGGTGGTGTGGGAAACTGATTACAGTACAGATGTCCATGACAACCAACAGCGGAAGGGCAGGAGGGTAATCAAGAGTACTCTTGCCGTGGCCTAAAGGCACGATTCTGACCTGAAACCTAATCTTTGCTGGCGCCTCACGGCGCCCTTCTGGACTGAATGCACAATGTGTGGGGGCGCTTGACGGCTCCTCGCTGAACGACCTGGTCAATGTGCGTCGCGGCTCCGCCGCGTGATACTGCACTTACTGTGGGAATGCCAGAGTGATTCTGGAGGGTGATGACCATTGTCGTTCTAGGGTCAAGCAACGGCAAACAATCTTGTCCAAGCAACGGTGTCGCGGCACTGCTGCGTGAGACCTGTTGTACTGTTGATAATGCCGGAGTGAATCTGGAGGGTGACGATGGTCGATTCGACATCATCGATTGTTTTTCAAAGCAACGGGAAATGACCAGAAATTGATGGAACCAAAGCGGCACAAGGGATGCCGGTGATGAGACTATGGGAGTGGTTGGCCAACAGCTGCAACAGCTGCGGGCCCACCACGCACCGCCGTCGCCCCTTCAAGAGAATGGGTGTTGACCCCCACCCTGTTAAGGGAGGCTGAAGGCGAGTGGCCATCTGAACGGTAGTGCGCCGGATTCCGGGGTCAAATGGACAGCACCATAGCACCTGCGTGTGCTGATGCTCATTGCACAAAAGGGTGCTTGGTTTGCACGATGGGCATGGGCAGGAAATGCTGTAAGAGCCAAAGGTAGCCGCGTTTCAATTGCACCTACAAAGTATGCCTGCACAGTCCCTGTGTCCACACCACATCTGCCATCGCCTGTGTTTGCCATGGTCTGCCGCGTTGCAGTTCTTTGCCTCAAAGAATTTGCCGCTCCCGGGAGGAGCTCGCTTCATAAATGCTTACCCGTTAGGCCACCGCGTCCTTGCCCAAGGTATCTTGCGATGAACACTGGGTAAAATTATTTATTTCCGGAGTTTTTGGCAGAATTTGCCGCTCTACGTGCATTTTTTGGTACAATAGAGAACCCCCCCCCCCTTTTTCCAAGGCCCAAATTTTAGGGGTCACTTTTTAAATAACCCCCCCCCCTTTTTTGGACCCCCCAAAAGTAGACAAAACATCAGCGTGTCCGAAATTACCGATATCGATGGCCCCTGCCCCCGGCCTCCCCCCTGCACCCCTTCCCCCTCGCCCGCCCTCCGCTGTGGGCCAGCACGACCTGGGATTTGCGGATGGTTTTCAGTGTCAGGGACGAAAAGTGCGGCCGTCCGTGCCCTCGAGTGCTTTCGTGAATCGCTGCCCTTATTTGTGTTCCGTGGGACCGGGGGGGCTGCAGATGGAATGGGGGCTTTGATAGAGCACACAAAGTATGGCACAGAGCAACCGCCTGTGGGTTCCCCAAGAACCTCCCCAAGAACCTCCCAAGACACGTCACGGGTGTCATTCTCTCCCCAAGAAAGAGAGTGGAATGAGGCAAAACATTTGAAGGCTTTCCAACGTTTGAAAGAAAATATTTGCATCGAAAATCCGATTCTGAAATTTTTGAACAACGCAGCTGTAAGCTTTCCCAAGAATTGGGGCGAAGCGTCTACATTGTCATTTGATGTAAGCAAAAAACGCGAAGAGGCCATGGAGGAGACGCAGATGCATGTGACACAGGTCATGTCTACCATGTACTATCATATTCCACTCCTTGGGCACCATACAGCAGAGCTGCACGCTGTGCAGTTTGCCGCTGGCTTGTGCACAATTTTGCACAAGGCATCCATCTGGTACCGTCGGCAAGCAACAGTGCTTCAGGTGATAATCCGTGTTCTGATTCTGACCGCATGCACCGTCAGCCTCATCACCCCTCGGCCGGCTGCCGTAGGTGACGGAGAGGATCAGCCAAAGGACATTTTCTCCACACTGAACATTTTACTCCCGATCGGTGTGGCAGTGATGACGTCAGTGTTCGGTCTGTACAAACCGATGGACAAGTTTGTCGCGACATTTACTGCAGAGAAACTGATTGAATCCGAAATCTACCGCTACTGCACACGCACAGGCATCTACAAGCCCAATAGAATACAATGCAGACACCACCGTGAGCAGTTTGCCAGACAATGTGAGAAAATTTGGCAGGATCTGTCTGTGTCTGGTGCAGTCGTGGGTGTCAAATGCTTGGGTGGTCAACGAGTGTCTGATCTGAAGCAGGGGTCAAAAAGAAACGTCATTCATGTCGAGCCCCCTTTGAGTTTTTTGTCTTTGGAACACCGTGAGACCCCCACCAGAACATCACCAGAACCCCATGACCATGAGAATAACATCAATGACATCGAAAATGCGGAAGGCGGTGCGCCGGGCAACGCGAAAGAGCCTGCGCGAGACACCACTACAGAGCAGAAGTTGGGGGACACGAAGGAGCATAAGCCATACAAACCTGACATTCCACTTCTGGGCTCCAAGTATCTTGAAAATCGCATTGAACATGAATTGAAAGCATCGAAAGAAAACTCCCCAAATACACCGTTGTCCATTGTACCGTTCAATTTGTGGTGGTGGCCATCTCAGCCGCGGGGGGGGTGATGGCATATTTTGACGTGTCGTTGTGGTTGCCACTGCTGCTTGCGGTGTCTGCTGTCCTGGAGTTCTGGATCAATTACAGTGCCACCGATGTACAGGTGGCGAACTTGCAGGCCACCATGGCTTCCCTGACGAAGCTCAAAATGTGGTGGCTTGGCCTCTCTCCGGTGCAGCAGTGGATGCCGACCTTCCAGGAGCACCTTGTGCAGTCTGGGGAGGAGGCCATCATCCACATGCACAATGCGTATGTGCAAGGAGCCATGAGATTGGTTGCCCCCCCCAATACCATGACCGATGACCGGCAGCCACAACCAAGTTGAGGGGCAGGGGGTCCACGGGCTGAGGCCCCGGAACGCGACACATGCGTTGCATTGCCGTCGGTGTCGCCTGCTGCTGCAAAGCCATCAAGGTTGCCTATCCTGTTCCCAGGACCGTCCTTATGAAGTCCAGTCTTTTCTTCTTTTCACGAAGGATGGTGGTCTAACCACCAGGCGCCGCCGGTTAACCGCCGACGGCCTCTTTAGCCGTGAAGAAGAGACCTGCGACCATTTGTTTTTGTTGGTGTCACGGAACCCAGGCCTTTTGGTGGCTCAGGACGGTTCTGTCCCTTCCGCACCTCGGACACTGCTCAGGGGTCTGCCAAGCCATAGTACAACCTCTCGCAGGATCTGGTTGTGTTTGGTGCGGCGGTGGGGTCCGGACGTTCGGGCTGCTCAACGGCTCCCCAACTGCTGACGAAAAATCGATGTTGTGCCACGTGTAGTTCTCTTACAGCCCCCGGGGAGCGCCATCCGAAGTCCGGTGCTCAGCCCCCGGCCAAGCAGCATGATAGTGCCCTTTGGGGAGCACCGCGGGGATAGCCACGGCACCAGCACAACGGTGCGTTTGAGGAGCGCGAGTCAGAAGAGAGAGCGCAATCTCTTGTTGGATCACGTGTGCGCCTTGTCCTGGTGGCTTCTGTATCATTTGCCTATCCCCCCCCCCCCCGCTGCCTGCAGGCACAAGTGGACAGGATCCGCGGGCCCGGTCAGCCACGTGGACCTGTGGACCCAGGTACTGGACCTAATTGAATCAGCACACTCCCCCACCCACTGGATGCACATCCCCTCCCACATAGGAATCAAAGGCAATACCAGAGCGGATCATCTGGCGGATGTCGGTCGGCGAAAATCCCCCCTCCTTTTTGGACACGTCTCCGTCTCGCAAACAGGGCAACAACAGCCACCAGACAATGATGATGTACAATCCTTAGCGGACCTACTGGAGGAAGAGGCCCCAGAGCTTGACGAGCCCCCCCTCCCAGAGTCGCAGCTCACACCACTGCGGCACACAGCGGAAGAGTACAGCACCCCCCCACCCCCCCCCAGAACCCCTCGCCGACCGACACCGTCACAGGACATTGAAGATTGCACCCCGGCCAGGAACCCCAAATACCCGAAGAGATTCACACCACACACCGTCGCCTACACGCCACTCTCCAACCTCCGAGCCCGCCTCCCTCACACCTCATTGGCCACACCGAGCACAGTGCACTGCATGCACACACCGTGGGAGGCGCTGGAACGCAGAACTACATTTCACACCCCCCAACCACCATCACCCATGTCGCCACGTGTAGCAGCAAATCTGTTGGCAGAACTGCAGCTGGTTGAAATGGACTGGGAGCAGGGACCAAGCCAGGCAGACACCGAAAGCATGCCGTCCTCCCACACCTCATCAAGGCACACATCGCCAGCGTCACGCATGTCTGACGACGCCTCCACACTGTCCTGCAGCACCATGTGTTCACACTGCACCACTCCATAAACCCAGTGCCCCACATGGGCACCATCAGCGCAACAAACCCACCCAAGCAACCCCCCCCCCCCCTGAATGGCTGTGTGTTGAATGTGCGCTAACCAGCACCACCAGGGCACAGTGAGCCCGAACCAGGATCCCAGGAGTACCGGCCGAATGGGGCCAGCGTCAAGCAGGTATCCCAGGGACTGACCCTGACCACCATGCACGCCACTGACCCTGTAGAGTCAAAGCCCCGCAAACTTGGGTACGACAGTGTACATATGGAAGGTAGGGACAAGCGAACACTGGCGGAAGCACCGGGACAGTCGCCTAGCAAAAACCCGGACGCACTGCTGTGAACTTGCTGAAGAACAATGGCTGGAAGTGTCTATGGCGGGGACATCCAGCTCAGCCTACCGACCAATTGAAGCCCCCGCTGCCTTGTCCAAGCAACGCCTCTTCACAACGATGTACTGTGAGAGATCCCGGAGTGATTCCAGAGGGTGGCGGCCATCGTCGTTCTGTGGCCAAGCAACGCCTATGCCCAAGCAACACTGGGCGTTGGTTCCGTCACTTTTTGCACCGTTGATTTTGGCGGTGCGGTGTTCGATTCGTTGTACTGTGTGCCGCCCCTTCAGGTGGACGAGATCTGCGAGGAGCACGAAGTTGAGAAGATCAAGACGATCGGGGACTGCTACATGTGCGTGGCCTTCACGGAGGACGGGGTGGAGGCGCAGCGCCGGGCCCTGGGCCGCGTCCTGGCGGTCGCGGACGCCATGCACGACATCGCCGCACGGACCCTTCTGGAGGGGGAGCCCATGAGTGTGCGGGTGGGGGTGCACACGGGGCTGGTGCTGACGGGTATCATCGGGAAGACCAAGTTTGCCTTCGACCTCTCTGCTGGCCAAGAGTGCTGCCGCATGTGACACGGTTGAGATCAGTGGTAACTTCGACAGATGGATGTCGCAACAAAAATGTGAATGGATTAGTGACAAAGTTGATGACCGGAAACTGTCGGACAAGAGTCCCTCCCTTGCCCAGACCATGAGGATTTGCAAACTTGGTGGCTGCAGTTTGTGCCCAAATTTATTCCCAAAACCAGCCCCAACACCTGCACCCAAACCTCCAGCAAAGGGTGATGCACAGGGGAAGACGAAGAAGCACGTCCAACAGTTCACGATGCGTTTTCGCTTGACCAAGAAAGGCTTCATTTCTGCGCCTGTGGACCCGTAATGTTCAATGTTTTCGAACTGCATGTGCCAGTTTTTTGGTCTCCAATGATCGCCGCACAGGAGTGTGTTGTTGCATATGGGGCCCTGTGTCAACCCTTTGCTTGTGTACCTCCATCTCAAACCTCAAACCCTCAGACCCCTGAGTCCTGAACTTTCCACTGTTCTATGGGGATGCCTTAAGCGCAGTGCGCGTGTAGTGCAACTATTTGGGCGTCTGGCCGTAGTAGAAACCCATACTTTGTGGTACTTTGGGCAACATTGTTGTTTGGTAGTAGGTTTTGATGCATTGGGGATATGGCATTTTTGGATGTTCACCCTGTTTCACCCATTTCTACCTTTTTGCACACAATTTTTTCCCCATTTCCACCACACCTACTCTTTTTCTCGGTTGATTGATATGGTGATACACTTTCAGGGTGCCTGCTACAGGACATCATACTTCCTTCCTCATTTCTCAGGCCTACTTTCTCCATAGATCTCAGTATTGGGGATAGGGTGTTCTATACCCGCTCCAATGGCCTGCAACCTCCTGCCACGGTGGTTGGGACGGCTGAAGACGGACTCCTCCACTTGGAATACTACCAAGATGGGTTGAGAGTGGTGAATCGGCAATGCAAGATGGAGTCCATCTCCTTTGCCATCCCAAGTTCAGATTCGCCACCTCACTGCTCTCCATCTCCGCCGCCCAACACACAGTCAAGTTCCCCCCCAAAGGCCCCTGGTCCTTCACACTGCTACAAGAACCGGGAAGGTCCCCCTCAAGGTCCCCCCCAGTCCAGTTTGGGTCGCCTAAGTCTAAGGTTGTTTCCAAGGGGCCTGCCTAGGGGCTCTTCGGGGGGAACATAGTCTAAAAGCAGCACACAGTGCGTGCGCAGTACAAGGATTCCCCCTATGGCCAAGCAACACTAGGCGTTGGTTCCGTCAATTTCTGGTCATTTACCTTTACTTGGACATCCAAGACCTTTAGCCTCCAGCCCATGCCAGTCCGTTTGCTGCCCACCTGCAGACCAGTGCCATTCTGCCGTGTTGCCCCCAACAAGTGGGCTGTGGATCGGGTTCCTCGGTTCAGGGCTCTTTGTGGTGCATCCTCTGAGTCGAATTCATTCCACAATCCACCGTGCCATTTCCAGTGTAGATACACGCCGGTCTGACTCCAGCCCCAGGGAGCCGCAAGTTCCAGCGCGGTGCGCGTTTCCAACCCCTCGAGTCGCTGCCAGCCACCATTCATCAAGTATCAGTGGTGCCAGCCAAACGTTCGCCCGCCACCGCCTGCTGGTCACCCGCCAACAATGAGTTATTTCCGAGGGTGCCCTGGCGATTGCGCAAACGATCAGAATTCAGGGCTCATTGACCTGTGAAGAACATGTTCCTCATTATCCTCGTTTCGCTCAAACCGGAGCAGGTGCCAAGCGCGTCTGGGTATTCGCGGTGCCCAAAGGGCACCGGTCTTGTTCCTGACGGTTTGGCTGGCGCACGTCGTAGTGCGCCAGGCCAGCCGACAAAAGATCCCCCACTTTACAGGAAAAGAGCACGCTTCTGAGCCAAAAACAGTGCATGGGATACCCCACAGAATGCTCTTTTCACATCACCAGAAAAAGTCAGCCAGGACATGGCAGACCCCAGTAGTGATCGATTACCATTTCCCATTCTTTGAGTTGCCCCTGTGCCCCGGATCAACCGGGGCCAGCCCTGGAACTACTGGGGGCCTCGCATTGTGTGGATTTGTGCACACGCCACTTGCCTCCCCCCCCCCCCCTCGCCCGGACTGGGTAAAGCTGTGGTGGATATGAGGATGCAAGGGATGGCCCCCCTTTTCCTTCGGTCCCCCTGGGCCGTTCCCAACACGGTCCCAGCAAGCCTTTCGCGCCCCGGTCGAGGACCGCTTCCTTTGTCTTTGCCTCTTTCAGTCTTCCTCTCGCCGTTGGCCGCCTGCATCCCGATCCTTAAGGATCTGACGGAGTTGCTGCATCTGCGGAGTTGATGCGTTATTTGCTGATTGATGGTTGTTTTTCTGTACAGGATTTTGCGAAATAACTCGAAGAAAGCAGGAATAAACCACACAAGCATGCGAGCACAAACAAACACAATGCACAAGGGCGTGCGGATCCCCTATGACTGGGGCCAAAAACCGCTACAGTGGAAAGTCCCTCCTGTGAAATAAGGCCGTGTCGCCACTATACTATACGCTAAATATAGAGCCACAGGTGTCAGTGATTGGCTCTACTTTCTCTGCAGCTTTGACGAATCCCGCTTGTTTTGCTGGCGCCTCGACAACAGCCAGGCCTGGCTGCATCCTGAGCAGTTCTGAAGGAATATGACGGCCTCCGTGATGTCCGCCGCTCTCGCTGCACAGACAGGTGATAGGAAAACAGAGTCCAAATAGGCCCCCTGGGTTTGTAGCACGACATGCACATTCTCCATATTTGGTCTTGATGTGTCAGCGGTCCACTGGATGCCGACACCTTACGTTCCTCACGATACTCTGATTCTGCCTTCACGGCGTGACAGCACATGCTGTACTAGACGGTGTTCCACGTGCTCCCACTGGGACACAGAGATAAAGGCGATGCCTTTAAGCCCAAGGCCTATGCTCCATGAACAAATGCACTCTTTCTCTCTCTCTCTCTCTCTCTCTCTCTCTCTCTCTTTGGACAGTGTTCTCTAACCAGCGGATATGAAATGTGCAGCCTTATCAACACGCTTACCCTGTGGGGGTCTGACATGGTCAGATCTCAGAGACACTAGACTCCAGGATCTTACATGAGCACTTTCGTAGCACTTCCAGCCACTCGGCAGCCGTCGCACACTTTGAAAGTCGAGTAAAAAAAAACAGAGTCCAAATATACGTTCCACCGCTGCCGGCGGCATGCGAGCTGTGGCTTACATTGGACAAAATATGTTGTATTTTGGCTGTCGGCTTGACCCGGTCCGTCTGACCGAGCACTTGCGAGGCACACGTAAGTCTGAGCACAAAAAAAAAGCATGCAAAGTGGGGTTGCAAGGACACACAATAAATGGCACAGCACGGCTGGCCACGATGGGGGAGTGTGAATGGTATTCGGGCACCTTGTCAGTGGCTCCTAATGATAGTAACCCCCCCCCCCCCCCTGTTGCATAAACAATGCCCATGTCGAAACAACACGAGGTGCTGTTTCCACAAATTTCGGAACCATTGAATTTGGCACCCCCATTTTCTGGTTTTGGGAATTGGGGGCTGGGGATGGTTGTCTTTCACAGATGTTGTTTGCTGTGTTGTGCGTCATCATCAGGAAGCACAATTGCATGGGCCTCAACAGACATCAATGTCTTGGCGTCGATGATGTACTCTTTCCTTTCACCGCTTGTGTCTTCTGAGGGCGCGTGTAGACAACGCCTTTGTCTGCACAACGCGAGGTCCGATCCTACGCTTGTTTGTCAGAAACGACGACGATCCCTTGAATGCACGCCCATGCACAGGCGAGAGGCGGCGCCCCTGCTGAACCCCTATCCTTCACCGCCTCCAAATGCAAGTTCGCAACACAAAATGTGAACGGTTTGCTCACAAAAGTCCTGAACAACGAGGACACGGTACTCTGCTGTGAACTCCTTTTGCGATTTCTTCTCTGTAACCACATACATGTTATGGGCATTCGTGAACCCCACACGAAGAGTGATGATGAGAGCACTGTCCTGCGTAAGAAATTCGCAGACAAACCGACCTATTTCCTTTCTAACATCACCCCGCAGAGACGTGGAGGGACGGCTATCATTTGGGACCAGCACAGGACCTTGCTTGGTTCTTGGTCCCTGGAACCTAGAATCCTGTTTGCCTCCTTTCCGGACCCTGATGGGATTATTCACAATTTTCTAGTGTCCCATTTTCATCATGACGTGCCACCGCGAACCAAGCAGTGGCGACACATTCACAAGGGCCTCGCCCCGCTCCTCCCTGATGACACAATTTTTCTTTTGGGCCACAACTCAGTGATTGTCCCCACGAGGGACGGACATTGCTGCACCCCGACTCACCCCCGAGCTGTTGACTCCCGTGATATTGAACTCCCCACGATGGGCACACCTGGCCTAGTGGATACTTACGCAGCCCTCCATGCGGGGTGCATGAACGATTTCGGCTTTCAACTCACAGGATGAACCATGTTTACCCCCGGGACGAATGTAATGTTCATCCGCTCCACAGGGGAAACTGTTTTGGCGCAGATCGTTGGTGATTCAGAGCACGGTGATGCATACCGCCGCATGTCGTATGAGCGAGCTGCCATTGCATTCTTCCGTTTTGCAGTGCAATTTCTGTGCCTGAAAATGTGCGTGTATGGTGGTAGTGCGGTTCCTTAGCAGGGGATGGGGGACCGTCACTTGGTAACCGTGCCCCAGGGGGTGGCGGGGGACCGTCTTCCCTGGGGTGGGGCAGGACAGGGGAGGGGGGCGGGCAAACTACAATGCTGTTGCAGTGGAAATGATGGTTGTGAAAAAACAAACAACGGCGGGTGTTGTTTCCGCAACTTTTGGAATTTTGCCGTTGTTTGGACAAAGGGAAGGGGGGGTACGTGGACACATGCACTACATGCCTCACGGCCCCTGCAAACAAACTTCAACGGCCTCACCCAGTTCCTCTCTTTTTGTCCGTGGCTCCTGCTTCTGCCCTGGATTTGGTGGGCAGGCGCATGGCCCCCCGCACCCCCCGGCAGCTGAAGTCGCCACCGGGCAAAGTGCCCCTTGAGCAGTGCCTGGCTGCGCGCCATGGTTTCTCCACACCCAGGGGAACATAGCCAAAATGACGCTTCCTTGCAACGGCGCGAGGAAGCACCACACAACACAGCCTGCTCACCGCCATAGGTCAAACGGACGTGTACCACTAGGAGGATAACAGGGCGAACCAGAGCATCACCAGACTCACCCATGCACATCCCCGGAGCGAAGAAAACTTGTCATAGGTGAGAAGACAAGGGCCAAACGGAGTCGTGGCGGCCCCAGGTCGCTCTGCAGGTATACTCAAGGAAGGAATATAAGTTGCTCCTTCTTTGTCATCCTTGACCCCTGTCCTTGACAGGGGAAGAAGCTATGGTATGTTCTGAGAGTGTACTTAGATCCCGAGATTGACTCGTACTGCTGCAGAACTATTGCAGAACTATTGCAGCTTCGTCAAAAAAAAACGTAGCCAAAATGATGGTTCCCCTGCTGCCATAAGTGAAAGACAAAAGACCTGCGGCCCGAAGCAAGAAATGCATACATGGAGCGCATATGATCCACAAAGTTAATGGGAAGCGGCTTGTTGGGATGGGTGTTTGGGTCTACTACGAGGCAGGCACCCTGTGCCACTTTTTCTGGCGTGAGTGACTTCACTTTGAAGAGGTGCACATGCTCAACAGGGGGTCACTGGGATGGGCTCTCCAGCTGCAGGCGTGGCTGCAGGCTTGGCTGAGGGTTTGGCAAGAGGTTTGGCAGCAGATTTGGGAGTGGGCTTGGCAGTTTGGTGCAGGAAAATGGCAGGGGAAATACAACTTCTTGTCGGTCAAAATGTGTGCCAACTACGTACTCAAGTGTAACACTGCCCTGTGAATGTTGGAAATTGACATCAGTACCAGCTGGGAATGTGTCAATATGATCAACATCCAGGGCTGAAATTGCGGGAAATGAAGTGTCTAGCATGATACAGGGCACAATGCATTGCCTTGGATGCAAGAAATTCCAATTACACATGATTGCACCAATAATATTAGCTGAACCTCAACATCCAACCCTGCAATGAAACTTGGAAAACTCACAAACATGCATCCCCCACCCCCCGGTGGAAATACACGGCTGGGTACAAATCAAGGGGGGGCCATGATGCATTCACCATTCGCTTGAGTTCAGCCAGATTGTTGCTTGTCTCCTCACTGCTGACTGCCACACCCCGTGTTCACTCTTCTCGTTGATCCCTTGCTCTGGGTGTGTTCCGGATAGGGAGAGTATGCCAGGCCTCTTAGCTCTCTCAAGGTGTTTCGGTGGGCACTCACCCAAGCTCGAGTCATTCTCTGCCCTCTGGCATCTGCTCCCTCTCAGGCTTGCAGGTTAGGTCCTTGACTTACACCCCCGCTTCATGTTGGAGCTCCCTTGTGGGGTGCTGTTTTGTTTCTTTGTTGCGGTATTCTAACCCCGCCATCCCCTCTCCCCGCTCCAACATGGACCATTTCTGATCCCCAACTCTGATTCCAGCGCCTGAATCTGAGTGGACTGTCCCCAACCCACGCATTTGTCCGGGGGCCACCGGGTCTCCCCGTGGCCACTGGACTGGAGTCCATTACCACGGTAGGGGGGATTGCAAGGGGCGGGGGATCTCAAAGGGGGGCGTAAGGCACCAACCCCAAATACAGAATCAACTGGCCCCAGTGACCGCCTGTGTCGTGGAGACCTCCACGTACTTCCCGCATCCCAGTTCTGCCCCACCTTCTGCCTTTGGAGACGGTGATAGCTCCACGATCCCCCCCCCCCCAGGCAAACAATCAGATACCGAGGCCTTGTGCCAACCCCCCCCCCCCCCCCATCCCGCTCTTGTGAGGCATCGCTGAAGTCACCCGCCATCGGGGAGTGCTGTCCGAATGACGCGCGCTATAATTTGTTTTAACTGATTATCTGAGTCTTTGGACTGAGTGAGAATCTGAGCAATCCTGTGGATGGGAACACAATTTGCTTTTGGCTCAGACTAACGTGTGCCTAGTGCTCGGTTAGACGAACAGATAAGGTACAACATATATCACCCTGCGCATGACAGCGGCGGCGCCAGGCCAACCAGACTTTACTCGGCTGCCGTGGGGGCAAATGCCCGCGCGGGCCATCTGAATAGGCATCCGGTCCCTACAAAAAACACTTCAACTAAGGCAGCAGGGGGTGGCTGGCCGGCTGGTACTGTCAAGGTCTGGTGCATGACCCGCCCCCCCCCCCCCCCATCCCTGTAGCGATGGCGATGACAGCTGTGGGGCAGGCGCAGCCAGAGCCAAATGCGGACACTGCAACCTGACCATTTGAGGCCCATCCCTGTAGCAAGGCCAAGGTTATTGCTAACCTTGGGAATGCCGTGCACGCAGTGCGCACGCAGTGCGAAGTTTTGGATGTCGCCATCTACTGAGGGCTCTATTAAGCAGAGAAGAGTGCAAAGTGCATTCGGTCCCGCGCACAAGAGTCTCCACACTACATGTCTCAAAATCACCCACAAAGTGCTTATCATGGCCACTGGACGGTCAAGAGGTCACACCAAAGATTGGATTGTACCTTTGGACAACGGACCCTCCCCATCTCAGCCTCAGCAGTGTGCACGCAGTGCGCACGCAGTGCAAGAACTTCCCCCTTGGCACCCCCCCCCCCTTGCGCACGCACCGGGAAAGTCAGGAAAACGACGGTCACACCGGGTCCTGTTGCTTGGACAAGGCGGTGCTTCCGCGCAACGCGCGTTACCCAAAGAACGTATGTCACCGAAAACCTGCCCACAAATGGGCACCAGTTGCCTGGCGCAGAGCCATATTTCTGGCTCCATCATGCTCATTTTGAGCCAGGACAAATGCATAGTGGACAGAGTTGTGCCAAATTGCTGGACTGGTCTATGCTTCTGTGTATTCTGTGTTTCAGCAGGCTGCTTCAGGTCAGGGTCACTGGGGACGGGGTACTCATACAACCCCCCCCCCCCCCTTGGGAGAACAACTCCTCACCAGAACTGATCTGCTCTGCCACCATGTCACAGACCCGCATCGATGCAGTCAGTGCCGCCGCCCGCGCCGCCACCGCCGCCGCCACCGCCCCCACCGCCGCCACCACCGCCGCCTCCAGCCCCAAGGCGTTCGCCACCGCCACCCCTACCAAGGGATTGGGCCAGAGAAGCATGCGAGAAGCAGGGTAAGCCTTGCTGGCCGTTTCTGTCGAGGTGCCGGGGTCCGTCAGCCAGTCATGTGGAGTCGGTTTGTAGCCGGATATTGGACGAGCGCTGGCCCGGGTTCCTGGTCCTGTCCTTTGAGGAGCTCTCATCGGCTTCCAAACTTCGGATCGATTGCAGCTTCGTCTCCGATCTGGAGGCGCAGACTCCCCAAAAAGGAGGGGCGTATCCCGCAGCGATGGGGCCGCAGGCCTTTCCGCAAGATGTGTTGGCCCATGCGTTTGAATTTCTGTTGCCGAGCGAAATCGCGTCTGTTGGAAGCGTCGCAAGGAGTTGGATGTCGGCTTCCTTGCGCGAGGCGCTTTGGGAACCGATTGTACGCCGCCGGTTTGGGAAGGAGCTGCACCAGCACCTTGCGGCCATTAAGTGGCAGCGATGGCGGGACTATTTTCTGACGTATTGGTACCCGTGCCGGCAGTACAACACAGACTATGGGGCTTTGTTGGAGGCCCTCCCACGTGACGAGGCCCGATACGTCGTCTACAACTTCGGCTCTCAGGGCGGGGCGTCTCGTCGCGTCGAACGGATGTTCTGCATGTGGGTCCCCTTGCAGACCTCCACGTGGGAGAAGATGGAGTATGCATCCTGCATGTCTCTTGTACGGGAGCGTTTGATGTGCAAGGTCCACATCACTGTCCAAGCCACCGAGCTGGAGGAGCTGTCATTTGAGGCCATCTGCGACCGTTGCACAGCGGTTGGCATGTTGCCCCCTCTCCACATGGGCCCCTGATAAAGAGCAGGGACAGATGTTTGTGTGCGTCCCTGGTGTGTCCGGAAGCCAAGTCAAGTTGCCATCAATTTTGCGACTTGCCTGGATTTAAGGATAGCATGATTTTGGAGTTGTGCTTTGAGTTGTGCAGCTGCACTACCATGCGTCTGATGCCAGAGAAACTTGCAACCTCTCGGCCGCTAGTCAGCCTGCGGCTATGGGTCACCCATTTACACAGACAATTGCAGGTGACGCTGCTGATCCAGACCTGGATGCTCTTTCTGTGCCTGACATACCACACCCCTAAGTGTATGCAGGCCTGATGGAAAAGGGGTGTTATTTTGTGTGCTTTATGTATCATTCCCTTGCCTTCTCAGCCACAAATCGACACAAGCTGTTGCCATTGACGACAGCATTCTCCATGATATTTCCTGGCTGACTTGAAACAAGCAGGTGCATATCAAAAAGGACCCTGCAAGAACAATGCCCTTGTCGGAACAACATGAGGTGTTGTTTCTGCAACTTTTGGAACCATTGAATTCCGCGGTCCTGTTTCTTGGCCATCTATGAAGGTCAGGTTTTTCCTGTGATTCGGGGTTGGGGATGATATCTCAGGCATGAGGATTGCTGTCCTGCCACTTTTTGCAGCTCCCTTCAGTGCATGAGTTTGATACAGCGCTTCCGTATACATGGCTGTCTTGGCCTCGATGATGCATTGCCTTGCTGCTGGAGTCTTTTCACGGTGGGCGCAAACAACGCCCTGTCAGAGTAACAGGTGGTGCTCTTTCGGTCAGTTTCTGTGCTTTTACCCCGTGGTTCTCCCAAGGTATGTGCTGAACAAATTGGTGCCTACCCAAAAACCCAGGCAAGATTGTGGCTGTCGCTGGCACTGAAACTGAACCAGCGCCATCCGGCAGACAAAAGGCAGGCATTCTCCCATCCCTCTCTCCATCTCTTGCCTGCCCTCCTCAGCCGCCCCAGCGACAATCGCAAACCGACCTCCCTGAGGACCAGGGGTGGTGCATACCAAAAAAAAGATCCGTTTTTATTTTACTAGAAAACCCCCCCCCCACTCCGTTTTTCACCAAAAAGATCCTCCAGGGGGTCTTTTGGCAAGGTTTGGGGTGTTTTGGAAAGAATTTGGGGGGGGGGGATTGGTCAGGTTTGGGGGGATTTTGGTAAGAATCGGGGGGGGGGTTTGGTAAATTTCGGGGGGTTTTTGGTAAGGTCAGTGAGCTGTTTTGGTCAGCTTTGGGGGGGATTATTGTAAGAACTGGCTGGTTCTTTGGTAATTCCGTTTCAAACGCCGGATTTTGGCCACAGCCTTAAAATCCAGAAAACTTTGGTGGCCCTTTGAGTTGGGGATATGGTCTCCCACATTCCGGTGTGGCCCCTTGAGTTGGGGATATGGACTCCCATGCTTCGGTGTGGCCCCTGGAGTTGGGGATATGGACTCCCACTCTTCGGTATGGCCCCTCGAGTTGTGGTGCTGGACTCCCACTCTTCAGCTTGGCCCATGGAGTTGCGTATATCGACTCCCACGCTTTGGTTTGGCCCTTAGAGTTGGGGATGTGGACTCCCAGGCTTCAGTGTGGCCCGTCAAATTGGGGATATGGGCTCCCAACCTTCGGTGTGGCCTGTCGAGTTGGGGATATGGACTCCCATGCTTCGGTGTGGCCCGTTGAGCTAAAGATATGGACACCCACGGTTCGGTGTGGCCCGTTGAGAAGAAGTGCAAAAGAGTGCCGAAAGTCATGGCAGTTCAAAGTCAGATGCCTTATTTGGGAAGCATATTTTGCACAGCAGAGTCAAACAACCTGTTGTTTTTTCACTTCTTTTTCAATAAAAACACGATGAGGCAATTATTCTTTTTGGAATGTTGTTTTTGCACCTAAAGTCAAAAGACATGGTACGCAATTTTGGAGTCATTTGACTTTGGAGTGCCCCGACTTTGGTGATCCTTCTGTAGTGGTGGGGGTAATTTTTCTGTTCACCCCTCCCACCCCATTAAGGACTTTCTATATAGGAGGCATGGCAATGGGGCCTGGCCCCGGGCTAAGAAATCCTTCTTTGTACCATTATATGCGTCATTCGGGACGGACGGAATTTGTAATAAAAAAATTGCATAGGGCAACTCCTCGTCTTCGAAACCTCTTTTTGAAATGACACATTGTCATTCTTCCCGGAAGCTTGCCAATAGACGCGGGTTGCGCTTCATCTTTGGCAAGCTAGCGGACACTGCCTCCGTTCAATACAGCAGCCTATGCGGCCAACTCATATGATGCATACCGCCGCTGGAGTGGGTTGTGACCTAGCGGTCAGCCCCCCAATGCACATCTAGTTGATTGCTTTGCACAACCACCATGCAGCCATGATATTCTTTTTTTGGCGGGGGGCTGATTCCAAATGTTCACGAGTGCTCAAGATAGTTTTTGCAAGAGTCAAGTACATGATACAATGTGGCCACAATACAAATAGCGCTTTCCACTGCCTTTGGTGGTACATTTGAACATTGTAAAACAAAAAAGCATCCTTCTTTCATGCCTTTGTCCGAGACTTTTGCATTTCGTACCCTGATACAGCTAGGTGCTAACAAAAGGGGGCCAAAGTGGGAGGGCTAGGTCACAGAGAAGTGGCAAATACATCCACCAAGTCAAGATGCATAGCTTTTGGCATTGGCAAATACTTTTTTCTGGTGCTGACATGCAACAAGATCCAATACAAAACATCCCACTCGGCGGGGCGGTTAGGAATAGAAAGAATATACTAAGTATACTTATATCATGTGCGTGTAACGCGTATATGAAAGTTTTTTCCCATGTCCGGCCGCTCTACTGATGATGCCATGCAGTACCAAATTGCAAATTGAAGCAGAGCTGTTGCGGATGTGTTGTTGGATGTGGACTAGCAGAACATGATTCCATCGTTCCACTTAGCTAACGCAAACTGCACCCTGTTTTGCGCGCCGAATGCGTAGAAAAGGACCGGTTCGCAACACGGCAAAGAAACTTTTTTTTTGGATGTTTGATGAACGTGATTTTGGGAGTAGTGAAATAAATTGCTTTTTTAGTATTGCGCAACTCGGTGTTCCTCAATATGACGTTTTCTATACTTCTCTGGCCTTCTGAGTGCGCGAGGCCTCGCGCACTCAAGATATTCAACGTAGAGTTTATTAAGAGACCTAAGAACACATAAGGACTGGCGTTTGCACAAATACACAGCCCCCACACGGTATTAAAACTAAGATTGTGTTGACCAAGGAGCATTGGAAGTGTATGACTGTCGGACTTCCCATGTTAGGGAAACACATATACTCTAAAGTAAAAATAAAATACAAATTTCGGTATCCGGAGTGCGCGAGGCCTCGCGCCCTCAGGTCATGTTATGTATTGACTTTGCGGAATGGATATGACGCGTACAATTGCAGGTACAATACCAGACAGACAAACAAATTTGATTTTTCTGGTGTATGTGTGTGTCGACACCGTGTTGGTCAGATATAACACGGTATAGAACATTGTCCCACGGAAACATTCAGTGCGCGAGGCCTCGCGCACTTAAACCACACAAGAAAATGAAAAAGCAGGCAGGTCACGCTACGCCGGTATTTACATTCCCTTTCACGGCTACCACCTGTGACAGTCGATTATACATCGGTAACCTTCGTCATATTTTTCAGGGGATCAGGGGAATGATTTGCTTTTTTCCAACAGCCACTCAATGGCAGATGGTCCAGTTCTAATAGCGGCCGTAGCCATCGTTGCCCGATAGATATGGTTTTTTTTGCAACTGGGTTGAAAGACGGAAACAGAACACGAAATTGTGGTCGCGAAAACGGTTTTCGGTTACTGGGAACGGAGCGCACGCAGACACTAGATACAAATTGCGGCGGCAGTATGCGCACCAGAAATGACGACAGGAAAAAGCTAGATTGTTTCAAAGACACATTATTTTTAAAGATCGCTGTGCGAAACGATAATTAAAGTACGTCCGCAAATTTAATTTAACAGCGAAAGACGCAAAATGCCACTTCGAGCCAGAAAATCCGTAACGCATCGAATGATTGCAGAATTACGCAAAGGAGCAGGCGCACTAAGAGAGGCATGCGCGGCAGAACCAGCATACCAAACAGCAGACGAATTGTGGAAAGGACAGAAACGGTACGACCTGGCGGCGCAACTCGTGTTAACATTTGCACAGTGACTGAGGTCCAACAAACGAACGCGACACAGCTTACCGGCAGCTAAAAGGCAAGAGGATAAGTGGTGCGTGCGCATTTTGCGACAGGAGGGCTGGAACCTTTACCTGTTAATGCGTCAACGGGCAGTACCAAACAGGAGAAAACCGGGAAACACAACAGGTTACCTAACGCAAACAGAAAGACGAGCAAAAGTACGACTTGGACAAGCAGACGCCGCCGCAGATACAATGGACGAACAGGCAGCAGCAGCACTTAAAGGAACGTGGTCACTGGTGCTTGCATCGTGTTGCGTGCTGTGGATGGACAACTGGTACCGGGCACAATACATGACACACCCAGACGAAAGTGACCAGTCGCAAAACTGTACTGCAATGGCAGTACTTCAACTGAAACAAAGGCCCACGTACTGGGCAAGACATCCAGCCATTGAGGACCTGGCAGCAAGGATAACGACAGTCGCAAGGGCTCTGCAACAGTGTGAAAGGAGAATCCCCCAGACTCTGCGTGACATGGGGTATGCGGATGGTTGTGTACAAGACACCGGAAACTTGAGGGCACCGTTGGATGTGAGGAGGGATACAAGGACTGTGCAGGCACCGGTGTGGCGCCCGTTAGCCCTGTCAAAAAAGAAGGTAACCGGTGGTGTTGGTCTGTTAAACTTGTTGCACTTTGCAAAGGACACCGCACAACAGACAAACAGAGTTCTACCGCTGTTGGTTGACGAAAACATACACTACCGGATACTAAAGTTTTTGTACGCTGCCAAGAACCAACGATGGAACATGCGTGCTTACCTGCGTTATGTACCTGTAGTTTACGGTGTTTGGCATGCCTACAAGTTTGTTGTTACTCACACTTTTCAGGTGTTCTGGGCTATTTTAACACACCTACGGAAAGGTCTGCTACGCTCTGGTTCAACCATACCATCATACCACAAATTGATAGTTCTGGAAAAAACCACTGCCTTAGGCGGCTCAAGTTGCATGGTATAAAACGACAGAAAGTGCCCAAAATACAGGGCCTCAAAAAACATCAAAAGAACCATTCTTTGGCTTGCAAAAAATCAAGCCGTTTTTGAAACACCAAAAGAACTGTTATGTAAGGAATTTTGGCCTTTTCTTGGTCCTCATGGGTCCAAAAAATGCTTTTTTCTGGGCAATGGACTGTTCCTTGCGCGAGGCCTCGCGCAAGGAGCAGTCCATTGCCCCTCTAAAGTCAGGTAATGATGGTAGAATTGAGGAATCAAGCAGGCGCCTACAATGGAGTGACATTACAGGCACCCTTGACTTGATCACATTGTACAATATGTTTACGCGGGCGGACATTCAGCGCTCTAAACAAGCCTTGCAAATCTAATTGATGATGACTCAAGAAATCATTTCTAATGTTGTTGCATTCCTAACAAAAGGAGCACATACGTTGGAGGTGTTGCACCGGGTGCATCCTTCAGCATTGCTCATGATGCACACCTGCCACAAGTTATGGGGAGTGTCAAGCAAAAAAAAGAGTATCACTGGTAACACATGAAGCATGTCCACTCAACAGATGACGCTGAGCTGGACAGGGACCCCCCTTGTAGCTTTTGCTGAAGAAAAATTGATCCTTCCTTTACTGACTATAGATCAAAGTAAAATGTGCAAAGAAAATATGAATTTGCCATGCGTGGCACTTTTTTGAGCGTTTGTTTGGGCCAAAAAAACTGATTTTTTCGAGAGTAAAATGCAATGTAGTGCAAACCACACCAATTATCAAGATGATGTTCGATGCCTGGAGAAAGAAGGTGTGACCAAGCCCAAAAAGTGTTTTTCCGCCTCCGGGGGGGGCAAGCTTCTGGTAAATTTCACGACAATTTAGGTACTCGTTGCTTCAGTGAAAGTTGTGCACAAGCGCTATCAGATGAGAACAGAAAAGTTTATAGTGTTTTCAGCACTGTGTTTTTGCTTCTCCTGCTGCTTGCTGTTGCTGTAGGGTTTCCTGCTGCTTGTTTTGGATGAAGAAAACCTTTTGTTTGCAGAAATAGAGTCAATAGAGTCAATCCAGGATAACCCAAGCCAGAAGTATGCAAGGAGAAGAGGATTCAGGATCAAAGCATGAAGGGCTGCAGTGTAAACAGTGAAAGATGATTGGATATTCACAGAAACTGCAACTCAGGTCACAAATGAATGCATATTCACAAAGATAGCTGAAATGTTTTTGGAAAAGAGTTAGAAAACTGCCTCATGGTCACTCTCTCTCCATAGTGCCATCTCAGGAGATGTGCACTCTTTGTTTTGGGTCCCATATGTGCTGAGGTGGCAGGGCATGTGGCGATGAGGTCACTGCCATGTCACATGGGATCTTCCTACTTAGCTAGGCTGACCAGGAATTGAACCCAGGACCTCTCAAAAAGAGGTGCCTAGCCCCCTAGGGTGCATACCACTAGGGCAGATAAGTATTCAGGGAAAAACATAGATAAATCCATAGGCTCTACCTTAGGTATGTCAGTGCTCAGTCAACTCAGGAAAAGATGTTTTACTTCACATTGAAAGGGGACTAAGGGGTCCACTCCATATCCTGATTGGGTGTTTGGTTCCATAGGTCAAATTGTTTTATCACCAGTTTTGGTGGGACCAATACTAAGATAAAAATGCATGGATGCTCAGTGCATCTCTAATACAACTAGAGTATGCCTCAAAGCTATGGAAAAGCACTTTTTCTTACTCCCCCCTTGTGCTGTGGTGGCCACCACTGTCGCATTTTAGGAAAAAGGGAATTTTTCTTGGCCTTTCCTTGGTTTCCACATCTACTTTAAAATACCTATAGCTTCCCTCACACTGAAAAATGGGCGCTCACCATGGCTGGCGCTCTTTTGCTGCTCTGTTTGTACAGTTTCCTACAGAAGACTCAGCGCTCATGGCGCTGCCGGGGCTCCTGTGGCTTGGTTGGGTTAGTATGGGAGCATGCCAAACATGTGCATATGCATCCCTCCCTCCAAGACGCAGCGTCGACACAAACCAAACGCAAGACACAATATACACACTCGCATGGGTTCTCGTAAACCTGCTGGCGACCTGTGACCTGTCTTAGGGCGAAGGGAGTCTCAAAAGAAATTAATTTGCCCCTTGGTGGGGTCTTGGTTCTGCTCAGTCTCTCCAGGCACCTGCGTTTCGGCCCGAACACGGCCTACTCAGCGAGGCTGCGCGTGGGTATCTGCAGAGGCAGGAATGGGAGAATTATGGACGAATCCACGCAAAAACGAAGCGACGACACCAAAATCCGTCAAATGACGGCGTAGAACTTTTCTGAAACGACACACCTGAGCAGAATCCAATTGTGCATCAGAAGCACATTTTTATAGAAATTATAGTCATCTCTGGATTTTTTAAATCCAGAAATTCATACGCATAAAATGGCGGCGCGCAGGAGCGGCTCCTAGCGAAGCGCCGGAAAATGGAGAAATAATGGAATTATAAACGTATGTCTCACGTAGTCTTGAAAATGACGAGACACACATTAATAAATAAACATACAGATTCCACCCACACTAATGGAAGCTTCAAAAAATCAAGAATTCGAAAATGAACGAAAAGACTTCAATGAATCAGGTAGAAACTACAGGTATGCTTGTCTCGTATGCCGCATACACATTGCTCGTCTCGTGTCTCCGTGAACGAGCCTTGTAGCAGCGCTAACAAAGATAGAACGCGATAGAGGGATTGATTAGAAAGATTGCAGATGATTAGCGGTCAGATCAGGGTGATTAGACATACACACAAGTGCATAGCAACGTTCTTCGCGTGCGCCCCTCACTTGCTCTCGCTCTTCAGCGGTAGGTAAGGTGAGTAAGCCCAGGCGGGGCCACCCCCTGGTGGAGTTGTGGTTGCAGAAAAGATGGGCACGTCTGCCCTACACGATCGTGCATACTCGCGCATGCACACACGCATTAAAGGGTAGGCCACGCGAAGTGCGCACGGTAAACCTTGTTTAGGCTACTCAGGGGCTCCTCGGTACGTTCTTTAAGAGAACCTGAGGAGTCCCTTAACGCTTGCTTGCTTGACAAGGGTAGCTGCTCCTGCAGCGTGTTTGCGGACAGCGTATTATAGGTCACACTGAGAAGGGTATAATACCTGGAGTGTGGCTTGGTTCCTCCGCCGCAAACGCCCTTTCATTTGCCTTTGTTTTACAGGTGGGCAGGTAGGGTGATTGGTGCAGCAGCATTTTTTTATGCCCTGCTAAACAAGGGCGCAGATCACACAAACAAGTAACTCCGCTCCGCCTGTGGCAGAGCAGGGAGTCCGACTTCATCGACATCTGCGCCTTGCACGCGAGAGCACTCCTTCCCTCCAAGCCCTAGCAGGGGAAACGCGTTGTGGCGTCCCCTGTTAGGCCACAGTTGCTTAGCAGCGCTGTGTTCTCTTGTCATTTCACAGGAGGGTCGCTAGGACCCACGACACCTTTGACTTCGCAACGCCCAGTAGAGTGTGCGTGTAGGCGTGGCAGTCCTGAGTGGGGGCTTGAGCCAGTTGCCCCAGTGCTCGCCCACCAGGATGGTGCCACTGTAGGGTGTGTAGGACCTGTAGTGCGTGTGTCACTGTCCCACCCGTTTTCTGCAATTTTAGCAGGCTTGGTGGGCTGTGGCAGTGGTTAGGTCAGTATTTTGGCCACATAGCAAAAAGGCGTTTTCATGCCTTCATAGCTTTTGGCCACCCCTCCCTGTAGTAGACAGATAGGTAGGGAAAACAATACCTGGATTAGCACGCTGGGTATTCCCCCAAGGTTTTGCGCCAGCACAGAAATTGGGCGCATAGGGGAGGGGAGACCCGGGGCGTACCCCGTGGCATCAATAAGCCAACCCTCCAGGTTTAGCAAGGGCGCAGACTTGGGTATAATTAGGACACCACTTCTGCGGCTTGCTCTCAGGACCTTAGGAAAAGCACACTCACACATACGCTTTGGCAGGTAAGGGTAAGGTTCAGTCCCTAGCTTTGGTCTTGGGGGCAAGCGTCTCAGCGAGCCTCAGCAACTCACCAAGGTTGTTCTGGGACAAGTAGTCAACCAGGACTGAATTTAGGCGTCCCTCAGGTAGAACAAAGGCAGAGAAGGGCTCCCAGGTGGCCTCTTCGACTGCAAACCCTTCCCAGAGGGTGAGGAAGCGCCAACCCTGGCGATAGCGGTGGCGTAGGACAGACTTCACAGGTAGAAGCCCTCCTTAGCCATCTCCTCGGCGTTCATGTCGGGGAGTTCACCTTCAACTTCCATAGGGCTGGCAGCCCCTTGTAGGTCCAGAGCGGCGATTTCCTCGTCGTTCAGCTCCCACTCCTCCCCACAGAGGTCTTCAGGATCATGGTAGCGCTTCAGGTGTTGAGCAGCGCACACCAGGGTCCCCCCTAGACGGGGAGAACACCGCACAGTGATACGGTGTCCATCCACTGATAGGATCTTGTACGGCCCGAAGTATGGGTCATCGCTGGTAGAGCGTGGCCAGGCGGGTAGGCGACTGTGGTGCACCAGCACCCAGTCCCCCTCTTGGTAGGTGGGCGGTACTCGGTGCTTGTTCTTCTTGTTCCACTGACGCTCCCTCACTCTCTGGAGCATAGCCTTGGCCTTGTCCACCTTCGCTTGTTGCTTTTGGACCCATTCACCCACAGAAGAATGGGTATCCTCTGGATAGGGGGCATGTAGGAACCATGCCGGGCGCCCCAGGAATAGCTCATGGGGCGAGTAGCTAGTAGCTGAACTCTCTTGGGAGTTCATCATCAAGGATATGACGGGGAGTAGTCTCACCCAGTCTCTGGTGCGTTCAGTTTTGCACCATATCCTGACGTTCTCCTTGAGGACACGAATCTGTCGCTCACATAGGGGGTTGCTCGTGTGCGAGTAGGGAATCCCCGTAGACACCTGGACATTGAGGGATCTCAGGACCCTCTTGTACCAGCCAGTATCGGAGCGTACTCGTACGTCCTCATCGGAGTTGATCTCCTTGGGCGCCCCATAGACACAAACCCACTCCTCCAGGAGTATCTTGATAGTCTCCTCCCCGGTAATGTGCTTGGTACATGGGAACACCCTGGTAAACCTGGTCAACGCACAGGTTACCACGAGGGCGAAGTCATAGCCCCCGAACTTCGGCATCTCCGTGTAGTCCACGTATAGAACACTGTTGGCACAGTGTGGGATGGGCAGGGTCGAGTAGAGGCCTCTGTCCCTGATATCCCCTGGTTTACAGGACCTGCACGGGCACTTGTCCACGATAGGCTGGAGTGTCTTCCGCAGTTGGTCGTCAGTCCACGTAGTGTGGAACCACTGCTTGAACAGCCCCAGGGTACGGTCAGCACCCACATGACCGCTGGACTCATGGGTCCACTTCAGCAGCGCTGGGACTCGGTCACTAGGCACCACAATGCGGTCCTCGTGCCAGAGGTAGCTCTTGTTCCTCTTCCACTGGTCCTGGTTGACCAGGAGGGGTTCAAGGCGTTTCTCCAGGCGCTTGTAGATATCCCCAAACTCCTTCAGGTACTCCGATTGTTGGAGTCCATCCAGGGGGCGTATCATGGTCATGTTCAGGTCCGGGTGTACGTCCATACGGCTGAACGCCTCCTTAGCCAGCGCTTCAGACCGGGCACCAATCAGGGCGTCGAAGTTGTTGCGGCTGATGTAGTCGGCGCACTCGTTCTTCACTCCCTGGATATGGTGTACCGTCAGCCGTAGTTGACTGAGGTAGGTCCACCAGCGACGTAGCTTGGCCTTCTCAGGTGGGGGACCCTTCTGGAAACTGCGGACCGGTTCTTGGTCGCACAGCCAGACCACAGGGTTACTCCCCAACAGTCGTGCTTGTGAGGATAGCACCAGCATACCCGCGAGCAATTCCTGCTCATAGGTGGAGTAGTTCCCCCTGGCCTGGTTCCACTTCCAGTTCCAGTGGCCCAGAGGTACTAGGACCCACTTGTCGTCAGGGTAGCTGTGCTTGAGGGTTCCATCTCGGTTGAGACCTTCCGTCCCCCATTTGGAAATGGCCGAGTCGAACTCATCCTTCTCTAGTGCTTGCCATTGGAACAACGTTCCACCACCGCCCACATTGCTGGCGTCGGTCACCAGGATAATCTCCCCCTGTGCTCTAGGCACGCCCAAGCACTTAGCGTTGGCTACCTTGTCTTTGAGCTCGTCAAACGCTTGTTGCTCTTGTGGGCCCCAGCGCCAAGTAGTACTGTTCTTGATCAAGTCAGTCAGTACAGCGCTGGTGTAGGTGAAGTTTTTGATGTGGCGGCGATAGAAGTTGCACGCCCCAATGAAACTGCGTACATCATGAAGTCCTTTCTTGGGGTCTTCGTGTCGTACCTTGGCATCCATCAGGGGTTTGGCCTTAGAGGCCGCTGGGGTCCACCACCCATAGCCAACGTCAAACCCCAGGTACTGCATGGTCTCCTGTATGAACTCACACTTCTCCAGCTTGAGTCGTGTGTGGTTCTCCTGGCAGACCGCAAAGAACTCACCCAAGAGGATTAGGTGATCCTCCTGGGTATTGGTCCCGAGGCATACATCGTCGATGTGAGCCTCCATCTGGGCCCCACGGGATATGAGCTCCTGCACCTTAGGTCTCCTTCGTAGGATGGACAAGATCTTGTTCATCAGCTCTTGGAACAGAGCGGGTGCGTTAGCCACGCCAAATGGCATGACCTTCCATTTGAATACCCTCCCCTGAGGGGTGATGAAGGCCAGTAGTTCCTGCGCGTTGGGCGTCAGGTCCACTTGCCAGAATCCACTTCGCTTGTCCATCTTGGTCTTGTAGCCACAGGAGGCTATCTTCTCCAGGGTGGACTCCATATTGGGAATGGACCCTGAGTGGTTCAGCGTCTTCTTGTTCAGCTCTCCGTAGTCCACTACCAGCCGTTTGGCTGTAGACCCAGGTTTAGCCACCAGGAAACAGGGGCTGCAGTGTAGGGGGTAGTCCCCGTCCTTGTACTCCAGGACTAGGCCAGCGTCGATACATTCTTGTATCTGTTGCTCAATCTCGTCGGCCTGCTCTTTAGGAGCTGGATAGGGTCTCCTCCGGATCTTGTGACCCACGAACTCGGGTTTCAGCTTGAGGTCCATCTGTACCAGCTTGTCACATGAGGCTGGAGGGGGTAGTTCTCCAAACACCTCCAGATAGGTCCTTATAAGCTTCTGTACCCGCGGGTCCAATACCTTGATCTTGTCCTCCATGTCCTCGTCGGAGTGTAAGTTGCTTGCCCCTTGAATAGACGTCGGGAGGTGGTCCTCCACCGACTCTTCGCCCGCGGTAGCATCCTTCAGCCCTTGGTAGGCATATAGAAGGTCTTGCTCAACCATCTCCGGTGGACGATGGCAACATAGGCACGCTCGAGGGGGTTCACATACACATTCCTCCGAGAGGTCGTCCTCCTCTGGGGTCCTCACATGGGCGCCCCACACGCTCTTCATGAGCTTAAGATCTACCTCCCTTTGCCAGGTGGTGATCTTCTGTTCGAGGTCCTCCTTCAGTTGGGATAGGTCTCCCATACGTCCTTGCTTCAGTGGCCATGAGCTGCGGGTAGGCTTCGTGTAGCATAGCCTTTTCGCCACCAACTTCCTCTTGGAATCCACATACTCCCTGAGCCTGGATCGAGGGTCCAGCTCTTCATCCACGGGGTCTTCCACCCTCATGGAGAGTAGGGGTTTTAGTGGGGCGACGTACTCGGCGTTCTCCACTTCCTCCACACAGGTCTGCACGAAGAAGGCGTCGTGCTCAGTTTCGTCATCTGAGTGGATAGAGCTAGGTAGCTCAGATAGTCCACACTCAGAGACTCCATCAGGAACAGGTACATGACAGGGAGATTTGGGGGCGTTGGTGTTAGTCACGACGTACTCATCTCCCCCGGGTGTAGTCTCAACAGCATCTTGAGGTCGTAGACGATCCTTCAAGTCACCCAAGGCGAGTCCATCGCTTTCTCGTTGTATAGCCTGGACCAGAGTCGGGTCCAGGTCCTCCCAGGGGATGGTGGTAAGACTTCCGTCCACCACGCTGAGCATGCTCCCCCATCCGGGCTTCCCAATAGGCGTCTTGCGTCCCAGAGGCACGTAGATGGCCTCATCAGGCAAACGAACAGAGCTGATAGTCAGCCTGTCCAGGAGGTTTCGCCAGTACTCGTTGCCCCCATGGGCTCCCCAATCGGGGGAACACAGGACCATACGGGAACGTTCCAAGGCCACCTTGGTCAGCACCTTCCCCAGTTCACTGAATCTGGGGTTCCCGTAGGCCATCCCGAAAGAGGGCCAGTAAAATTTGTAGCTGCAGTTCTTCCCCTTGCTGCAGTAAAGATCCAGTACGTGTTGCTTGTCGCTGGCGAACAACTCCACACTCAGGTCTTCTCGAGAGTAACCCAACTCCTTCAGACCTTGGTCTAGGACTTCCCCCAATAGTTGATAGTCCTCAGTTTTGGAGGCCGCCATCATGTTCGAGGGCTCCTCCTTCGATAGTCTCAGGTAACTCGAGGTATGTTCCGACTGCTCCAGTGGCACAGACTCTCTGCCACTGCCGTGGTCCACGTAGAGGAGGTAGGGCGCTTGCAGCGTCAGGGATTGTATCTGGGAGTGCTGTACGAAGAAGTCAGTACCCAGTACAAAGTCGAAGGCCTCAGTGTCCATCACATAGAACCGATGGGCGATAGTCCGAGAGCCCATAGGTACCTCCACTTCACAGTCCCCGCAGCTGTGCACCACATGTCCATCCCCCATACGTATAGCAGCGGTGGTCATGGTGTTCTTCAGGCTCCCACAGGGTAAAGTTTTCTTGGCCACTATAGATATTGTGGCGCCAGTATCCAGTACCCCCAGGTATTCACGTCCCCCTAGTCGGATACGTACCCAAAACACCAGGTCTTGGGTGCCACCAGAGCGTCCCCGTCAGAACTCCGCGGGACAGGTCACCTCGAACCCCTTGTTCCGCAATTTGCGGGCCATCCTCATGAAACGGCTCCTCTTCTTAGCGTTGCCGTCATCACCACCTTCATGCTCACGCTTGGCTCCTTGTTCTTGCTGGGCCTGCGTCTGTGAGCGTGTGGTAGGACCAGACTGCCCTCCAGAGGGCTCGGAGTTCCCCCCTTGATTAGGGTTGGGGTTGCCTCCGTTCTTGTCCTTGTTCTTGTTGTCGGGCTGGCGGTTAGCGCCTCCTCCTCGTCCACCTTGACCCTTGTCTTGACCACCTTGACCACGTCCTCTCGACTTGCCCTTGCCGGAGTCGTTGCCTTTGGCCTTGCCTCCACCTTTGCCTGAGCCTTTGCCAGGATCTTCCCCCTTAAGCTTCGCCGATAGGCGTTGCTTATGGTAGCACTCATCCTCGTACTGCTTTTGCTTACCGCAGAATGCACACGTGATGGTGCAGCGGTAATGATCCGGCAGCTTCGCTTTGGCGCCGGTGTTCTTCTCCTGCTGCTTCCCCTGGACGACGAAGCAGTCTCGCTGCTCGCAGTCAGAGGCGTGCTGCACGTGGCCCTGCTCGTCTCTGGCATCACACCAGAATAGCTCCTTCACGTTCTCCATGGTACGGGCGTGGGCTTGTTTGGGGGTAGTCCCCTGCCCAGGTCGGGACCCTTGGTACCCTTTGCCTCCAGAACCTCCACCACCAGGACGGTAGTTGTTCAAGTGCTGGTCGCTCTCCTTCTCCAGCGCCATCTCCAGGAGCAGCACGCATAGATCCTCGTAGCGGAGGGATCTAGCCTTGCGCTCAGCCATCAAACGGCACTCGTCCCATAGCTCTCGGGGGAGCTTGGCGCACAACCAGAACAGCAGGTCGTCGCTGCTGTAGGAACCGGGCGTCAGTCGTCCAGCCCAGTGATCCAGGTCAGCCAACAGCTCGGAGACCCTGCCAGGTTTGGGGTTGTTGGGCAGCACGGGCAGGTTCTGGATCTCGGCCCTGATGGAGAGGTCGGTTTCGTAGGTTGGGTACTGCCTCTCCAGGGCAACCAACACATCGGCAAAGGTGGCGGAGTTAGTTACGATCTGCCTGACCTGCTTCTCCAGGTACTTGGTCTTGCAGCACTGCAGGAGCAGATCGCACTTCACTCGCCCACTCGCGTGGGTTTGGCCGGTCAGTCGTAGGAACCGGCCAAAGTTCTCCGCGAACTCGCTGAGGTCCTTGCCTGTGAACTCAGGCAGGTTCACCACTATCTTGGAGGTGGCAATAGCCTTCGCCTCCTGAGCTCGGCGACCTTCAGGGCGTCGGGTCTTCTTCTTCTTCTTCTTCTTCTTCTTACCCTTGGGGTCCTCGGGGTCCTCAGGGTCTTCGTCATCTGAGGGCGAAGAAGAATCCATCGACGGCGGCTCGTCATCGGAGGGGTCTCCGCCAAGATCACTAGAGCCATAAGGCTCTACGTCCACCATAGCCCTTAAGGCTGTCAGCCCCAGCTGGTCCAGCTCGGCCCTCGTCGAGTTCATCACGTGGCTGTAGGGCGGCTGGGCCGTTCTCGGGACGAATGGACTTCTCGGTATTGCTGCAGGAGTCGGAATCGGTCGGCTCCTCAGGCTCCCCAGGGTATTTGTCAACCCTGCCGCCAGGTGGTTAGCCTGTACTCGGTGGGGTGACATTCCCACCGTCGTAGGTGACGCATGGGACGGAATCATCAGGGGCTCCAGTTTCTCCCTGATCTCTTGCGTGAGGTCGCCCACGATTTTTGAGGTGGCTCCTCGGAGTACCTCGTTGATCTCCGACCGCGTCAGGGACCTGTTGGAGGATCTTCCCGATCCTCTACTCCTGCCTCCAAGAGACTCTGGTCCTCTCCTCAAACCACTCAAGGGTGCATACCCAGGTGCATACCCAGGAGCATACCCAGGAACATCCACATAGGTTCCAGTAGCGTGGAGTGGATGGGGATAGTCGGCCGCATACCATCGCGGCGCAGAGCTGGAAGCCACAGGCTCACTGGCAGTAGTTGCCTCATGGAGCGCAGTGGTAGGTGGGCCCATACCATAGGCGGGGTAGTGAGGCATCCCAGTAAAGCCTGTGCCCTCTGCCATAGGCGGGTTGGTTGTGGAAGTGGATGTTGCGGCGGCTGGGAGTGTGGTGGTTATAGGAGAGGGTGATGCGTGGAGGCCAGAAGCGCTTGGTGCGCCTTCGAAGGTAGGCTCATGCGTCGGGTCTTGCCCTCGTTCCTCTCCTTCGTCTGCTTCTCCTCCAGCATCCTTCTCGCTCTCGTTTCTTTCTCTTCTTCTTCACAGGCTGAGGTTGAGAGACCACTTCCTCGACCGACAGGGCCCCGAAGGCCGTCTGAAGCCCATCCAGGGAGTCCTCAGCCGCGTCCACTGGCCCATGTAAGGGCTCCGCCGAAGGTACAGCGCCAGGTGCCGGCCTTGCCGGTGCCTCAGGCGCTGGCGCTGTCTTCACGTCGGCGTCCACCTTTCCTGGATCCATCTTCTTTCACCCTTCAGCTTATATTTGCCCGTACTCGGCGCACTGGATGTACGGCACGGGGTTGCTGCCGGTGCGCAGAGACAGGCTGCCTCTTGCTACCAGAAAAGTTTATAGTGTTTTCAGCACTGTGTTTTTGCTTCTCCTGCTGCTTGCTGTTGCTGTAGGGTTTCCTGCTGCTTGTTTTGGATGAAGAAAACCTTTTGTTTGCAGAAATAGAGTCAATAGAGTCAATCCAGGATAACCCAAGCCAGAAGTATGCAAGGAGAAGAGGATTCAGGATCAAAGCATGAAGGGCTGCAGTGTAAACAGTGAAAGATGATTGGATATTCACAGAAACTGCAACTCAGGTCACAAATGAATGCATATTCACAAAGATAGCTGAAATGTTTTTGGAAAAGAGTTAGAAAACTGCCTCAGGATCACTCTCTCTCCATAGTGCCATCTCAGGAGATGTGCACTCTTTGTTTTGGGTCCCATATGTGCTGAGGTGGCAGGGCATGTGGCGATGAGGTCACTGCCATGTCACATGGGATCTTCCTACTTAGCTAGGCTGACCAAAAATTGAACCCAGGACCTCTCAAAAAGAGGTGCCTAGCCCCCTAGGGTGCATACCACTAGGGCAGATAAGTATTCAGGGAAAAACATAGATAAATCCATAGGCTCTACCTTAGGTATGTCAGTGCTCAGTCAACTCAGGAAAAGATGTTTTACTTCACATTGAAAGGGGACTAAGGGGTCCACTCCATATCCTGATTGGGTGTTTGGTTCCATAGGTCAAAATGTGTTATCACCAGTTTTGGTGGGACCAATACTAAGATAAAAATGCATGGATGCTCAGTGCATCTCTAATACAACTAGAGTATGCCTCAAAGCAATGGAAAAGCACTTTTTCTTACTAGAACCCATCACAATGGTACAAAGAATATATTTTCTGGGCCTTTTTTTACGCGAGGCCTCGCGCAATGAGGACTGCAATGCAGTCCCAGAACTTGAAAGTCACAACCTATACCTCTTTTTTCAGGCAGTGCAAATCGAAAATCAAACCGTGGGGTGGGTACTAAGACCACTCGACCCTGAAGCCGTCTTTCCAAAGGAAAATGACTCGGGTGAGGTTTGTGGTTTAGTAAGTTATGCGCGAGGCCTCGGGCATGGGGCAGCCCTTGAACCACATGTTGCATATGCTTTGCATTGATATTTCATCCGCCATGCTTCTGTTTTAATGATCCTTGGTCTTGATTGCGCGAGGCCTCACACATAGATTTCGATCAATAAATCATTTTTCCAGGTATGCAATGAACATGCTGAACAGAAAATGATGTTGCAATCATCTTTTCTGCAGACCATGTTCATCAAAAAAACAAGGGGAACGCAAAATGTATTTATTGGCCAATTTCCGCTAAAAAGCACATCATTTTCCACTGAAATCATAAGATTCATTTATTTTTTTATATTTTTTTTTGTTTTCGGCTGTCCGAAAAAAGGCACAAAATGGCAGAAATGGTAAGAAAGATACTTTCTTTGGACTAATATTCTGTTTTCAAAAAACAGAGCCTGTGAAAAACTATTTTTTTGCATGGTCCCAATTGGGTGCATTTGGTGTGATTTTGACCATGCAACTTGAGCCGCCTAAGACTGCTGCGCTGATGCTTGCCACACACAGAATACTACGCCCGTATCGTCGCAAGGCGCAAGCTGCAACTGCAATCAGTGGTCGTGACACGGCACATGCCAACAGGGCAGCAGTGGCAAACGCAGTCTACCATTTGTTGTCGGAATGGTGTCCACTGTTGTTGTACTTGGGTCACCTGGTACGGGAATGCAACTGGTCGGGGGAAAACAACGGTACAGGGTCAGAAGCTCAGGAGGTGTTGCAGTTGAGTTTGTGTCTGTTGCGGAGGCTGCGTCGAGGACCGTGTGACACCGTACTGAAGTACGAATGCACCATCATATGTACGTTGCTGTACAACAGCAAGTGGCACCAGGACCTGCCCGGTCAGGCACACTCAGAGGAGTTTGGAGAAGGGATATTGAGCAAGCTGGTGCGGGACAAGGCGAAAAACACCGGTTCTGGTACTGTTGAGGAGGTGGAAAACCATTACTTGTTACTTAAAGTTGGTCCTGGTGGCAAACAGGTGGGTGTGCAAAACGCTCCCCAGAACCTGGTACACAGGATGCGACAACGACTGACAAGATTTTTGGCAACAGACCGGATTTGCATGGCCTATGTGGAATGGGAGTCTGACCGAGTCAGCACCGTTGCAACGTCGTGGCCGCGGAGGTTACCGTGATTTCCACCCTCACCAACACAACCCCTTGGTTACGACCACTACCAGCTACTTGGTCACAGCGTACTGGATGCCCTTATTGACCAACAAACAAATCCCACTAACCAACTGAAACGGAAACTTGATGCTGTTGTGGGAAGGAGGGTGACGGAAGGAGAATGGTAAAGCAGTGAAGGTAAAGATTACTGTTTTGCAGATTGACAAAACCAAGGAGCGAGGACAGATCCGATCCATCAACTACGACGACGTTGCCAAGAAAGTGACGGGTTACCAAGCACTGCCACCACCTGGACCGCTGCGCGTAACGGCATGGGAGGTCAGTGGTATGACTCGCTTCGCGTTCGATCGACGACACTTCTTTTGTTTGCTGCGGTACATGATTTGCTTTGCAGTTGGCTCGCTTTACGTTCTGAATGGTCAACATGGGACAGAAACATGCGGAAAGATTCAGGAACTGCGGCTCGCAGAAGGCAAAGAATTGGAGGAGTGGCAGGAGTTTTGCTACGTTGACATTCTCAAGTACGAAACGCCTTGGAGGATCCGGGCCAAGGTTGCAGGATTGCAACAAGCTAGCAGCCAGCCTGTGACGTGGATTCCGCTCTCCGAGGCGCTGGACCACATGTTGTTGTACATTGAGGACCAGAAGCGCGAAAAAGAGCCACAAGATTTCGAACGGTTCAAGATTGCTGTTGTCCAGGCTGCCGTCAACTCTGCTTTTCTTGCACCCCAGGCTTTGGAGGAAGCAGGACACACAGTATGTATTCGTGTATCGCACGGTTACAGTGCGCGAGGGCTCGCGCACTCCATGAGACTGTTTTCCCTCGCAGGACTCGACATTCAAGAACTGGAGGGACATCTTCTCCCTGGCGTATTACTGCGGCCGTGAGGCGAGGACATTATAAGGAATGCCTTCAAGAAGCTAGAGGGGCTGCATCTCCCAAGTTCATTGCAGAAAGTCTGTGCGCATATGAACTTGAAGGACTCGACATTACGCACCACCCAGAACTATATTGACGCACTGGTTACGGAACAATGGGTTATTTTCCATCTTGACCATCCGGACAATAAGCGTTATGTCAACCGATCCGCAGGTATGTGTCACTTTCGCAGCTTCGGTGCGGGAGGCCTCGCGCACTCAACCACCTTTTTCACATGTGTACAGCTGCCGATGCGAAGATCCGAGCAGAAGTCGCAGCGCTGGGCACGACGCAGCTGAGGATTGGCCTGGGAAATTGGGGTTATTTGGAGGACGCAAAAAGTACGAAATACCGGTCGCCGTGGCCAAGGTGGAAAACGTTGACCGGTGCACTTCTGTGGCGGACTGGGGACAAGGGCGCACCTCCATTACCGCAGATGCTGGCCGTGCGGAAACAACTGCAAAGGAAGACTGAGGCACCATCATCGGCACCGCCACAGACACAGTTGAGTACTGGCGACGTGATCAATGTCTCCAAGCAGGACGAGCAAGGGAGCAAATTCGCTTTGACGGCATGCAGTGTTGAGCACATCCAGGAGACACCACCAGGCCGTTTCCGGGATTTGCAGTACCCGTTGTGGGTAATCACCGCTGACCTTTTCGTGGAATATGACTCTGCAAGATTTGTTCCGAAGTGGCAGTTCGATGTGATGATGCTGGGGAAGGACGTCATTTTCTATGGTGAGGCTGATGTTGTGCACCGTATTGGCCGCGACATGCAGAGGCTGTGGCGTATGGAGAAGGACAAGGATCCGACCACAGCGCCTTTCTACCACGCCCGGTTGCCGGTATACTCTTGGTTATCGGGTCCCGTGACCAGCAACATGTATCAGTTTGACGAGCACTGTATGTGGATCAGAACAACGAGTCGCTGGGATAAGCAGGTATATCTGCTTCTTTCGCCAGTTTCGATGTCGTTGTGGGCGCGAGGCCTCGCGCACTGATGCCTCCGCTATTCGTCTTTATTTATAGCATTTACAGTTTCCGAACTATGTGATGTATTCCGCTGGACATTTCGAAGAGATGCAGAACAATAACCCGGGTGGTTTCATGCCTCTGAATCACGCATTGTGGTACCTCGACAAATATCTTTTGGACAGTGGGCATGCTGATGTAGTGGTTGTTTTGCACAACACGCCTGCCATGGCCGCAAAGATTGGGATGTCCGAGGTCCGAACTAAAGTGGCGTTTCTGGCTGTGTCAGGGATCAAGCAAAAGGACCTTGCAAATGCCCTTGGAGGTGCTCTGCAGCATGCAATCATCATGCGGTACATGTTGGAGGCCGATCAGACGGAGCAGGGAGCAACAGCTGCAACTTGGGATACTCAAGAAGAGTGGCTTCTGCGTGGCATTGCACTGTGGGTCTTGGACAGCAACCGAGGGTATGAAGGGCACCAGAAAGTGCATGCTGCAGAATCCGTCCAGGAAGAGGTCGTGACTGAGGCCCCTGCTGACGACACTGAGCCTGATGCGCCTGCACCTACCTTGCCAAGCCAAGCCAAGGTGAAGGACACTGCCAAAGTTGTACCAACTCAGGGTACTGCAGCCGGAAAAGGAACTCCCTCGAGTAGCAAGAAGCAGGCGAAAGGAAAAGAGAAGGAATCGGACAAGCCCGGAGAATCAGACGACGACGATGCCGACGAGGAGGAAGAAGATGAGGATCCGGAGCAAGTGACGCGTTCCTGTGGGGGGCCTGGCCACGGAACGCTGCGGTGGACACGCACAAGCAAGCAGGCAGGCAAAGCACTGCACTCACAGGGGCATCATCACGCTCGTGTCATGTGACAAAGCGTTTCGGGATCCTTGCCACTCTGAAACAAGGGAACAGAAGTATGTACAGCAACACATCAGGATATGTACACATGGGGTTAAGACTGGACTGGAGAAAGTGCATCACAGGACAATAGACACTCAGTCCCAACTCATATCCCAATCCCAGATCCGACCCTCACAGTGGCTGGCAGGGGCGGGGGCTCAAACACAACCCATACCCTGCTCAGTCCGGGGCCTGAAACCCTGCCAATGAGGGAGGGTGTCCCGCCGAGCCACAGGCGAGTTCCTGGGAACCAAGGTGCTCCGATGCCAACCAACAATGGCTCCCTATGCTCCCTTAACGGCAGGTCCCAACTCCACTCTGAGCCAGAGATGAGGCCCCGCCATTATCCCCTAGGAGTTGGTAGCTGAAAATGGGCTGTTTCAGCCCAAACTGATATTAGCTCGAAAAACTCCAAAATTGACCCCTCGTCCGGACCCGCCAGAGGTAGGGACGAGGCAACTGACCCTATGCCCTTCGAATCCGAACTCCCTGGAGCCCTCACTCAACCTGGTTTCCTCTGAGGTCCCGGCATCAGGGCACCAGCGGTTTGTCAAGTGGGGTCATGATGCCAAAATCACCAAAACTGCCGTCATTCCCATGCGTGGCTCGCCCGGCCAGGGCAAGGCCAATGGCTCACAGGATGGGAGGCAGGACCTAGGACCTATATCTGAGTGCACAACTTGAAATTAGGTCCGGGCTCGTTGTCAGCAAAGAGATATGGGGCCGCCAATTGACCACACGGGGGGGGGGGGGGGTGAAATTGGGGTCCCAAAAGGGGGTCATTTTGGCTGCTCAAAATTAGCCAAAATCCGGGGTGCCCCCAATGGTATATCTCCACGCCGGCTTGGAGATCGGATCCGCCATTCCATATGCGATTCAGCGGGAGTCCAACGAAGACTCCCATGCCTTTGGCTCTCAAAGGTCTCCATGCCACTCGGCGTGGTGACAATCCAAATTGGGTCCACAATTGCCAAAATGGCAAAATCGTCCACACTCACCTTGGGCTAGCACGTTGACGAAGGTTTGTCCGCTTCGCCCACGTGGTGTGCGAACCATGGTGACCAATTTACATAACACCCATGTCATATATGGTCCATTGGTCCATGCGTCCGGCGTGCACGAGGGGGCTGAACATGGTGCACGGCGGCCAGAAAATGTGGAAAGTTGCTCAAAATGGCCGAAAATGCGCACACTCATGGTTGGGGCAAATGTGGCACATGCCCGACTTGGACTGGAGTGTGCCATAGGATTGGTATCAAGTCATATGCGTCCGACATATCTTTTGGGCGTCGCCCAAACCCCTCCGGTTTTGGGAATGGCAGGGTCGCCAAGTGAGCCCATGATTTGGGATAGTCCCAAGTCGCCAACATGGCGGCCACAGTATGCCAAGCCCAAGAGGAGTTGTTCGTCGGGTCCAAGATATGTTGGGCACCGAAGTATGTACCCTCATAACATACTTGGGTCATGATGTCAATTGAGCGCAACGTTGAGATACACGGTTGCCACTTGACATCATGACGGGCAAAAAAACAGCAATATTGGCGAAAAAACACGCAAAAGTGCCCTGAAAACTACACAAATATAATATAATATCTTCGGCTTGGATTGAGTAATCGTCCAATCCTTCTAAACACAATGACTCCACACCAATGACCTTCGATTCCACATATGTGCTCCACTTGGGGCGCTTTGGAAGGCCGCGCGCGCTGCCTCCCAAGTGGGCACATGCAAAAATGGAATATTGCAAAAAACACACCTTGCTCGCAACGCATCGCTTCGGGGGCGCTCCACAAGCGTCCCTTCACGAATGTTAGGCTTGCGAGTGTTGCTTGGGAGTACAATGAAGGGCTTCGTGCGATATGGGGTCCATTGGCGGGTTAGTCTTGGAATGGTGCACCCGCCAAATGGGCACGTGATATGACACCAAATATGGCATACAACCCTGCCCTCGCCTTCTACACCCAACCTAGTGGCCTAGAATCAAAGTATGCCTATATTCTAGAGTAACTTTGGTCCCTTAACACGCATGCAAGTGCTTTGGTCGAAAATCGACCTCACTTCGGAAAGCCGAATTTTAGCATGCACGCAAAATATGTTGCCAATATATATATGGAGATCATATATGTACTATCCGGGGAAGACAAGTGATATGCCCTGGATGTAGAGGCAAGCAAAGAGGGAGAAAACGCCAACTCAACATACTTCTACACGTACTTGGACGCCAAGTACGTGAGATTGCCCATTTCTTGGAAAAGACTCAAAATAAATAACCCTTTGGGCCTATGGAGTTGGGATCCTTTGGCCTCATCCTATGACTATGGGGGGCAAAACCTCATACACAGTGCCTATGAGGCACGTTAATTCGTCCTTGGGCGCTTGAACGCTCGTAACCCTTGTTATTCCACTTGGGGGTTCAAAGCGCCTTCGGCCGCCCAGATTTTCTGGTAAAAATCTGGGACGCGATGCGTTATATCAAGGAAAAAATTGCGGATCACTCGAAGAGTGTTTCAGTCTTGACTTCCAAAAAGATCGTTCTACAGAATCATCTAATGCAGTGCACGGAACGGGCAACATCTGGCGGCGATTTCACGTCAATTAGAAATCGCGGTAGAAATCAGGTATTTCACCGATTTCTAACCGCAAATCGACCAAGACAGTAAAATTACGGTAATTCCACATCGATTTAATGGTTAGAAATCGGATTCCAGATTTCGCGGGTTAGAGAACAGGGATATCCCGCTGACAGCCGGTGTCAACGGCTTCCGCACGGGTGTGACGGCTCACAGGCCTCCGGGCCATGGGCCATAACGGGTGTGACGGCTCACAGGCCTCCGGGCCATGGGTTCTGGGTACCGCTTCACCCCCCTCCTTAGAGCAAACCCTGGGGGGGGCTCGAAAACACCCAAGCATGGCAGCGGGTACCCAGGACCATCTTCTGAAGGGGGGGGTGTGTCACATCCTCACTTCAGGCTGATTTGCGGGTTAGGCTGCCAAGTACAATCCCGTAGTAAAACAGGCACGGTGCTGTAGCTGTTAGTAACTGGAAGTATAGTATCAAGTATCAAGCACCGGGTCCTGGCGGCGATTGTTCGGCATCCAAAGGACCCGTTAACCCATACCAGGCGCACCGGGTGCCGGCTGCGACGGTCACTACCACAGTGGCAGTGGCATACACGGCCAACAAAGGCGTCACACGACGACCGAGGTGGTCCCACAGGTCGAAAGCGACCACAAAGATCCATCAGGCTACCCCAGGCTTCCCAAGGCAGCAGTCTGGGGGAGAGTCCCCACGGGTCCTTCCTTGGGCGCACCATGTCCATATCCACGACGCGAGTCCAGAGTGGTATAGCCGAACGAGCACCTCCATAAGGGATCGGGCATCAAGGCCGTCTTTTCCCTCGCCCCATTACCACGAAGGCCATGCATGGGGGAGTCCCCATGCAGTCTGGGCGGAGGCGTCGACTCCTCAAACCACCAGTTTCCCAGGCAGGCTGACCGAGGTCAGGAGCACCGGAGGCCGCCATCCGACTGCAAGTGCGTCTGCGAGTCGGTAGGCTCACACTGGGACTGACAGTGGCGGACCGCTGGGAGTGTAGTCAGGCAACTGGGCTTCCCGCCTGGCGCCATCAGGATCTCAGCACATCACAGCCACTAGGGCACACGGTATCACGGGCACTCAAGCAGAAGAATCTGTACTTAGGTACTGGTCCAGGCTGGACCTTATGTAAGAGCATGTACACGGCGACTCAGGGCGCCTTCGTATTCCGATTCGCATCCCTTCGGGGGGAAAAACAGTCCACATCTCGGTGATGGGCTGACAACACTTAACATACAGATGCACATATCCTGGGGAACAGAAAAATAAGCAATAAGCGGGGTAAATAGGCGTGTAAACACACTCTGGATAGAGCGCCAAACCACGCCCCGGTTAGGATAAGGCATATGCAGGAGGGTGGACAGGAAAACGCCTGAGTTCAGGCCATATATAGTCTGCAGACACACGAAGACTGGTCTGGATCCCGCAAGTGCCATGGGACCAGACCACACACCAAAAAATCGCAATGCCGATGACAGCGGCATCCGTTGCGCAACGTCGTATGGGCTTTAAGGCCCTAAGAGCTCAGGAAATGTTAAGGTCAGTCGCCCTGCCTGGTTTCCCAAGGATTCAGCAGGCGGGGAGTGACGAATAGGAGTGGAAGAGAGGGGCCATCCTTTCCTGGATTCAGCAGGGGGGGGTATATGGCCACTCTGATGGCAGGTCACCGGAAGATGGAGGAGAGCAAGCAAGTGAGGGACGATCCGTCGACCTAACAAGCCCTCAAACTGCATCAGGGGAGAGCTCAGGGCGGTGATCAGGCGCCCCTGGCTGCAATCCCCCGGGTGAGTGCTGCCAAGTCCGAGACATGGATCTTGCTCTTGTGCTTGCGGATGTAGTCCATGAAGGGGGTATTAAACCGCGGCACGAACGAGGAGACGGGTTCCCAGGTGTCGTGGGACGGCCCATAGCCTCGCCAACGAACCTTGAACTCCAGGCCTCCGGGTGCCGAGGCGTTCAGACGCTGGGCCAGGATCTTCTCGACGGTATAGCCGTCCTGCTCAGCATAGTCGTCGTCCGAATCAGCCTCATGTGCAGCATAGTCCAGGGACACATGCTCGCCACGGAGGTCGGGTTCCCGCACACGGAGTTGACTCTCGTGGCGCTCCCGGAACTGTCCGTGACCCACCTTGATGCGGTAGGTGTCCTCACCAATCCTGCGGACCACCTCTCCGGGTGTGAACCAGGTTTTGGTGTGGTGGGTGCCCATAGGGCGGGGTCTGATCACCCACAGCGGGTCTCCCACCCTGAACTTTTGCGCTGTTGAGCTCGGGGCGGACTTCTGACGCTCAGCATGCTCCTTCTCGAGCTGCTGGCGGATGTCCCGCGCCGTTGCCTCTTGCCGCGCGAAGAATTCCTTGGCGTCCATAGCCATACCATCACCAGACAAGGGAAGACCCCGACCCAGGGTGTCCCTGCCGGACAGAATCTGGTGAGGGGACAAACCACCCGGAGTGGGGCTGTCATGGTGGGCCTTCAGAGCGGGCCACATCTCCTCAAACCAGTTCCGACGTGGATTGGTGATGTGAATCTTGCGCAGCTTCTCGAACAGCTGCCTTCCAGCCACTTCAGCCCGGCCATTGGACCGGCTGAGATAGGCGACGCTCTTGGCATGACGTATTCCCATGAGGGAACACATGGCCTTGAACCAGCGACCAGTAAACTGGGGCCCTCGGTCACTGAAAATGGTGCGGGGGATGTCAAAGACGGTCAGCCAATGACGAATCATCATGACTGCCACTTCCTTGGCAAGCAACCCCTTTTTGCGTGCCGGAACGGCTACTACGTAGCCGCAGTGGCGATCCACACAAAGGACCACACAGTCAAAGGTCTCCTTGCCAATGTGAACTTCGGGCATGGAGAAGACGTCCATGGCCACGCTCTCCATGGGCTGGTCAGGCACCGGGGTCCATTGGGCTTCCCCCTTGACGTTCCGGTTGTCGGGATTGCAGGCCTGACAGACCGAGCAACCCTTCCTGACCTTCTTGAAGAAAAGTTTATAGTGTTTTCAGCACTGTGTTTTGCCTCTCCTGCTGCTTGCTGTTGGTGTATGGTTTCCTGCTGCTTGTTTTTGGAGATGAAAAGCTTTGTTTTGATGAAATACAGCCACTCCAAGTCACTCCAGGATAGCCCAAGCCAATAGTATGCAAAGAGAAGAGGATTCAGGATCAAAGCATGAAGGGCTGCAGTGTAAACAGTGAAAGATGACTGGATATTCACAGAAACTGCAACTCAGGTCACAAATGAATGCATATTCACAAAGATAGATGAAATGTTTTTGGAAAAGAGTTAGAAAACTGCCTCAGGATCACTCTCTCTCCATAGTGCCATCTCAGGAGATGTGCACTCTTTGTTTTAGGTCCCATATGTGCTGAGGTGGCATGGTATGTGGCGATGAGGTCACTGCCATGTCACATGGGATCTTCCTACTTAGCTAGGCTGACCAGGAATTGAACCCAGGACCTCTCAAAAAGAGGTGCCCAGCCCCCTAGGGTGCATACCACTAGGATAGCTAAGAATTCATGGAAAAACATAGATAATTTCATAGGCTCTACTTTAGATATGTCAGTGCTCAGTCAACTCAGGAAAAGATGTTTTACTTCACATTGAAAGGGGATTAAGGGGTCCACTCCATATCCTGATTGGGTGTTTGGTTCCATAGGTCAAAATGTGTTATCACCAGTTTTGGTGGGACCAATACTAAGATAAAAATGCATGGATGCTCAGTGCATCTCTAATACAACTAGAGTATGCCTCAAAGCAATGGAAAAGCACTTTTTCTTACTCCCCCCTTGTGCTGTGGTGGCCACCACTGTCGCATTTTAGGAAAAAGGGAATTTTTCTTGGCCTTTCCTTGGTTTCCACATCTACTTTAAAATACCTACAGTTTCCCTCACACTGAAAAATGGGCGCTCACCATGGCTGGCGCTCTTTTGCTGCTCTGATTGTATCATATCCTACAGAAGACTCAGCGCTCATGGCGCTGCCGGGGCTCCTGTGGCTTGGTTGGGTTCGTATGGGAGCATGCCAAACATGTGCATATGCATCCCTCCCTCCAAGACGCAGCGTCGACACAACCCAAACGCAAGACACATTATACACACTCGCATGGGTTCTCGTAAACCTGCTGGCGACCTGTGACCTGTCTTAGGGCGAAGGGAGTCTCAAAAGAAATTAATTTGCCCCTTGGTGGGGTCTTGGTTCTGCTCAGTCTCTCCAGGCACCTGCGTTTCGGCCCGAAGACGGCCTACTCAGCGAGGCTGCGCGTGGGTATCTGCAGAGGCAGGAATGGGAGAATTATGGACGAATCCACGCAAAAACGAAGCGACGACACCAAAATCCGTCAAATGACGGCGTAGAATTTTTCTGAAACGACACACCTGAGCAGAATCCAATTGTGCATCAAAAGCACATTTTTATAGAAATTATAGTCATCTCTGGATTTTTTTAAATCCAGAAATTCATACGCATAAAATGGCGGCGCGCAGGAGCGGCTCCTAGCGAAGCGCCGGAAAATGGAGAAATAATGGAATTATAAACGTATGTCTCACGTAGACTTGAAAATGACGAGACACACATTAATAAACAAACATACAGATTCCACCCACACTAATAGAAGCTTCAAAAATTCAAGAATTGGAAAATCAATTGAAAAGACTTCAATGAATCGGGTATAAACTACAGGTATGCTCGTCTCGTATGCCGCATACACATTGCTCGTCTCGTTTCTCCGTGAGCGAGCCTTGTAGCAGCGCTAACAAAGATAGAACGCGATAGAGGGATTGATTAGAAAGATTGCAGATGATTAGCGGTCAGATCAGGGTGATTAGACATACACACAAGTGCATTGCAACGTTCTTCGCGTGCGCCCCTTTTTTCCTCTCACCTTGCTTCACTTCCCAGCGGTAGGTAAGGTAGGTACGCCCAGGCGGGGCCACCCCCTGGTGGAGTTCGGGATTGACGCGCAGATGGGCAGGTTTGCCCAAGATCACGTGCATACCCGTGCATGCACACACGCATTAAAGGGTAGGCCACGCGAAGTGCGCACGGTAAACCTTGTTTAGGCTACCCGGGGGCTCCTCGGTACGTTCTTTAAGAGAACCTGAGGAGTCCCTTACAGCTTGCTTGCTTGACAAGCGTAGCTGGTCCTCCAGCGTGTTTGCGGACAGCGTATTATAGGTCACACTGAGAAGGGTATAATACCTGGAGTGTGGCTTGGTTCCTCCGCCGCAAACGCCCTTTCATTTGCCTTTGTTTTACAGGTGGGCAGGTAGGGTGATTGGTGCAGCAGCTTTTTTTTTATGCCCTGCTAAACAAGGGCGCAGATCACACAAACAAGTAACTCCGCTCCGCCTGTGGCAGAGCAGGGAGTCCGACTTCATCGACATCGGCGCCTTGCACGCGAGAGCACTCCTTCCCTCCAAGCACTAGCAGGGGAAACGCGTTGTGGCGTCCCCTGTTAGGCCACAGTTGCTTAGCAGCGCTGTGTTCTCTTGTCATTTCACAGGAGGGTCGCTAGGACCCACGACACCTTTGACTTCGCAACGCCCAGTAGAGTGTGCGTGTAGGAGTGGTAGTCCTGAGTGGGGGCTTGAGCCAGTTGCCCCAGTGCTCGCCCACCAGGATGGTGCCACTGTAGGGTGTGTAGGACCTGTAGTGCGTGTGTCACTGTCCCACCCGTTTCCTGCAATTTTAGCAGGGTTGGTGGGCTGTGACAGTGGTTAGGTCAGTGTTTTGGCCACATAGCAAAACGGCGTTTTCATGCCTTCATAGCTTTTGGCCATCCCTCCCTGTAGTAGACAGATAGGTAGGGAAAACAATACCTGGATTAGCACGCTGGGTATTCCCCCAAGGTTTTGCGCCAGCACAGAAATTGGGCGCATAGGGGAGGGGAGACCCGGGGCGTACCCCGTGGCATCAATAAGCCAACCCTCCAGGTTTAGCAAGGGCGCAGACTTGGGTATAATTAGGACACCACTTCTGCGGCTTGCTCTCAGGACCTTAGGAATAGCACACTCACACATACGCTTTGGCAGGTAAGGATAAGGTTCGGTCCCTAGCTTTAGTCTTGGAGGCAAGCGCTTCAGCGAGCCTCAGCAACTCACCAAGGTTGTTCTGGGACAAGTAGTCAACCAGAACTGAGTTTAGGCGTCCCTCAGGTAGAACAAATGCAGAGAAGGGCTCCCAGGTGGCCTCTTTGACTCCAAACCCTTCCCAGAGGGTGAGGAAGCGCCAACCCTGGCGGTAGCGGTGGCGTAGGACAGACTTCACCAGGTAGAAGCCTTCCTTAGCCATCTCCTCGGCGTTCATGTCGGGGAGTTCACCTTCAACTTCCATAGGGCTGGCAGCCCCTTGTAGGTCCAGAGCGGCGATTTCCTCGTCGTTCAGCTCCCACTTCTCCCCACAGAGGTCTTCAGGATCATGGTAGCGCTTCAGGTGTTGAGCAGCGCACACCAGGGTCCCCCCTAGTCGGGGAGAACACCGCACAGTGATACGGTGACGGTCCACAGATAGAATCTTGTACGGCCCGAAGTATGGGTCATCGCTGGTAGAGCGTGGCCAGGCGGGTAGTCGACTGTGGTGCACCAGCACCCAGTCCCCCTCTTGGTAGGTGGCCGGTACTCGGTGCTTGTTCTTCTTGTTCCACTGACGCTCCCTCACTCTCTGGAGCATAGCCTTGGCCTTGTCCACCTTCGCTTGTTGCTCTTGGACCCATTCACCCACAGAAGAATGGGTGTCCTCTGGATATGGGGCATGTAGGAACCATGCCGGGCGCCCCATGAATAGCTCATGTGGCGAGTAGCCAGTAGCTGAACTCTCTTGGGAGTTCATCATCAAGGATATGACGGGGAGTAGTCTCACCCAGTCTCTGGTGCGTTCAGTTTTGCACCATATCCTGACGTTCTCCTTCAGGACACCAATCTGTCGCTCGCATAGGGGGTTGCTCGTGTGAGAGTAGGGAATCCCCGTAGACACCTGGACATTGAGGGATCTCAGGACCCTCTTGTACCAGCCAGTATCTGAGCGTACTCGCACGTCCTCATCGGAGTTGATCTCCTTGGGCGCCCCATAGACACAAAACCACTCCTCCAGGAGTATCTTGATAGTCTCCTCTCCGGTAATGTGCTTGTTACATGGGAACACCCTGGTAAACCTGGTCAACCCACAGGTTACCACGAGGGCGAAGTCATAGCCCCCGAACTTCGGCATCTCCGTGTAGTCCACGTATAGAACACTGTTAGCACAGTGAGGGGTGGGCAGGGTCGAGTAGAGACCTCTGTCCCTGATATCCCCTGGTTTACAGGACCTGCACGGGCACTTGTCCACGATAGGCTGGAGGGTTTTCCGCAGTTGGTCGTCAGTCCACGTAGTGTGGAACCACTGCTTGAACAGCCTCAGGGTACGGTCAGCACCCACATGACCACCGGACTCACGGGTCCACTTCAGCAGCGCTGGGACTCGGTCACTAGGCACCACGATGCGGTCCTCGTGCCAGAGGTAGCTCTTGTCCCTCTTCCACTGGTCCTGGTTGACCAGGAGGGGTTCAAGGGGTTTCTCCAGGCGCTTGTAGATATCCCCAAACTCTTTCAGGTACTCCGATTGTTGGAGTCCATCCAGGGGGCGTATCATGGCCATGTTCAGGTCCAGGTGTACGTCCATACGGCTGAACGCCTCCCTAGCCAGCGCTTCAGACCGGGCACCACTCAGGGCGTCGAAGTTGTTGCGGCTGATGTAGTCGGCGCACTCGTTCTTCACTCCCTGGATATGGTGTACCGTCAGCCGTAGTTGACTGAGGTAGGTCCACCAGCGACGTAGCTTGGCCTTCTCAGGTGGGGGACCCTTCTGGAAACTGCGGACCGGTTCTTGGTCGCATAGCCAGACCACAGGGTTACTCCCCAACAGTCGTGCTTGTGAGGATAGCACCAGCATACCCGCGAGCAATTCCTGCTCATAGTTGGAGTAGTTCCCCCTGGCCTGGTTCCACGTCCAGTTCCAGTGGCCCAGAGGTACTAGGACCCACTTGTCGTCAGGGTAGCTGTGCTTGAGGGTTCCATCTCGGTTGAGACCTTCCGTCCCCCATTGGGAAATGGCCGAGTCGAACTCCTCCTTCTCCAGTGCTTGCCATTGGAACAACGTTCCACCACCGCCCACATTGCTGGCGTCGGTCACCAGGATAATCTCCCCTTGTGCTCTAGGCACGCCCAAGCACTTAGCGTTGGCTACCTTGTCTTTGAGCTCGTCAAACGCTTGTTGCTCTTGTGGGCCCCAGCGCCAAGTAGTACTCTTCTTGATCAAGTCCGTCCGAACGGCGCTGGTATAGGTGAAGTTCTTGATGTGGCGGCGATAGAAGTTGCACGCCCCAATGAAACTGCGTACATCATGAAGTCCTTTCTTGGGGTCTTCGTGTCGTACCTTGGCATCCATCAGGGGTTTGGCCTTAGAGGCCGCTGGGGTCCACCACCCATAGCCAACATCAAACCCCAGGTACTGCATGGTCTCCTGCATGAACTCACACTTCTCCAGCTTGAGTCGTGTGTGGTTCTCCTGGCAGACCGCAAAGAACTCACCCAAGAGGATTAGGTGATCCTCCTGGGTATTGGTCCCGAGGCATACATCGTCGATGTGAGCCTCCATCTGGGCCCCACGGGATATGAGCTCCTGCACCTTAGGTCTCCTTCGTAGGATGAACAAGATCTTGTTCATCAGCTCTTGGAACAGAGCGGGTGCGTTAGCCACGCCAAATGGCATGACCTTCCACTTGAATACCCTCGCCTGAGGGGTGATGAAGGCCAGTAGTTCCTGCGCGTTGGGCGTCAGGTCCACTTGCCAGAATCCACTTCGCTTGTCCATCTTGGTCTTGTAGCGACAGGAGGCTATCTTCTCCAGGGTAGACTCCATATTGGGAATGGACCCTGAGTGGTTCAGCGTCTTCTTGTTCAGCTCTCCGTAGTCCACTACCAGCCGTTTGGCTGTAGACCCAGGTTTAGCCACCAGGAAACAGGGGCTGCAGTGTAGGGGGTAGTCCCCGTCCTTGTACTCCAGGACTAGGCCAGCGTCGATACATTCTTGTATCTGTCGCTCAATCTCGTCGGCCTGCTCTTTAGGAGCTGGATAGGGTCTCCTCCGGATCTTGTGACCCACGAACTCGGGTTTCAGCTTGAGGTCCATCTGTACCAGCTTGTCACATGAGGCTGGAGGGGGTAGTTCTCCGAACACCTCCAGATAGGTCCTTATAAGCTTCTGTACCCGCGGGTCCAGTACCTTGATCTTGTCTTCCATATCCTCGTCGGAGTGTAAGTTGCTTGCCCCTTGAATAGACGTCGGGAGGTGGTCCTCCACCGACTCTTCGCCCGCGGTAGTATCCTTCAGCCCTTGGTAGGCATATAGAAGGTCTTGTTCAACCATCTCCGATGGACGATGGCAGCATAGGCACGCTCGAGGGGGTTCACATACACATTCCTCCGAGAGGTCGTCCTCCTCTGGGGTCCTCACATGGGCACCCCACACGCTCTTCATGAGCTTGAGATCTACCTCCCTTTGCCAGGTGGTGACCTTCTGTTCGAGGTCCTCCTTCAGTTGGGATAGGTCTCCCATACGTCCTTGCTTCAGTGGCCATGAGCTGCGGGCAGGCTTCGCGTAGCATAGCTTTTTCGCCACCAACTTCCTCTTGGAATCCACATACTCCCTGAGCCTGGATCGAGGGTCCAGCTCTTCATCCACGGGGTCTTCCACCCTCATGGAGAGTAGGGGTTTTAGTGGGGCGACGTACTCGGCGTTCTCCACTTCCTCCACACAGGTCTGCACGAAGAAGGCGTCGTGCTCGGTTTCGTCGTCTGAGTGGATAGAGCTAGGTAGCTCAGATAGTCCACACTCAGAGACTCCATCAGGAACAGGTACATGACAGGGAGAGTTGGGGGCGTTAGTGTCGGTCACGACGTACTCATCTCCTCCGGGTGTAGTCTCAAGAGCATCTTGAGGTCGTAGGCGATCCTTCAAGTCACCCAAGGCGAGTCCGTCGCTTTCTCGCTGTATAGCCTGGACCAGAGTCGGGTCCAGATCCTCCCAGGGAATGGAGGTAAGACCTCCGTCCACCACGCTTAGCATACTCCCCCATCCGGGCTTCCCAATAGGCGTCTTGCGTCCCAGAGGCACGTAGATGGCCTCATCAGGTAACCGCACAGAGCTGATAGTCAGCTTGTCAAGGAGGGTTCGCCAGTACTCGTTGCCCCCATGGGCTCCCCAATCGGGGGAACACAGGACCATACGGGAACGTTCCAAGGCCACCTTGGTCAGCACCTTCCCCAGTTCACTGAACCTGGGGTTCCCGTAGGCCATCCCGAAAGAGGGCCAGTAAAATTTGTAGCTGCAGTTCTTCCCCTTGCTGCAGTAAAGGTCCAGTACATGTTGCTTGTCGCTGGCGAACAACTCCACACTCAGGTCTTCTCGAGAGTAACCCAACTCCTTCAGACCTTGGTCTAGGACTTCCCCCAATAGTTGATAGTCCTCAGTTTTGGAGGCCGCCATCATGTTAGAGGGCTCCTCCTTCGATAGCCTCAGGTAACTCGAGGTATGTTCCGACTGCTCCAGTGGCACAGACTCTCTGCCACTGCCGTGGTCCACGTAGAGGAGGTAGGGCGCTTGCAGCGTCAGGGATTGTATCTGGGAGTGCTGTACGAAGAAGTCAGTACCCAGTACAAAGTCGAAGGCCTCAGTGTCCATCACATAGAACCGATGGGCGATAGTCCGAGAGCCCATAGGTACCTCCACTTCACAGTCCCCGCAGCTGTGCACCACATGTCCATCCCCCATGCGTATAGCGGCGGTGGTCATGGTGTTCTTCAGGCTCACACAAGGTAAAATTTTCTTGGCCACTATAGATATTGTGGCGCCAGTATCCAGTACCCCCAGGTATTCACGTCCCCCTAGTCGGATACGTACCCAAAACACCAGGTCTTGGGTGCCACCAGAGCGTCCCCGTCAGAACTCCGCGGGACAGGTCACCTCGAACCCCTTGTTCCGCAATTTGCGGGCCATCCTCATGAAACGGCTCCTCTTCTTAGCGTTGCCGTCGTCACCACCTTCATGCTCACGCTTGGCTCCTTGTTTATGCTGGGCCTGCGTTTGTGAGCGTGTGGTTGGACCAGACTGCCCTCCAGAGGGCTCGGAGTTCCCCCCTTGATTAGGGTTGGGGTTGCCTCCGTTCTTGTCCTTGTTCTTGTTGTCATGCTGGCGGTTAGCGCCTCCTCCTCGTCCACCTTGACCCTTGTCTTGACCACCTTGACCACGTCCTTTCGACTTGCCCTTGCCGGAGTCGTTGCCTTCGGCCTTGCCTCCACCTTTGCCTGAGCCTTTGCCAGGATCTTCCCCCTTAAGCTTCGCCGATAGGCGTTGCTTATGGTAGATCTCATCCTCGTAGTGCTTCCGCTTACCGCAGAATGCACACGTGATGGTGCAGCGGTAATGATCCGGCAGCTTCGCTTTGGCGCCGGTGTTCTTCTCCTGCTGCTTCCCCTGGACGACGAAGCAGTCTCGCTGCTCGCAGTCAGAGGCGTGCTGCAGGTGGCCCTGCTCGTCTCTGGCATCACACCAGAATAGCTCCTTCACGTTCTCCATGGTACGGGCGTGGGCGTGTTTGGGGGTATTCCCCTGCCCAGGTCGGGACCCTTGGTACCCTGTGCCATGGCCTCCAGAACCTCCACCAGGTGCTGGTCGCTCTCCTTCTCCAGCGCCATCTCCAGGAGCAGCACGCATAGATCCTCGTAGCGGAGGGATCTAGCCTTGCGCTCAGCCGTCAAACGGCACTCGTCCCATAGCTCTCGGGGGAGCTTGGCGCACAACCAGAACAGCATCTCGTCGCTGCTGTAGGAACCGGGCGTCAGTCGTCCAGCCCAGTGATCCAGGTCAGCCAACAGCTCGGATTTGTGTTGTTGGGCAGCACGGGCAGGTTCTGGATCTCGGCCCTGATGGAGAGGTCGGTCTCGTAGGTCGGGTACTGCCTCTCCAGGGCAACCAACACATCGGCAAAGGTGGCGGAGTTAGTCACAATCTGCCTGACCTGCTTCTCCAGGTACTTGGTCTTGCAGCACTGCAGGAGCAGATCGCACTTCACTCGCCCACTCGCGTGGGTTTGGCCGGTCAGTCGTAGGAACCGGCCAAAGTTCTCAGCGAACTCGCTGAGGTCCTTGCCTGTGAACTCAGGCAGGTTGACCACTATCTTGGGGGTGGCAATAGCCTTCGCCTCCTGAGCTCGGCGTCCTTCAGGGTGTCGGGTCTTCTTCTTCTTCTTCTTCTTCTTACCCTTGGGGTCCTCGGGGTCCTCGTCATCTGAGGGCGAAGAAGAATCCATCGACGGCGGCTCGTCATCGGAGGGGTCTCCGCCAAGATCACTAGAGCCATAAGGCTCTACGTCCACCATAGCCCTTAAGGCTGTCAGCCCCAGCTGGTCCAGCTCGGCCCTCGTCGAGTTCGTCACGTGGCTGTAGGGCGGCTGGGCCGTTCTCGGGACGAATGGACTTCTCGGTATTGCTGCAGGAGTCGGCATCGGTCGGCTCCTCAGGCTCCCCAGGGTATTTGTCAACCCTGCCGCCAGGTGGTTAGCCTGTACTCGGTGGGGTGACATTCCCACCGTCGTAGGTGACGCATGGGACGGGATCATCAGGGGCTCCAGTTTCTCCCTGATCTCTTGCGTGAGGTCGCCCACGATTTTCGAAGTGGCTCCTCGGAGCACCTCGTTGATCTCCGACCGCGTCAGGGACCTGTTGGAGGATCTTCCCGATCCTCTACTCCTGCCTCCCAGAGACTCTGGTCCTCTCCTCAACCCACTCAAGTGTGCATACCCAGGTGCATACCCAGGAGCATACCCAGGAACATCCATATAGGTTCCAGTGGCGTGGAGTGGATGGGGATAGTCAGCCGCATACCATCGCGGCGCAGAGCTGGAAGCCACCGGCTCACTGGCAGTAGTTGCCTCATGGAGCGCAGTGGTAGGTGGGTTCATACCATAGGCGGGGTAGGGAGGCATCCCAGTAAAGCCTGTGCCCTCTGCCATAGGCGGGTTGGTTGTGGAAGTGGATGTTGCTGCGGCTGGGAGTGTGGTGGTTATGGGAGAGGGTGATGCGTGGAGGCCAGAAGCGCTTGGTGCGCCTTCGAAGGTAGGGTCATGCGTCGGGTCTTGCCCTTGTTCCTCTCCTTCGTCTGCTCCTTCTCCAGCATCCTTCTGGCTCTCGTTCTCTCTCTTCCTCTTCACAGGCTGAGGCTGAGAGACCACTTCCTCGACCGACAGGGCCCCGAAGGCCGTCTGGAGGCCATCCAGGGAGTCCTCCGCCGTATCCACTGGCCCATGTAAGGGCTCCGCCGAAGGTACGGCGCCAGGCTCCGGCCTTGCCGGTGCCTCAGGCGCTGGCGCTGTCTTCACGTCGGCGTCCACCTTTCCTGGATCCATCTTCTTTCACCCTTCAGCTTATATTTGCCCGTACTCGGCGCACTGGATGTACGGCACGGGGTCGCTGCCGGTGCGCAGAGACAGGCTGCCTCTTGCTACCAGAAAAGTTTATAGTGTTTTCAGCACTGTGTTTTTGCTTCTCCTGCTGCTTGCTGTTGGTGTAGGGTTTCCTGCTGCTTGTTTTTGGAGATGAAAAGCTTTGTTTTGATGAAATACAGCCACTCCAAGTCACTCCAGGATGACCCAAGCCAATAGTATGCAAGAAGAAGAGGATTCAGGATCAAAGCATGAAGGGCTGCAGTGTAAACAGTGAAAGATGATTGGATATTCACAGAAACTGCAACTCAGGTCACAAATGAATGCATATTCACAAAGATAGATGAAATGTTTTTGGAAAAGAGTTAGAAAACTGCCTCAGGATCACTCTCTCTCCATAGTGCCATCTCAGGAGATGTGCCCTCTTTGTTTTGGGTCCCATATGTGCTGAGGTGGCATGGTATGTGGCGATGAGGTCACTGCCATGTCACATGGGATCTTCCTACTTAGCTAGGCTGACCAGGAATTGAACCCAGGACCTCTCAAAAAGAGGTGCCCAGCCCCCTAGGGTGCATACCACTAGGATAGCTAAGAATTCATGGAAAAACATAGATAAATTCATAGGCTCTACTTTAGATATGTCAGTGCTCAGTCAACTCAGGAAAAGATGTTTTACTTCACATTGAAAGGGGACTAAGGGGTCCACTCCATATCCTGATTGGGTGTTTGGTTCCATAGGTCAAAATGTGTTATAACCAGTTTTGGTGGGACCAATACTAAGATTAAAATGCATGGATTGTCAGTGCATCTCTAATACAACTAGAGTATGCCTCAAAGCAATGGAAAAGCACTTTTTCTTACTCCAACATACCGCAGCCATGACGACGAAGCATTTAACACCCTCCTCCTCCATCAGGCGCTCCATTTCGATGATCCTCTTGGCCTCAGCGGTCTCAGCCTCATCGCCATGGGCAGACACGTCTGTCATGCCCTTGCTGGCGGGATATGCCCACCTACTGAGACAGTCCGCCACGGTGTTGTCCTTGCCAGGAACATACACAACCGTGAGGTCGAACTTGGCCAAGGTCTCATGCCATCTTGCCCGTCGGGAGGCGGGACCTGAGGGGGTGTCCACGTGCTCTTTGTGCCACAACTGCAGACTCTGATGGTCGGTGCAGACGGTGACGGGATGGAGGGCTATGTACCCAGCCCATTTCCTGAGAGCCATGACAATGGCATATGCCTCCTTTTCTCGGGGCGTCCACGTCCGTCTCTGGCCTTCCGCCAGGACTGGGCTCCAGAAGGCCACTGGCAAGTGCCTCCCATCGTCAAGCAGTTGTTCCAACACAGCGCCAACGGCGTAGTCGGAAGCGTCAGTGCGCAGGACGAACCCTCGGTCAGGATCCACGAGGTGCAGACCCACTGCGGATAGCAGCGCCTGCTTCATCCCCTCAAAGGCACGGTCGGACTCAGCATTCCAGAACAGAGCCTTCTTGGACCCCTTCTTGGTCTCCTCCCGGTTGCCCTTGAGCATGGTCGTCATGGGGGCTGCATACTTGGCATACATCTTGATATACCCCGAGTAGTAGTTGCAGAACCCCAAGTACGCCCGTAGCTCAGAGACCGTTTTCGGCTTTTCCCAGGGCTCGATCGCAGCCACCTTGTCAGGTATGGGCTTCCGCTGCCCGTTCCCAACTACGTGGCCAGCGAAGACCACCTCGCTTACCGCAATGGTGGCCTTGTCACTGCTGCCCGTGAGTTTGTGCCGAACCAGAAGGTCCAGCACTCGGGTGACGTCCCTCTCATGTGCCTCCAGGAGCTCCTCATAGCTCATACTGGGGTCCCCGGACGCGATGATCACGTCGTCCACGAAGGGCTCCGCACAGTCACGCACCGGCTCAAGCAGGTTCTCCAGCATCCGCTGAAAAGACGCATTGCTGTTGGTAACGCCCATGGGCATCACCTTCCACTGGAGAGGTCCAAGTGGGGTGCTCATGGCTGTGCAGGCACGGGACTCCTCGGCGAGAGGCATCTGATGATAACCATGTTTCAGGTCAATCACCGTGAAGATCCTCCGCCGGTGTTGTTTTTGCAGCATGTCCTCAATGAGGGGCAGCGTATAGCTGTCATGCTGCGTTTGGGCGTTTAGGCGGCGGTAGTCGACCACGAGCCGCCGCTCACCGGCCACCCTCTTGGGGACGACGAAGCACGGAGAGGCCCACTCGGAGTGGCACGGCTCAAGCCAGCCTCTCTCGATGAAGTCACGGAGGATCTTCTCCATGGCCTCCTTCCTCTCGTTCCTCAGGGCAAACTCCCAGTGCCGATACACACGGGGGTCCTGCTTCAGTCGTTTCTTGGCCTCGCCATACGGTCCACGCACCGGTGGGGGAAACACAGGTTTTCCGCTGAAGAAGGTGTCCCCATACTTCTGCTTCAGCCTGGCCCTCAATGCCTGGATCTTGGGGCAATCATCGGACTCCGCCTTGGCTTTTCCGGGCACCTGGACCACTGAACTTACTTGAGGGGTAGCGACCCCACTCGGTTTCGGCTCAGGTGGTCTTCCCAGGTGGCCCAAAGGGCCATCTCTGGTCTTGCCCCGGAACAGGTCGCCGTAGGTGGTTGCGTTACCCCCGATTGGCTCGACCTGGCTGGACATGTGGTCCAGTACCCTCCTCACGAAGGTATCCCCATCATAGGAACCAGAGATGATCGAGTCCACTTCCCACCAGGCTTTGTCCTGGCCCTTGCCCTCACGCTGGCTTCCCCAGTCGTGAAAGGGCTGATCCATATACCCCTGAACCAGATCCAACTCCTCTTCAGTGAGGGGGGCCTCAGATTCTCCGATGTCAACAGGGGAAACCGCAAAGCATTGCCGCCATGGCTCCGCTATGATGCGGTTGACACACACGAAGTCTGTGGTGTCGGCCTGTTCAAGGCCCCCATCCACATAGTGGAATTCTGTTGGCCATCTCTTGGGTGGCATGGGCTGTCCCTTAGCGTCCTGATAGACACTCTCTCCAGCCGGTAGGACGACCTTGTTTAAGGTCATGTTGGTCAATGAGACCACCCAATCTCGGGTGCTTTCCTCCTCGGTGCATCCCATAGGAACAACCAGCACTGCCTTGGAGCGGTCCTTGCGAATCTTCGCTACCGCCCTTGGAATGTCCCATCGGGGGCAATGGATCCACATCAAGCCCTGATGCGGACCCCAGTGCTTCTTCCACGCGGAGTCCTGGGCGCTCCAGTACTTCTCACAAACCCGAAGATGGGCGGAGGTTCCTGAAGAGAACGCATCCAGGGGCAGATCCGAGGCTCCCAGGTCCGCAACCACTCGGCTCGCCACTTCCGGCATTACGCCGTACTCCTGGTTTGCTGGCCCAGTTGGCTCAGTGCCAAGCGCGGCTACTTCGGGCTGATTGCGTTCCGGGTGGATCCATTGGCACTCCACATGGTGCTCAGGTGACGAAAGCCACGAGAGCTGGTCGTCCTGGTACAGGGTCATTGAGGCCTTGGCCGGAAGAACGCCGGAGTCCGTCTCCATCATGAAGTCGTACCCAACGATCATGTCCCAGTCCATCTCGGCCTCGTAGAAGCGACCTTGCAGGAGGATTTCCTTGCCGAGGTCCGGGCGGCTCAGCTCACGGTGGTTCACGAACTGCAGCCCAATGGCCGCTTCCTTCGTGCCTCCCACCATGTACTGTCCGTTCGCCACCTTCAGCCTGACAGGTTTCCGACTGTCGGTCAAACACTCTGGCGGAAGTAGGCCAGCCTTGACCAAGCTGACCTGAGCTCCCGTGTCGACCAACACATCGAAGACCTTCTCCATGTAACTGCGGTCGCCCACCAAAGCCAGACACCCGATCCAACAACAAGTTCTGATCTTATATACACCTACAATTCATTCCACGCATATTTTTTGCCTTCACCCCAAGGCAGTACGAGGACTTAATTGAAGCGCGACGCCCTTCACAGACGCGCACACGTGCTATTCCTACGCATGTACAGTATCATGAAATGATGAGAATGCTTGGCAGGATAGCCAGGACAGCACACCAATAGTGCTACGCAATGTTTCTGCTTGTGGGGATTTTATTGCAAAGTTTGTATCTGACAGAGATGTACATACTTTCTTGTTTGTGTTGCTCAGGGGTGTTGTAAGCCCATGTATTGTCTCTGGCGTTGTGGACCTACGTGACAACCGGAATAACAAATCAGTACAAGTACTGCAGCTTTGGTCTTTGCCGTCGCTTCCCTTGTTCCTCCCAACTATTTTCTCAAACTGTGATTTTGTCTCAGCCGGAGACCCAGCAGGAGAATCATGATATGGTCTTCAAACAATAAGTGGGGCAGCAAACTACGGCAGAAGCAAGCACCTCAAAATAGGTCCACTCCACGCCTGTTGCCACCTACATGGGCAAGCGCCGCAGAGTCGCCGGGCCCCAAGCACCAGGGCCAGGAATCACCCCAAGGTTCCCCTTCACTGCCGCTCGGACTACCCAAGGGTCCAGAACACGGAGCTACCGCCAGACAATGGCCATGTGAACCGAGCGCACCACAAAGGGTGAACTTACAAGACAATACATGCTCTATGTCTGCTGCGCTTGTTGATGGTGCTACAGAGCAGAAGCAGAGCTGCGGCGAATGCAGACGCTGTTTGATTGGCTGGTCGTGCGTCTATGCAAGGCTACACAGCCCGCGCACAACAGAATCATGTTCCTGGGATGACATCGTTGCCCGTCTTGTGAAAGAACGTGCTCAGTTTGAAAAGGAGGCAGCCGAAGTCCGAGCTCGCGGGCTCGCCACGAGTGTCACATGTGAATGTTGCTTCTTTGGTTGCCCTTTCTGTATAGTGTGGGATGAGATCGACGAAGAGAGGAACACTTATGCCGAAGAGCCAAACCACGATGGAGAAGAGACGCGCGAAGTGTTTCATATTGCAGGGCTGAGAGCGCCAGACGCCGTCCACGTGGTTTTGGAGGATTTCTGGGGAAGTCTACTGGATGTCGCCTGGAAATCTGGATCCGAGGTTGTGGAGAATCTCTGGGAAGTAACAGCGCAACAGCTGCAAGATATGTTCGGACACGTCGACTCACTGTCTGCTGCGAGGCTACTACCGAGCCCAGTCAGGTGCTGGGCTAGGATTTGTTGCAAGGTTCTTTGCAGCGAGTGCGAGCCGTGGCATGATTCTCAGGCGCTGTACGATTTTGTTTATCTTGTTCTATATAACTTCTGGATGCAAAGTGAAGGAAACACTATGGTCTTGGGTCGTTTGGACAACGAGTTTCAGACCGCCTACCACTATGAAGAAGACGACGGAGAAGAGGCTTCTGACGGTAGCGAGCCCATTGAACTGGACGCTGACGACTACTGGGACTCCTTCATCATTGGTGAGAAGGAACAGTTAGAGTGGTGGTACCTAAAGAACAGTGGCCCTCAGTTGCAGCTGTACTACACAAATGAGGAATACTACCAAGACCAAGTCGAAGACGAAGAGGCAGAATCAGACGTCGATGCCGAAGAGGAAGAGGCAGAAGCAGATGTCGAGGCTGATCAGGATGAGGCACAACCCAATGAATACTACTATCAAGACCACGTCGAAGAGGAAGAGGCAGAAGCAGAAGAAGATTTTTCTGAAGAAATTGACGACAACTCGGAGAATAAGGAGAGCTCAGAACACGAGCCTGAAGAGTCTTTTTCTGGAGGAGCTGACGACCCTGCAGAGAGCAAGGAAAATCGGTCCTATGGGTCTGAACTGTCCTCTCCTTTGCAGGATGTAGGACGTCTAGAGAGCCCTGATGCGTTTTCGTTTACAGCACCAGTCCCTGTGACAGCTCATTCTCTGTCTGTCACCGCTCACTCTCAAAGTCGGTGGTGCAGGTACGGCACACGGTGCTGGCGCCACAAGAAAGGACAGTGTCATTTCCGCCTCAAGTAGAGTTTGTTGACTTCTGTACAGTGCATTATTGCTTCGACGACCCTTTGTACCCCTTCGCGACGACAGCTGCTCACTTCCTCCGCTCGCCATTGGACCCCTGTGCGAGCGAGGGGCAGTGCTTGCTACTGCTGGGCCAAGCGTTCGAAGGCCGTCCAACTCTTACTAAAACTCACGGAGTGGGAAGTATTGCTGTTGACGGATGATTCCCCCTTCCTTTTTGTTTTTCCTCTTCAACTAGTGGTGCTGGGCTTGCCACGGCGCTGTCCAGGTACCAGCTCAATGGCCTGGGGGTGGCGACCAGATAGCCTTGGTTGAGTTGAACTTGAGTCCACAATTTTTTAGGGTTAATTCTTGAGAGCAGGTTGTGGTAACCTGATGTCTGTTTGCTTGTCTGAAGTTTTGATAACCTGCAGTGAACGCTTGAGGTCCTGAAGTTTCAAGGCTGGAAATTTCAGAGCATTCCTAAGTGTCATCATTGAACAACGCTGGGTGTCAGGGCTGAACATTTCGTTTCTCTCCACTCATCCTTTCCTCAAGCCATGCCATGTCGGTTCAAAATGCCTTCGTCCTGGAAAGAGGTGGTGCTGCAGTGCGTCGACAGCAATACAGGTGTACGACCTTGTATCCAGCTCCCTTGTACAAACCAGCCCTGAAGTGCCTGAAGTGCTGTTCCTCCCTTTCCTAAAATGTTTGATTTGTCCAGGTCTTGGTCTGTTTGTTGGTTTGTTTTATTGTTCCTACAAGGTCAACTGTCGATCGTCGTTCTGTTTGCCCTTCCAGTGGAGACATCGTATTCAAATGAACGAAGTCCTGGTCTGTTACCTTTTGTTGGAATTTGGGGAGTACAGTACAGGTCCACAAGGTGTTTGTTTCTCTCATTTTGGTGTTCTTGAAGCAATTTTGAAGTTTGAAGTTGGATTTTGATATTTTGTTGCGAATCAGAGTCCCTGTTCCCTGGCGACGCGTTCGGACAGGGTTACGGCGCTCACAACGTGACGCTCTACGCTGCGCTGACAGCGTTTGACTGTCCTGCGCCACCTGTAGCAGCTAATTCTGTTTCAATTCTGCAATTTTGCAAATTTTCAAATTTTGCTCTCTTTTTCTGTCGGCGACGCTTGTCGTCGCTTTTCGACGCGCGAGTGCGTTCGTGGCACTCGTCGACACTGGTATTGTGTGTCGACGGCTCTCTTCCAGCGTCTTGCCCAGTTTCAGGGCTTCATCCTGGCCCATTTTGGGTTTTTAGACCTTTTTGGCCTGCTTCTGGCCAAATGTGCCATTTTTGGCAGGATCGGTCGCAAGCGACAGCTGCGACGCGTGGCGACGCCCTCCGTCGTTCGCCACGGCGCTGCTGGGGCACTCCGAGTGCGCCTGGGTGTTTTCGAGGTGAGTTTTGGGTCGATTTTGGTCATTTTTCACTCTTTGAGAGAATTTCATCTTTGTGATCATCCATCACCATTTCAAGTCAATCAGCCTATTTTGGCTGCTCATGTGCAGTCAACTCCTTCGCCAGAACGAACCTGAGTAAGTGAGTTACGAATGGTCAGAACTTGGTAACAACCTTTCACATCTTTCACCATCCACGCTCAGTGCATCAAGAATGACAGTTCACATGACACATGACACATGACTTGAAGAAGTGACCATGATGGTAGTTGAGCAGAGGATTAACCCACTCAATTGCTGTATATCGGCGACCCATACAATCCAGTTTTCTTCCGATGGTAGTTGAGCAGAGGATTAACCCACTCAATTGCTGTATATCGGCGACCCATACAATCCAGTTTTCTTCCGACAAGTCTACTTCTGTTTGGCGACTCAGATCACAGACACTGATAGGTTGTACCACAGTGTCCATTTTGTTCTTGTCTGGGGACTCATAGGTATTACCAGGGTCTCGCGCTGATAGGTACTACCACAGCGGACACCACTCCACGCCACTTTAGCTCTGCACACTACCTGCGTCTGAATTAGCCATTGCATTATGGACACAAGCCGGTTGACGTGCGGCAACACGCAACTAGTTACTCTTGCCGGAGTAGGGCTGACTTGTACTCGCTCGGAGAGACAAGAAATCCACGTGTTTGTTTGGTGGGTCTTAGCTGCCGGGTATCAGGCCGTGGCAGCACTGCAGCAAAGACCCCACAGACCCCACAACCACAGCAGGCAAAGAGGGAAAAGACCCCACAGACCCCACAACCACAGCAGATCCGCAGAATGTTCACTTGATCCCTTTCCTCACCCGCATATACCGACATTTTTTCGCACATTCTTTCTGTCCTCCAGCCATGTATCTGTGTGCCAGCTTCAGGCGCCACTGTCGCTGGTACATACCTCAGTTTGGGTACGCCGAAGAAAATGGAGCATTCAGGAGGTTTGGAATTTCAGTTCCAATTTCAATCAGCAGTTCATCTCAGCAATCATGTCAGTGTCATTCATGTCATCAGTTTCATCCATCATTCATCATTCATCATTCAGCACTTTATCAATTCAACAGGAGTTTATCAGCAGTCTATCGATTCATCATCATTCATCATCTCATCATTCATCATCCATTCTGTTGTTGTCAGCATGTAACATTGCATTGCACATGACTTCAGTGTCAGTGCATCATCATTCATCATCATCCGCAGCATCACTCCATAAATTATTATCAATATTTACAGCTCTTTTGACTGTCATGCAGCGACAATTCCAGTGTATGCATGGCATGCTGCGATGTGTCAGGTTCATAGGTCAAACCAGAACCAGGTTGATAGGTCAAACCACAGCAGCAAAAAGAGTCACTGTTTTGTGGGACACATGTGTAGACCCGGAAGTTGATAGGTAACACCACAGCTGTCGAGGGTATACATGGACCAGCAGTGAGCTGCCAACCACTCGTTAGTGAGATAGGTAATTGAATTGCTTGACCAGCACACAGGGTACATAGTCGGCTGGGGTGCGGTAACACCCAGGTAGCTGCGCTTGCCGTTGCAGGGCTGTTGTAGGGATGCTTCAGACTGCCCTACTTTGTGACTGTGACAGTTTCTAGGTTCAAGCATGTGCCAGGTGTGGCCGACCGCATTACTCTGTGCGTATCGGCCTCACCTCCGTAGGTGCGTCCTGGTAGGGGGGTGTAACTGCGGTCGCCCACCAAAGCCGGACACCCGATCCAACAACAAGTTCTGATCTTATATACACCTACAATTCATTCCACGCATATTTTTTGCCTTCAGCCCAAGGCAGTACGAGGACTTAATTGAAGCGCGACGCCTTTGACAGACGCGCACACGTGCTATTCCTACGCATGTACAGTATCATGAAATGATGAGAATGCTTGGCAGGATAGCCAGGACAGCACACCAATAGTGCTACGCAATGTTTCTGCTTGTGGGGATTTTATTGCAAAGTTTGTATCTGACAGAGATGTACATACTTTCTTGTTTGTGTTGCTCAGGGGTGTTGTAAGCCCATGTATTGTCTCTGGCGTTGTGGACCTACGTGACAACCGGAATAACAAATCAGTACAAGTACTGCAGCTTTGGTCTTTGCCGTCGCTTCCCTTGTTCCTCCCAACTATTTTCTCAAACTGTGATTTTGTCTCAGCCGGAGACCCAGCAGGAGAATCATGATATGGTCTTCAAACAATAAGTGGGGCAGCAAACTACGGCAGAAGCAAGCACCTCAAAATAGGTCCACTCCACGCCTGTTGCCACCTACATGGGCAAGCGCCGCAGAGTTGCCGGGCCCCAAGCACCAGGGCCAGGAATCACCCCAAGGTTCCCCTTCACTGCCGCTCGGACTACCCAAGGGTCCAGAACACGGAGCTACCGCCAGACAATGACCATGTGAACCGAGCGCACCACAAAGGGTGAACTTACACTCCACTTCCCCGCATAAGGCACGGACCTTAAGGTGCAACTGCGCTCACGCCCAACACGGCGCACGGCGTGCAAGCTCAGGATCTCCGGCCGTTCCAGAAGCTCAACAAGCGACTGGTGCAGGTCGTGGACAATGGGCTCAGGCTGCCCATCTGCAGCATCCAGCTGCGGTCCGGGTGATCCTCCGATACCCTGGGATAGATCTTGAAGCACATCAAATACATTCTTGGTCGTGGATGATGGACGGGTGCAAGGGTTCGTGCCTTCACTTGCCCTCACCCCGCCACCGCGACTGTCTTTTGCTTTGGGTGCCGGACCGGGCCTTCCGAGAAAAGTTTATAGTGGTTTCAACACTGTGTTTTTGTCTCTCCTGCTGCTTGCTGCTGGTGTAGGGTTTCCTGCTGCTTGTTTTTGGAGATGAAAAGCTTTTGTTTACTGAAATACAGTCAATCCAGGATAGCCCAAGCCAGAGGTGTGCAACGAGAAGAGAATCAGGATCAAAGCATGAAGGTCTGCAGTGTAAACAGTGAAAGATGAAAGGATATTCACAGCAACTGCAACTCAGGTCAAATCGGATTGCATATTCACAAAGATAGCTGAAATGTTTTGGAAAAGAGTTGGAAAACTGCCCCATGGTCACTCTATCTCCATAGTGCCATCTCAGGAGATGTGCCCTCTTTGTTTTGGGTCCCATATGTGCTGAGGTGGCAGGGCATGTGGCGATGAGGTCACTGCCATGTCACATGGGATCTTCCTACTTAGCTAGGCTGACCAGGAATTGAACCTAGGACCTCTCAAAAAGAGGTGCCCAGCCCCCTAGGGTGCATACCACTAGGACAGCTAAGTATTCATGGAAAAAAATAGATAAATTCATAGGCTCTGCCCTGGATATGTCAGTTCTCAGTCAACTCAGGAAAAGATGATTTGCCTCACATTGAAAGGGGATTAAGGGGTCCACTCCATATCCTGATTGGGTGTTTGGTTCCATAGGTCAAAATGTGTTATCACCACTTTTGGTGGGGCCAATACTAAGATTAAAATGCATGGATGCTCAGTGCATCTCTAATACAACTAGAGTATGCCTCAAAGCAATGGAAAAGCACTTTTTCTTACTCCCCCCTTGTGCTGTGGTGGCCACCACTGTCGCATTTTAGGAAAAAGGGATTTTTTCTTGGCCTTTCCTTGGTTTCCACATCTACTTTAAAATACCTATAGTTTCCCTCACAGGGAAAAATGGGCTCTCACCATGGCTGGCGCTCTTTTGCTGCTCTGTTTGTAACATTTCCTACAGAAGACTCAGCGCTCATGGCGCTGCCGGGGCTCCTGTGGCTTGGTTGGATTAGTTTGGGAGCATGCCAAAACATGTGCATGTGCATCCCTCCCTCCAAGACGCAGCGCGACACAAACCCAACGCAAGACACAATATACACACTCGCATGGGTTCTCGTAAACCTGCTGGCGACCTGTGACCTGTCTTAGGGCGAAGGGAGTCGTAAAAAAATTAAATTGCCCCTTGGTGGGGTCTTGGGTTCTGCTCAGTCTCTCCAGGCTGCTGCGTTTCGGCCAGAACACGGCCTACTCAGCGAGGCTGCGCGTGGGTATCTGCAGAGGCAGGAATGGGAGAATTATGGACGAATCCACGCAAAAACGAAGCGACGACACCAAAATCCGTCAAATGACGGCCTAGAATTTTTCTAAGACAACACACCTGAGCAGAATCCAATTGTGCATCAGAAGCACATTTTTATAAAAATTATAATCATCTCTAGATTTTCTAAATCAAGATATTCCTACGCATAAAAAGGCGGCGCGCAGGAGCGGTCCCTAGCGAAGCGCCGGAAAATGCAGAAATAATGGCATTATAAACGTATGTCTCACGTAGTCTTGAAAATGACGAGACACACATTAACAAATAAACATACAGATTCCACCTACACTAATAGAAGTATCAAAAAATCAAGAATTCGAAAATCAACGAAAAGACTTCAATGAATCAGGTATAAACTACAGGTATGCTCGTCTCGCATGCCGCATACACATTGCTCGTCTCGTGTCTCCGTGAACGAGTCTTGTAGCAGCGCTAACAACGATAGGACGCGATAGAGGGATTGATTAGAAAGATTGCAGATGATTAGAGGTGAGATTAGGGTCAAAACAGATGGCCTTCGGCCAGGGAGTGGTTGTCACGGGGGGCTGCCGGACCTGCCCTGCGGTGCAATGCGGGGCAACTGTGACAACTGCTCTTACAGCACAAACCTCCCTTTTTTGTTGCACTGATTAGTACATACACACTGATGCATAGCAACGTTTTTTGCTTGCGCCCCTCACGTGCCCACTTGCTCTCTCTCTCCAGCGGTAGGTAAGGTGAGTAAGCCCAGGTGGGGCCACCCCCTGGTGGAGTTCGTGATTGAGGTTGAGATGGGCAGGTTTGCCCAAGATATTCGTGCATGCTCGCGCATTCACACACGCATTAAAGGGTAGGCCACGCGAAGTGCGCACGGTAAACCTTGTTTAGGCTACCCAGGGGCTCCTCGGTACGTTCTTTAAGAGAACCTGAGGAGTCCCCTAACGCTTGCTTGCTTGACAGGGGAGCTGATCCTTCAGCGCGTTCGCGGACAGTGTATTATAGGTCACACTGAGAACGGTATAATACGGGGAGTGTGGCTTGGTTCCTCCGCCGCAAACACCCCTTCATTTGCCTTTGCTTTACAGGTGGGCAGGTAGGGTGATTGGTGCAGCAGCATACCATTTTTTTCATGCCCTGCTAAACAAGGGCGCAGATCACACAAACAAGTAACTCCTCTCTGCCTGTGGCAGAGCAGGGAGTCCGACTCCATCGACATCTGCGCCGTGCACGCAAAAAGAGCACCTCTTCCCTCCAAGCCCTAGCAGGGGAAACGCGTGGTGGCGTCCCCTGTTAGGCCACAGTTGCTTAGCAGCGCTGTGTTCTCTTGTCCTCTTCACAGGAGGGTCGCTAGGACCCACGACATGTTCTTCAACAACACCAAGTAGAGTGTGCGTGTAGGCGTTGTAGTCCTGAGTGGGGGCTTGAGCCAGTTGCAGCAGTGCTCGCCCACCAGGATGGTGCCACTGTAGGGTGTGTAGGACCTGTAGTGCGTGTGTCACTGTCCCACCCGATCCCTGCAATTTTAGCAGGGTTGGTGGGCTGTGGCAGTGGTTAGGTCAGTGTTTTGGCCACTTAGCAAAACGGCGTTTTCATGCCTTCATAGCTTTTGGCCACCCCTCCCTGTAGTAGACAGATAGGTAGGGAAAACAATACCTGGATTAGTACGCTGGGTATTCCCCAAAGTGTTATGCGCCAGCACAGAAATTGGGCGCTTAGGGGAGGGGAGACCCGGGGCGTACCCCGTGGCATCAATAAGCCAACCCTCCAGGTTTAGCAAGCGTGCAGACTTGGGTATAATTAGGACACCACTTCTGCGGCTTGCTCTCAGGACCTTAGGAATAGCACACTCACACATACGCTTTGGAAGGTAAGGGTAAGGTTCAGTCCCTAGCTTTAGTCTTGGAGGCAAGCGCTTCAGCGAGCCTCAGCAACTCACCAAGGTTGTTCTGGGACAAGTAGTCAACCAGAACTGAGTTTAGGCGTCCCTCAGGTAGAACAAACGCAGAGAAGGGCTCCCAGGTGGCCTCTTCGACTCAAAACCCTTCCCAGAGGGTGAGGAAGCGCCAACCCTGGCGATAGCGGTGGCGTAGGACAGACTTCACCAGGTAGAAGCCCTCCTTAGCCATCTCCTCGGCGTTCATGTCGGGGAGTTCACCTTCAACTTCCATAGGGCTGGCAGCCCCTTGTACGTCCAGAGCGGCGATTTCCTCGTCGCTCAGCTCCCACTCCTCCCCACAGAGGTCTTCAGGATCATAGTAGCGCTTCAGGTGTTGAGCAGCGCACACCAGGGTCCCCCCTAGACGGGGAGAACACCGCACGGTGATACGGTGTCCATCCACTGATAGAATCTTGTACGGCCCGAAGTATGGGTCATCGCTGGTAGAGCGTGGCCAGGCGGGTAGTCGACTGTGGTGCACCAGCACCCAGTCCCCCTATTGGTAGGTGGCCGGTACTCGGTGCTTGTTCTTCTTGTTCCACTGACGCTCCCTCACTCTCTGGAGCATAGCCTTGGCCTTGTCCACCTTCGCTTGTTGCTGTTGGACCCAATCACCCACAGAAGAATGGGTGTCCTCTGGATAGGGGGCATGTAGGAACCATGCCGGGCGCCCTAGGAATAGCTCGTTGGGCGAGTAGCCAGTAGCTGAACTCTCTTGGGAGTTCATCATCAAGGATATGACGGGGAGTAGTCTCACCCAGTCTCTGGTGCGTTCAGTTTTGCACCATATCCGAACATTCTCCTTCAGGACACGGATCTGTCGCTCACATAGGGGGTTGCTCGTGTGCGAGTAGGGAATCCCCGTAGACACCTGGACATTGAGGGATCTCAGGACCCTCTTGTACCAACCGGTATCTGAGCGTACTCGTACGTCCTCATCGGAGTTGATCTCCTTGGGCGCCCCATAGACACAAAACCACTCCTCCAGGAGTATCTTGATAGTCTCCTCCCCGGTAATGTGCTTGGTACATGGGAACACCCTGGTAAACCTGGTCAACCCACAGGCTACCACGAGGGCGAAGTCATAGCCCCCGAACTTCGGCATCTCCGTGTAGTCCACGTATAGAACACTGTTAGCACAGTGAGGGAGGGGCAGGGTCGAGTAGAGACCTCTGTCCCTGATATCCCCTGGTTTACAGCACCTGCACGGGCACTTGTCCACGATAGGCTGGAGGGTTTTCCGCAGTTGGTCGTCAGTCCACGTAGTGTGGAACCACTGCTTGAACAGCCTCAGGGTACGGTCAGCACCCACATGACCGCTGGACTCATGGGTCCACTTCAGCAGCGCTGGGACTCGGTCACTAGGCACCACGATGCGGTCCTCGTGCCAGAGGTAGCTCTTGTCCCTCTTCCACTTGTCTTGGTTGACCAGGAGGGGTTCAAGGGGTTTCTCCAGGCGCTTGTAGATATCCCCAAACTCCTTCAGGTACTCCGATTGTTGGAGTCCATCCAGGGGGCGTATCATCGTCATGTTGAGGTCCAAGTGGACGTCCATACGGCTGAACGCCTCCTTAGCCAGCGCTTCAGACCGGGCACCAATCAGGGCGTCGAAGTTGTTGCGGCTGATGTAGTCCGCACACTCGTTCTTCACTCCCTGGATATGGTGTACCGTCAGCCGTAGTTGACTGAGGTAGGTCCACCAGCGACGTAGCTTGGCCTTCTCAGGTGGGGGACCCTTCTGGAAACTGCGGACCGGTTCTTGGTCGCACAGCCAGACCACAGGGTTACTCCCCAACAGTCGTGCTTGTGAGGATAGCACCAGCATACCCGCGAGCAATTTCTGCTCACAGGTGGAGTAGTTCCCCCTGGCCTGGTTCCACTTCCAGTTCCAGTGGCCCAGAGGTACTAGGACCCACTTGTCGTCAGGGTAGCTGTGCTTGAAGGTTCCATCTCGGTTGAGACCTTCCGTCCTCCATTGGGAAATGGCCGAGTCGAACTCCTCCTTCTCCAGTGCTTGCCATTGGAACAACGTTCCACCACCGCCCACATTGCTGGCGTCGGTCACCAGGATAATCTCCCCCTGTGCCCTAGGCACGCCCAAGCACTTAGCGTTGGCTACCTTGTCTTTGAGCTCGTCAAACGCTTGTTGCTCTTGTGGGCCCCAGCGCCAAGTAGTACTCTTCTTGATCAAGCCCGTCAGAACGGCGCTGGTGTAGGTGAAGTTTTTGATGTGGCGGCGATAGAAGTTGCACGCCCCAATGAAACTGCGTACATCATGAAGTCCTTTCTTGGGGTCTTCGTGTGGTACCTTGGCATCCATCAGGGGTTTGGCCTTAGAGGCCGCTGGGGTCCACCACCCATAGCCAACATCAAACCCCAGGTACTGCATGGTCTCCTGCATGAACTCACACTTCTCCAGCTTGAGTCGTGTGTGGTTCTCCTGACAGACCGCAAAGAACTCACCCAAGAGGATTAGGTGATCCTCCTGGGTATTGGTCCCGAGGCATACATCGTCGATGTGAGCCTCCATCTGGGCACCACGGGATATGAGCTCCTGCACCTTAGGTCTCCTTCGTAGGATGGACAAGATCTTGTTCATCAGCTCTTGGAATAGAGCGGGTGCGTTAGCCACGCCAAACGGCATGACCTTCCACTTGAACACCCTCCCCTGAGGGGTGATGAAGGTCAGTAGTTCCTGTGCGTTGCGCGTCAGGTCCACCTGCCAGAATCCGCTCCTCTTGTCCATCTTGGTCTTGTAGCGGCAGGAGGCTATCTTCTCCAGGGTAGACTCCATATTGGGAATGGACCCTGAGTGGTTCAGCGTCTTCTTGTTCAGCTCTCCGTAGTCCACTACCAGCCGTTTGGCTGTAGACCCAGGTTTAGCCACCAGGAAACAGGGGCTGCAGTGTAGGGGGTAGTCCCCGTCCTTGTACTCCAGGACTAGGCCAGCGTCGATACATTCTTGTATCTGTCGCTCAATCTCGTCGGCCTGCTCTTTAGGAGCTGGATAGGGTCTCCTCCGGATCTTGTGACCCACGAACTCGGGTTTCAGCTTGAGGTCCATCTGTACCAGCTTGTCACATGAGGCTGGAGGGGGTAGTTCTCCGAACACCTCCAGATAGGTCCTTATAAGCTTCTGTACCCGCGGGTCCAATACGTTGATCTTGTCCTCCATGTCCTCGCCAGAGTGTAAGTTGCTTGCCCCCTGAGTAATAGATGTCGGGGGGTGGTCCTCCACCGACTCTTCGCCCGTGGTAGTGTCCTTCAGCCCTTGGTAAGCATATAGAAGGTCTTGTTCAACCATCTCCGGTGGACGATGGCAACATAGGCACGCTCGAGGGGGTTCACATACACATTCCTCCGAGAGGTCGTCCTCCTCTGGGGTCCTCACACGGGCGCCCCACACGCTCTTCATGAGCTTAAGATCTACCTCCCTTTGCCAGGTGTCTGTTCGAGGTCCTCCTTCAATTGGGATAGGTCTCCCATACGTCCTTGCTTCAGTGGCCATGAGCTGCGGGTAGGCTTCGCGTAGCATAGCTTTTTCGCCACCAACTTCCTCTTGGAATCCACATACTCCCTGAGCCTGGATCGAGGGTCCAGCTCCTCGTCCACGGGGTCTTCCACCCTCATGGAGAGTAGGGGTTTCAGTGGGGCGACGTACTCGGCGTTCTCCACTTCCTCCACACAGGTCTGCACGAAGAAGGCGTCGTGCTCAGTTTCGTCGGCTGAGTGGATAGAGCTAGGTAGCTCAGATAATTCACACTCAGAGACTCCATCAGGAACAGGTACATGGCAGGGAGAGTTGGGGGCGTTGGTGTCAGTCACGACGTACTCATCTCCTCCGGGTGTAGTGTCAATAGCATCTTGAGGTCGTAGGCGATCCTTCAAGTCACCCAAGGCGAGTCCATCGCTTTCTCGTTGTATAGCCTGGACCAGAGTCGGGTCCAGATCCTCCCAGGAAATGGAGGTAAGACCTCCGTCCACCACGCTGAGCATACTCCCCCATCCGGGTTTCCCAATAGGCGTCTTACGACCCAGAGGCACGTAGATGGCCTCATCAGGTAACCGAACAGAGCTGATAGTCAGCCTGTCCAGGAGGTTTCGCCAGTATTCGTTGCCCCCATGGGCTCCCCAATCGGGGGAACACAGGACCATACGGGAACGTTCCAAGGCCACCTTGGTCAGCACCTTCCCCAGTTCACTGAACCTCGGGTTCCCGTAGGCCATCCTGAAAGAGGGCCAGTAAAATTTGTAGCTGCAGTTCTTCCCCTTGCTGCAGTAAAGGTCCAGTACATGCTGCTTGTCGCTGGCGAACAACTCCACACTCAGGTCTTCTCGAGAGTAACCCAACTCCTTCAGACCTTGGTCTAGGACTTCCCCCAATAGTTGATAGTCCTCAGTTTTGGAGGCCGCCATCATGTTCGAGGGCTCCTCCTTCGATAGCCTCAGGTAACTCGAGGTATGTTCCGACTGCTCCAGTGGCACAGACTCTCTGCCACTGCCGTGGTCCACGTAGAGGAGGTAGGGCGCTTGCAGCGTCAGGGATTGTATCTGGGAGTGCTGTACGAAGAAGTCAGTCCCCAGTACAAAGTCGAAGGCCTCAGTGTCCATCACATAGAACCGATGGGCGATAGTCCGGGAGCCCATAGGTACCTCCACTTCACAGTCCCCGCAGCTGCGCACCACATGTCCATCCCCCATGCGTATAGCAGCGGTGGTCATGGTGTTCTTCAGGCTCCCACAAGGTAAAGTTTTCTTGGCCACTATAGATATGGTGGCGCCAGTGTCCAGTACCCCCAGGTATTCGCGTCCCCCTAGTCGGATACGTACCCAAAACACCAGGTCTTGGGTGCCACCAGAGCGTCCCCGTCAGAACTCCGCGGGACAGGTCACCTCGAACCCCTTGTTCCGCAATTTGCGGGCCATCCTCATGAAACGGCTCCTCTTATTAGCGTTGCCGTCATCACCACCTTCATGCTCACGCTTGGCTCCTTGTTCTTGCTGGGCCTGCGTTCGTAAGCGTGTGGTAGGACCAGACTGCCCTCCAGAGGGCTCGGATTTCCCCCCTGGATTAGGGTTGGGGTTGCCTCCGTTCTTGTCCTTGTTCTTGTTGTCGGGCTGGCGGTTAGCGCCTCCTCCTCGTCCACCTTGACCCTTGTCCCGCCCTTGACCACGTCCTTTCGACTTGCCCTTGCCGGAGTCGTTGCTTTTGCCTTTGCTTCCACCTTTGCCTGAGCCTTTGCCAGGTTCTTCACCCTTAAGCTTCGCCGATAGGCGTTGCTTATGGTAGCACTCATCCTGGTAGTGCTTCCGCTTCCCGCAGAATGCACACGTGATGGTGCACCTGTAATGATCCGGCAGCTTCGCTTTGGCGCCGGTGTTCTTCTTCTGCTGCTTCCCCTGGACGACGAAGCAGTCTCGCTGCTCGCAGTCAGGGGCGTGCTGCAGGTGGCCCTGCTCAGCCCTGGCATCACACCAGAATAGCTCCTTCACGTTCTCCATGATACGGGCGTGGGCGTGTTTGGGGGTAGTCCCCTGCCCAGGTCGGGACCCTTGGTACCCTGTGCCATGGCCTCCAGAACCTCCACCACCAGGACGGTAGTTGTTCAAGTGCTGGTCGCTCTCCTTCTCCAGCGCCAGCTCCAGGAGTAGCAGGCATAGATCCTCGTAGCGGAGGGATCTAGCCTTGCGCTGCGCCGGAGAACGGCACTCGTCCCATAGCTCCCGAGGGAGCTTGGCCACCAACCAGAACAGCAGGTCGTCGCTGCTGTAGGAACCGGGCGTCAGTCGTCCACCCCAGTGATCCAAGTCAGCCAACAGCTCAGAGACCCTGCCAGGTTTGGGGTTGTTGGGCAGCACGGGCAGGTTCTGGATCTCGGCCCTGATGGAGAGGTCGGTTTCGTAGGTCGGGTACTGCCTCTCCAGGGCAACCAACACATCGGCAAAGGTGGCGGAGTTAGTCACGATCTGCCTGACCTGCTTCTCCAGGTACTTGGTCTTGCAGCACTGCAGGAACAGATCGCACTTGACTCGCCCACTAGCGTGGGTTTGGCCGGTCAATCGGAGAAACCGGCCCAAATTCTCAGCGAACTCGCTGAGGTCCTTGCCTGTGAACTCAGGCAGGTTCACCACGATCTTGGAGGTGGCAATAGCCTTCGCCTCCTGAGACCTGCGTCCCTCAGGGCGTCGGGTCTTCTTCTTCTTCTTCTTCTTCTTCTTACCCTTTGGGTCCTCGGGGTCCTCCGGGTCATCGTCCTCCGAGGGCGAAGCAGAAGTCATCGACGGCGGCTCATCATCGGAGGGGTCTCCGCCTAGATCACTAGAGCCATAAGGCTCCACGTCCACCATTGCCCTCAAGGCTGTCAGCCCCAGTCGGTCTAGCTCGGCCCTCGTAGAGTTCGTCACGTGGCTGTAGGGCGGCTGGGCTTTTCTCGGTACGAAAGGACTTCTCGGTATCGCTGCAGGGGTCGGCATCGGTCGACTCCTCAGGCTCCCCAGGGTGTTTGTCAACCCTGCCGCCAGGTGGTTGGCCTGTACTCGGTGGGGTGACATTCCCACCGTGGTAGGTGACGCTTGGGGCGGGATCATCAGGGGCTCCAGATTCTCTCGTATCTCTTGAGTGAGGTCGCCCACGATTTTTGAAGTGGCTCCTCGGAGCACCTCGTTGATCACCGACCGCGTCAGGGACCTGTTGGAGGATCTTCCCGATCCTCTACTCCTGCCACCAAGAGATTCAGGTCCTCTCCTCAACCCACTCAAGGTTGCATACCCAGGTGCATACCCAGGAACATCCACATAGGTTCCAGTAGCGGGTAGTGGATGGGGATATTCAGCCGCATACCATCGCGGCGCAGAGCTGGAAGCCACCGGCTCACTGGCAGTATTTGCCTCAGGGAGCGCAGTGGTAGGTGGGCACATACCATAGGCGGGGTAGGGACGCATGCCAGTAAAGCCTGTGCCCTCTGCCATAGGCAGGTTGGTTATGGGAGTGGATGTTGCGGCGGCTGGGTCTGGAATTGGGAGTGTGGTGGTTATAGGAGAGGGTGATGCGTGGAGGCCAGAAGCGCTTGGTGCGCCTTCGAAGGTAGGGTCATTCGTCAGGTCTTGCCCTTGTTCCTCTCCTTCGTCTGCTTCGTCTCCAGCATCCTTCTCGCTCTCTCTCTTCCTCTTCACAGGCTGAGAGACCACCTCTTCGACTGACAGGGCCCCGAAGGCCGTCTGGAGTCCATCCAGCGAGTCCTCAGCCGCTTCCACTGGCCCATGTAAGGGCTCCGAAAGTACAGCGCCAGGTGCTGGCCTTGCCGGTGCCTCAGGCGCTGTCTTCACGTCGGCGTCCTCCTTCCTTGTATCCATCTTCGTTCGCCCTTCTGCTTATATGTGACTGCTCGGCGCACTGGATGTACGGCGCGGGGTTGCTGCCAGTGCGCAGAGACAGTCTGCCTCTTGCTACGAGAAAAGTTTATAGTGGTTTCAACACTGTGCTTTTGTCTCTCCTGCTGCTTGCTGCTGGTGTAGGGTTTCCTGCTGCTTGTTCTTGGAGATGAAAAGCTTTTGTTTACTGAAATACAGTCAATCCAGGATAGCCCAAGCCAGAGGTGTGCAAGGAGAGGAGAATCAGGATCAAAGCATGAAGGGCTTCAGTGTAAACAGTGAAAGATGAAAGGATATTCACAGCAACTGCAACTCAGGTCAAATCGGATTGCATATTCACAAAGATAGCTGAAATGTTTTGGAAAAGAGTTGGAAAACTGCCCCATGGTCACTCTATCTCCATACCGCCATCTCAGGAGATGTGCCCTCTTTGTTTTGGGTCCCATATGTGCTGAGGTGGCAGGGCATGTGGCGATGAGGTCACTGCCATGTCACATGGGATCTTCCTACTTAGCTAGGCTGACCAGGAATTGAACCTAGGACCTCTCAAAAAGAGGTGCCCAGCCCCCTAGGGTGCATACCACTAGGACAGCTAAGTATTCATGGAAAAACATAGATAAATTCATAGGCTCTGCCCTGGATATGTCAGTTCTCAGTCAACTCAGGAAAAGATGATTTGCCTCACATTGAAAGGGGATTAAGGGGTCCACTCCATATCCTGATTGGGTGTTTGGTTCCATAGGTCAAAATGTGTTATCACCACTTTTGGTGGGGCCAGTACTAAGATAGAAATGCCTGGATGCTCAGTGCATCTCTAATACAACTAGAGTATGCCTCAAAGCAAAGGAAAAGCACTTTTTCTTACTTTCCGCCCGCGGCAGTCCCTTTGTGCTTATCGTCTCCCGACTGGGATGGTGTGGCGCTTCCCACGACACAATCCTGCGACCGCCCTAGCTGGGGCCCTTGGCTGCAGGGGCCCCGCTAAGGGGCGTCGGTTGTGGTGGTAGGGGTACCTTCCTCCGCATCAACCTCGTTGACACCCTTCTTCTCCCCCCCTTTCCTACCCTTCTTGTCCTTGTCCTTGTTCTTGTCGTTCTCTTTCTTCTTCTTGTTCTTGTCGTCCGACCTGGGGACCCAGTTCCTCTTGATCTCCTGGATCTCCTTGGCCAACTCGGTCCCCACCGACATCAGCTTGGAGAGCTCGTCCTTGTCGACCTCCACTTTGGCCTCCCGGATACCCGCGGGTGCACGCTTCTTCGACCCGTGCACCTTCTTGTAGGCCTCCGTGTCGGCCTTGTGGATGGGGCATGTTCGGTGGTCATGGTTGAACCCTTTGTTTCTTCAATAACACACGAAAAAGCCCTGAGGGTGAGCTCGTATGAAGTCCCCAAAGGACAGCGCCGGGTTGCCAATGCGGCGGGGGTCCTTCTTCTCCTTCTTCTTCCAACCCGTCTGCAGGGGCTTCCAGCTTCCCCGGTTGCTCCCCGCGTTCAGGTTGTGGGCCACGAAGGCACAAACGGCCATCTCGGCGGGCTCATCGTCGTCGTCATCGTCGTCGATAGCCTCACCGCCATCAGCTCCCGCTGGGTCCATGGCAGCTTCCCGGCCAGGCCCTTCGCCAATGTAGTTGACGTCACGGTCGCCGGGCCTCAACCCGCGGGTGTGGTGGAGGTTACGGTACTCCTTGAGTACCTCCTCTCCAACCCACTCCAGGATCTCGTCGCAACTCATCCGCGCCGGGATGGCCTGCAGACGGATGGTCTGGCCGCACACGTCACACTCATCAAGGCGCCACATCGCGGTCTTCTCGCGATCGCCCGTGACGGTGATGAGGAGGGCGTTCCGCAGGGAGTGCCGTTTGACATCCAGGGCCACATTCTTCCTTGTCCAAGGCACCACGTTCGTATGATACTCTTTGGGGAGCATCATCTTGACTGTTTGGTTGGACTTGGCCCTCTTGGCTTCCTCCTTGGTGACTCTCTTGATCCATGCCTCCAGCAGCATGGAGAGCAGGCGGGCCTGCTTGTCACCCTCATTCCAGTCCTCCACGTTGCAGCGGAAGAGGGTGTATTGCCCCCGGAAGTCCCGCCAATCTCGTAGGCGGATCTCCCGACCATCATGCTGAAGCTTGATGGACTTCCGGCACTTGGCAGCCACCTGCGGAGCGTCCACCCGCTCCTGCTCGTTGAGCCACTTCTTGGCTTCCCTGAGGGTCTTGATTTTCCCCTCCTTGGTCGCCACGAAGTATAGCTCTTGGAGCACTTCCGGCAGGCGGTACCTGAACCGTTTGAAGACATATCTCTCCGCATCTGCGGGATCCATGTCTTCAGTGACGGTCACCCCCCAGTCGTCCAGCTTCTCCAAGAAGCGGTCGAGGTTGAGGGGGCTGCCATCGTACATGGGGGGCTTGATGTCCTTCAGGTCTTCCCACACGGCGGCATCCGCGGCCTTAGAGACCATGAACGCCGGCCGCGAGGTCGACCAAGGTTCCCATCAGCGTCCCCCACGGACTCCCACAGCCGCCACTTCCATCTCCTCCACGGTATCCGTGTGGCCACGCCGTGGTTCCTCCATGTACGCTGAACCTAGATGTTCACGCCGTACTCCTTCCATGTACGCATCCTCATCACGGCGCCGGCGGCTGCGTTCAGAGGCCTACCGTTGTACACCACGCGGCGGGGTAATGCCGAACTCCTCCAGGTCTTCCTCACCTCCGCCGATATCCCACTCGACGTCCCCTCCGGGGACCTCATCCCTGAGTCAACCATAACGTCCGCCAGCCATTGGGATTGGCTCCGGGGCTGGTGCGGGGCGTCAGGGGCGTACCGGTGTCCGCGGTGGAGCACAGCGGTTGTGGTGCTCCGCACTGAGCCACTCATCACGCCACTCCTCACTGCCACTGCCGGGCGGCACGCGCTCGTTACGGCGGCCCGAGCTGTGGTGAGAGGGGGCGCTGAGAGAGGGGGCACTGGCGCTGGGGCGACTCCTGGGGGCTCCGCCGGGGGCGTGGGGTCTGCCTGGACCTGGTCCAGGTCCCGCGCCGTCGTCCGACGAGCCAGACTCCAGGGCTGGGTAGTCGCTGCCGACGCTCCCACGGCATTCCAGGTCGTCCAACCTCTGCTGCAGGCCGTTGATGACCTTGTTCAGCAGTTTGGTCTCGCCCCTGGCGATGTCCAGCTCCCTTTGGGCGGCGGTGGCGACCTTGGCGATCTTGACCATCTCCGTCTTGGCGATGTCCAGCTCCTTCTGCGCGCCCGCGGCGACCCTGGCAATGCGGATCATCTCGCCCTTGCCCGTGTCTACCTCGCGCTCGAGGGACTGGACCCTCCTGCGGAGGTGGACAATCCACCGCCAGGTGGCATCCGGGTCACCGTTCCCTGGTGTGTCGTCGGGGTCCCCAGGGGGTCCTCCAATAGGGCCTCTGCCGGGTCCGCCCGGTCCAGGGGGTCCTCCCCCGCCCGGAGGTCCGCCTCCAGGGGTTCCACTTGGTGGGCGTCCTCCAGGGGGTCCTGATGGTCCTCCGCCAGGGGGTCCCGGTGGGTCTCCGCCGGGTCGCCTCGGTGGGTCCGAGGATGGGGACTCCTCCGTGTAACCGAAGTCCATGTCTTCCTCCTCGTCCAGGTCGCCCCACCTAGGCGTCTCGGTCTCGCACTCGGTCGATCCCGAGCTCCGGTAGGGAGGAGGGAGATCCTCACTCTCACCCTCCGGCTCCCTGGGCGCGTCTCCGCCTCCTCCGCCAGCCACTCCTCGGCGATGTCCGCGGCCTCGTTCATCCCCGTCGCTGGCGGTGAAGAAGGGGTCGGAGTCGTGGGGGTGTCCGCCCGCTGGCCTCCGTGACCTTTCGGGGGTCTTCTCCTTACCCCTCCTTTGTCGGTAGGCGGTGGGGCCACTGCTCCCACTGCTGCCCGTGTCGACCTCCTCCAGATCCAGCATCATCTTGGAGGAGGCGTCCCCTTCAAAGAGCTTTCGAAGGGTCTCCACTCGGGATCCTCCCGGGGGAGTCTCGCGGCGGAGCTTGGCTTCCGCCTCCGCCATTGCGGCGGCTGTGGCTGCGGCAGCTCGCCCTTCGGCCTCCTCCCGGGCACGGGCAGCCTCGGCTTCCCGAGCCCGCTGCAGCCGAGCCTTCTCCGCTTCCAACGCCGCCAGCTCTGCCTCCGTCTTGGCCCTCTCCTGAGCGACCTTCCGTCGCGCGCCCTCGATGGCGTCCTTCCTGGCGGCGTCCGCCTGGGGTTGGCCGTTGCTTCGGCGTGGGCCCTTCCCTCAGCCTCCTTCTTTGCCCTCTCTTGGGCAAGCGCCTCCTCCAGCGCCTTCACCTCGGCCTCCTTGCGGGCAATGGCCTCCTGGGTCAGGCGGGTTTCCTGGGCGGCTGCCGACACCTAACCCCTGACCCGGGCAGTCGCTGCCTCATGGGCGGCTGCTGCCGTGAGACCAGCCGCGATGGCCGCGACAGTCGAGGCGTGGAAGGCCATGGCTCTGCCCCAATCTGTGGCCTCCTCCTGGGCGATCCCGACGGCGCCATCCACGGCAGCGTTCTGCTGCGTGGCCCGTTGCCTGGCAACCCGAAGGTTGCAGGGCAACCCACAGGCGCGCTCGCAGGCGCGCGCCACGTCCCTTTGGTCGGGAGCGACGCTGCTGCTGGAGCTGGCCTGGTCGGCCGGCATCCTCCCGCGGTGGGCCGACTCCACGTCGCTGCTGGGGCCTGACTTCCTCAGGTGCAGCTGACGGGGCTTGGCCTTGGCCTGCTTGGCGACTTCGAGGAAGTTGCCAAGGGTGGTGTGGCCGGGTTGGTGACCGCCATTGGCCCGTTGGGGGCTGGGGGCTGGGGTTCCGCCCTTGGCGCCTTGGGCGGCTCCGGCGGCCAGGGATTCCTGGTACTCCCGCCACTTCCTGTCCCGCTTCCTGTCCCCGGGGGAACGCTTCTCCTTCCCAGGAGACGCGCTGCTGCTGCTGCCCTGCAGCGTGCGCTCGTTCCCCAGCTCCGGGAACTCCTTCTCGATCATGTCCCACATGGAGACGTTGATCGTGGCGCCCGACGGGTACTCGTTGGGGTTCTCGTCCTCCTCAATCCCGTCGGGGCGCAGCCCTTCGCCGGGCCTGTCTGGGCGGGTCCAGACCCTCCAGCGCTTCCGGCGGAAGCGGAAGGCATACCCTTCCACCCGCAGCCATTCTTCGACTGCCTGCAGGCGGTCGGGGCCCATGTCCTCGCGGAGCTCGAAGCTCCCGGGCATGCCGCCTTCGCCACGGGGATTGCTGTGGCGGTAGTGCTGCCCCCACAGCAAACCACGCAGTAGGCGCACCGCATGGGGGTGGGGCTGCGGCCACGTCTTGCCTGCCTCCTGCCAATTCACCATCGTTCCCCTCGACGGACTGGTCCTGGGGGTGGTTGTTGAGGCGGTTGCTGTAGCTGGGAGTGCGGCCTTGCTGGTCGGCTGAAGGAACTCGCTGATGTCGGAGTTCCGGTCAGTACAACTCCTTCACGGAGTCGGCGCTGTTGCTGGGCGGCGCTGCGAAGCCCCTGTTGCTCGGGGTCCGGGTGGCCCGCGCGTTCCCGTGGGGGGCCGGCCACGGGACGCTGCGGTGACACGCACAAGTGAGCAGGCAGGCAAAGCACTACGCTCACAAGGGCATCAATACGCTCGTGTCATGTGACAAAGCGTTTCAGGATCCTTGCCACTCTGCAACAAGGGAACGAAAGTATGTACAGCAACACATCAGGATATGTACACATGGGGTTAAGACTGGACTGGGGTAAGGGCATCACAGGACAATAGACACTCAGTCCCAACTCATATCCCAATCCCAGGTCTGACCCTCCCAGTGGCTGGTATGGGCGGGGGCTCAAACACAACCCATGCCCTGCTCAGTCCGGACCCTGAAACCCTGCCAATGGGAGAGGTATCGCGCCGAGCCACAGGCGAGTTCCTGTAAACCAAGGAGCTTCAAGGCCAACCGACAGTGGCTCCCTATGCTCCCTTAACGGCAGGTCCCAAGTCCCATCTGAGCCAGAGGGATGGCCCCGCCATTATCACCCAGGAGTTGGTAGCTGAAAATGGGCTGTTTCAGCCCAAACCGAAATTAGCTCAAAAATCTCCGAAATTGACCTCTCAGCCGGACCCGCCAGAGGTAGGGACGAGGCAACTGACCCTATGCCCTTCGAATACGAACTCTCTGGAGCCCTCACCCAACCTGGTTCCCTCTGAGGTCCCGGCATCAGGGCAACACGGATTCGTCAAGTGGGGTCATGATGCCAAAATCACCAAAATTGGCGTCATTCCCACGCGTGGCTCGCCCAGCCAGGGCAACGCCAATGGCTCACAGGGTAGGAGGCAGGACCTAGGACTTCTATCTGAGTGTACAACTTGAGATTAGGTCCGGGCTCCTCATGGGCGTAGAGAAATGGGGCCGCCAATTGACCGCACGGAAGGGGGAAATTGGGGTCCCAAAATGGGGTCATTTTGGCTGCTCAAAATGAGCCAAAATTCGGGGTGCTCCCAATATTATATCTCCACGCCGGCTTGGAGATCGGATCTGCCATTCCATACGCGATCCACCGGGAGTCCAACAGAGACTCCCGTGCACTTGGCCCCCAAAGGTCTCCATGCCACTCGGCGTGGTGACGATCCCAATTGGGTCCACAAATGCCAAAATGGTAAAATTGCCCACACTCACTTTGGGCTAGCGCCTTAACGAAGGTTGCTCCGCTTCGCCCACGTGGTGTGTGAACCATGGGGACCATTATGCACAACACCCATGTCATATATGGTCCATTGGTCCATGCGTCCGGCGTGCACGGGTGGGCTCAACATAGTGCACGGCGGGCAGCAAAAGTGGAAAATTGCTCAAAATGACCAAAAATGCGCACACTCATGGTTGGGGCAAATGAGGCACATGCCCGACTTGGACCGAAGTGTGCCATAGGATTGGTATCAAGTCATATATGTCCAACATATCTTTTGGGCGTCGCCCAACTCCTCCGGTTTTGGGAATGGCAGGGTCGCCAAGTGAGCCCATGATTTGGGATAGTCCCAAATCGCCAACATGGCGGCCACGGTATGCCAAGCCCAAGAGGAGTTAATAGCCGGGTCCAAGATATGTTGGGCACCGAAGTATGTACCTACGTAACATACTTGGGTCATGATGTCAATTGAGCGCAACGTTGAGATACACGGTCGCCACTTGACATCATGACGGGCCAAAAACGGCAAAATTGGCACAACGATAAACAAAAGTGCCTTGAAAGGTGCACAATTATATTATAATATCTTTGGCTTGGATCGTGCAATCAACTAATCCTTCTAAACATAATGACTTGGCACCAATGACCTTCGATTCCACATATGTGCTCCACTTGGGGCGCTTTGAAAGGTCACGAGCGCTACTTCCCAAGTGGGCACATGAAATTATGGAAAATTGCAAAACACACACCTTGCTCCCAACGCATCGCTACGGGATCGCCACACAAGCTTCCCTTCACGAAGGTTAGGCTTGCAATTGATCGTAGGGAGTATGGAGAAGGGGCTTGCACAATATGAGGTCCATTGGCGGGCTTGGCTTGGAGCGATGGACCCGCCAAATGGGCACGCAACACAACACAAGGCACATACTCCATATTGCCCAAAAAGGTAGCTCCCCCCCCAATATATCATGCCCCTCCAAGGGCATAACTTTGTGTCAATCGCTCATAGGAACTCAAGAAGAGTTCCTATGCAACACCAACACTTGCGCGCTACACTCGAGAGTTATCTTAACGCACGCAATATCATGGCCAAAGAGTTATAACGCAAACTCTACCCTCTTGACCATGATCCATTACACTAGCGCGCACGTGTGGAGACGCAAGGCATAGGATGCTTCCTAAATTACGTCGGGAGTATTGTGAATACATCCCACCTTTTCGTTATTGTCATTCCTCGCAAGCAACACGAGATATGACCTTCACAAGTGGCCTCATGAATCAACTTTGTTTTGCCCATATCTTTAAGACAAATGGAGGGCAGGATAAAAGGAAAGTTGATTCGTGCATAGGGAAGCCCGTAGGTCCACTCGAAAGAGGTCAAATCAAGTGCGGGGATGTCGAAGTCGAAAATCCGATTTCGACATCCTGAAAAATTCGGATTAAGGTTGCGAGTGTACAATGTGAAAATTGCGGATGCATCAACGCAATTCCTGAAGACTTTAGAGCCTTCGTCACGGATAGCGTTAGAATTTCCATTATAAACAGTTAAACTGGCGGTTACGGTAAAGTCGCGATCCAACCGCCAGCAGTCAAAACAGTGAATATCAGAACGGAAGCGTAAAAATTGACGGAAACAATATGAAAATAAAACCCTGTTGATTCCTGATATTCTGATATATAAATCTCCGCTGGCGGTGCATCGGTTGCCGATGCGGGGCTTTACGGCACGGAACACGCTCCCGCCGGGCTCGCACCGGGCGTCAACGGGCGCCTTCCGTACATGGGGTGAGCGGACCGGAGACCGGTCTTCCCTTCCGTACATAGGGTTAGTGGACCGGAGACCCGTTGTATGCCCTGCCCTAGCCATGGGGTTCTGGGTACCGCTTCACCCCCCTCCTTAGAGCAAACCCTGCGGGGGGCTCGATAACACCCACGCATGGCAGCGGGTACCCAGGACCATCCCCTGAAGGGGGGGTGTCACATCCTCACTTCAGGCTGATTCCCAGGTTAGACCGCCCAAATCTCACAGTAAAACAGGTATGATGCTGTAATTGATAGTAACTGCAGGTATAGTATCAAGTATCAAGTCCCGGGTCCTGGCGGCGATTGTTCAGCATCCAAATGACCCGTTAACCCATACCAGGCGCACCGGGTGCCGGCTGCTACGGTCACCACCACAATGGCAGTGGCATACACGGCCAACATAGGCGACACACGACGACCGAGGTGGTCCCACAGGTCGAGAGCGACCACAAAGATCCATCAGGCTACCCCAAGCTTCCCAAGGCCCGCCGACTGGGGAGAGTCCCCACGGGTCCTTCCTCGGGCGCACCATGTCCATATCCATACGACGCGAGTCCAGAGTGGTACAGCCGAACTCCTTAAGGGATCCTAAGGGAGCTCCTCCTTAAGGGATCGGGCATCAAGGCCGTCTTTTCCCTCGCCCTATTACCACGAAGGTTATACATGAGGGAGTCCTCATGCAGTGTGGGCGGAGGCGTCGACTCCTCAAACCACCAGTTTCCCAGGCAGACTGACCGAGGTCAGGAGCACCGGAGGCCGCCATCCGACTGCAAGTGCGTCTGCGAGTCGGTAGGCTCACACTGGGACTGACAGTGGCGGACCGCTGGGAGTGTAGTCAGGCAACTGGGCTTCCCGCCTGTCGCCATCAGGATATCCACATCACAGCGAATAGGGCAACACGGTATCACGAGCACTCATACAGTAGAATCTGTACTCAGGTACTGGTCCAGGCTGGACCAGGCTGTAAGAACATGTACACGGCGACTCAGGGCGCCCCTGTAATCTGATTCGCATTCCCACAGGGGGGAAAAGACAGTCCATCCGTCGGTGATGGGCTGACAATCGCAACATACAAATGCACATATCCTGTGGAACAGAAAGACAAGCGGGGTAAATAGGCGTGTAAACACACTCTGGACAGAGTGCCAAACCACGCCACGGTCAGGATAAGGCAAATGCAGGAGGGTGGACAGGAAAACGCCTGAGTTCAGGCCATATATAGTCTCGAGACACACGTCGACTGGTCTGGATTCCGCAAGTGCCATGGAACCAGACCACTCACCAAAAATCGCAATGCCGATGACAGCGGCATCCGTTGCGCAACGTCGTATGGGCTTCAAGGCCCTAAGAGCTCGGGAATATGAAGGTCAGTCGCCCTACCTGGTTTCCCAAGGATTCAGCAGGTGGGGAGTGACGAATAGAAGTGAAAGAGAGGGGCCATCCTCCTCTGGATGCAGCAGGGCGGGGGTATATGGCCACTCTGATGGCAGGTCACCGAAAGATGGAAGAGAGCAAGCAAGTAAGGGACGATCCGTCGACCTCACAAGCGCTGAAAACACATCAGGGGAGAGCTCAGGGCGCTGATCAGGCACCCCTGGCTGCAATCGCCCGGGTGAGTGCTGCCAAGTCCGAAACGTGGATCTTGGTTTTGTGCTTGCGGATGTACTCCATGAAGGGAGTATTGACCCGCGGCACGAACGAGGAGACGGGTTCCCAGGTGTCGTGGGACGGCCCATGGCCTCGCCAACGAACCTTGAACTCCAGACCTCCGGGTGCCGAGGCTTTCGGACGCTGAGCCAGGATCTTCTCGACAGTATAGTCGTCCTGCTCAGCATAGTCATCATCCGAATCAGCCTCATGTGCGGCATAGCTCAGGGACACATGTTGGCCACGGAGGTCGGGTTCCCGCACACGGAGTTGACTCTCGTGGCGCTCCCGGAACTGTCCGTGACCCACCTTGATGCGGTAGGTGTCCTCAACAATCCTGCGGACCACCTCTCCGGGTGTGAACCAGGTTTTGGTGCGGTGGGTGCCCATGGGGCGGGGTCTGATCACCCACACCGGGTCTCCCACCCTGAACTTCTGCGCTGTGGAGCTCGGGGCGGACTTCTGACGCTCAGCATGCTCCTTCTCGAGCTGCTGGCAGATATCCCGCGCCGTTTGCTCTTGCCGCGCGAAGAATTCCTTGGCATCCATAGCCATGCCATCACCAGACAAGGGAAGTCCCCTACCCAGGGGGTCCCTGCCGAACAGAATCTGGTGAGGGGACAAACCGCCCGGAGTGGGGGTGTCATGATGGGCCTTCAGAGCAGGCCACATCTCCTCAAACCAGTTCCGACGTGGATTGGTGATGTGGATCTTGCGCAGCTTCTGGAACAGCTGCCGTCCAGCCACTTCAGCACGGCCGTTAGACCGGCTGAGATAGGCGACGCTCTTGGCATGACGTATCCCCATGAGGGAACACATTGCCTTGAACCAGCCACCAGTAAACTGGGGCCCTCGGTCACTGCAAATGGTGCGGGGGATGTCAAAGACGGTCAGCCAATGACGAATCATCATGACTGCCACTTCCTTGGCAAGCAACCCCTTTTTGCGTGCCGGAACAGCTACAAGGTAGCCGCTGTGGCGGTCCACACAGAGAACCACACAGTCAAAGGTCTCCTTGCCAATGTGCACTTCGGGCATGGAGAAGACGTCCATGGCCACGCTCTCCATGGGCTGGTCAGGAACCGGGGTCCATTGGGGTTCCCCCTTGACGTTCCGGTTGTCGGGATTGCAGGCCTGACAGACCGAGCAACCCTTCCTGACCTTCTTGATGGCGGTGTAGAGAACGATATGGTCGATCTCGAACCGACGCTGCATGTCAAGAGCTTGCTTCTTGACCCCTGGGTGCAGCATGTGGTGGTGCCAAGCTTCACACAGCCCGAGCACCCGGGACTCTGGTACTAGCAGCTTACCATTCCGGTAGAGCTTGCCATCTTCCTCAGTCAGCCCCTTTGGCCACTTCTGCCCGTCATCAGGGTCGGTCACAGCCCTATACTCGGCCGCAAAGGCCTCAGACTTGGCGTAATCGTTGGTCCAGTCGTCCTGGAGGCAAGACTCCGGGAAGAGGTGCTTGTCGGACTCAGCTCCCACAGGAGCGAGTACACTGACCGCTCTGCTCACCCTCGACGCGAGGGGGGCATCTGCAGCCATGACGACGAAGCATTTAGCACCCTCCTCCTCCATCAGGCGCTCCATTTCGATGATCCTCTTGGCTTCAGCGGTCTCAGCCTCAGCGCCATGGGCAGATATATCCGTCATGCCCTTGCTGGCGGGATAGGCCCACCTACTGAGACAGTCCGCCACGGTGTTATCCTTTCCAGGAATATACACAACGGTGAGGTCGCACTTGGCCAAGGTCTCATGCCATCTTGCCCGTCGGGAGGCGGGACCTGAGGGGGTGTCCACGTGCTCCTTGTGACACGACTGCAGACTCTGATGGTCGGTGCAGACGGTGACGGGACGGAGGGCTATGTACCCAGCCCATTTCCTGAGAGCCATGACGATGGCATACGCCTCCTTTTCACGGGGCGTCCACGTCCATCTCTGGCCTTCCGCCAGGACTCGGCTCCAGAAGGCCACGGGCACGTGCCTCCCGTCGTCAAGCACTTGCTCCAACACAGCGCCAATGGCGTAGTCGGAAGCGTCGGTGCGCAGGACGAACCCTCGGTCGGGATCCACGAGGTGCAGACCCACTGCGGATAGCAGCGCCTGCTTCATCCCCTCAAAGGCACGGTCGGACTCAGCTGTCCAGACCAGAGCCTTCTTGGACCCCTTCTTGGTCTCCTCCCGGTTGCCCTTGAGCATGGTCGTCATGGGGGCTGCATACTCGGCATACATTTTGATATACCCCGAGTAGTAGTTGCAGAACCCCAGAAACGCCCGTAGCTCAGAGACCGTCTTGGGCTTTGCCCAGTGCTCAATCGCAGCCACCTTGCCAGGTATGGGCTTTCGCTGCCCGTTCCCGACTACGTGGCCAGCGAAGACCACCTCGCTTACCGCAATGGTGGCCTTGTCACTGCTGCCCGTGAGTTTGTGCCGAACTAGAAGGTCCAGCACTCGAGTGACGTCCCTCTCGTGTGCCTCCAGGAGCTCCTCGTAGCTGATACTGGGGTCCCCGGACGCGATGATCACGTCGTCCACGAAGGAGTCCGCACAGTCGCGCACCGGCTCAAGCAGGTTCTCCAGCATCAGCTGAAAAGCCGCATTGCCGTTGATAACGCCCATGGGCATCACCTTCCACTGGAGAGGTCCAAGTGGGGTGCTCATGGCTGTGCAGGCACGGGACTCCTCGGCGAGAGGCATCTGATGATAACCATGTTTCAGGTCAATCACCGTGAAGATCCTCCGCCGGTGTTGCTTTTGCAGCATGTCCTCAATGAGGGGCAGCGTATAGCTGTCGTGCTGCGTTTGGGCGTTCAGGCCACGGTAGTCGACCACGAGCCGTCACTCACCGGCAACCTTCTTGGGGACGACGAAGCAGGGAGAGGCCCACTCGGAGTGGCACGGCTCAAGTGAGCCTCTCTGGATGAAGTCACGGAGGATCTTCTCCATGGCCTCTTTCCTCTCGCCCCTCAGGGCAAACTCCCGGTGCCGATACACACGGGGGTCCTGCTTCAGTCGTATCTTGGCCTCGCCATACGGTCCACGCACCGGTGGGGGAAACACAGGCTTTCCGCTGAAGAAGGTATCCCCATACTTCTGCTTCAGCCTGGCCCTCAATGCCTGAATCTTGGGGCAATCGTCGGACTCCGCCTTGGCTTTTCCGGGCACTTGAACCACGGAGCTTACTTGAGGGGTAGCTACTCCGCTCGCTTTCCGCTCAGGTGGTCTTCCCAGGTGGCCCAAAGGGCCATCTCTGGTCTTGCCTCGGAACAGATCGCCGTAGGTGGGTGGGTTACCGCCAGGCGGCTCGTCTTGGCTGGACATGTGATCCAGCACCCTCTGTACGAAGGTATTCCCGTCATAGGAACCGGAGACGATTGAGTCCACTTCCCACCAGGCTTTGTCCTGGCCTTTGCCCTCACGCTGGTTTCCCCAGTCGTGAAAGGGCTGATCCATATACCCCTGAACCAGATCCCATTCCTCTTCAGTGAGGGGGTCTTCCGATACCGATTCTTCGATGTCAACAGGGGGAACCGCAAAGCATTGCCGCCATGGCTCCGCTATGATGCGGTTGACACACACGAAGTCCGTGGCGTCGGCCTGATCAAGGCCCCCATCCACATAGTGGAATTCTGTTGGCCATCTCTGGGGTGGCATGGGCTGTCCCTTAGCGTCCTGATAGACACTCTCTCCAGCCGGTAGGACGACCTTGTTTATAAGGTCATGTTGGTCAATGAGGCTACCCAATGTCGGGTACTTTCCTCCTTGGTGCATCCCATAGGAACAACCAGCACTGCCTTGGAGAGGTCCTTGCGAATCTTCGCTATCGCTCTTGGAATGTCCCAACGGGGGCAATGGATCCACATCAATCCCTGATGCGGACCCCAGTGCTTCTTCCACGCGGAGTCCTGTGCGCTCCAGTACTTCTCACATACCCGAAGATGGGCGGAGGTTCCTGAAGAGAACGCATCCAGGGCCAGATCCGACGCTCCCAGGTCCGCAACCACTCGGTTCGCCACTTCCGGCATTACGCCGTACTCCTGGTTTGCTGGCCCAGTGGGCTCAGTGTCCAGCGCGGCCACTTCGAGCTGATTGCGTTCGGGGTGGATCCATTGGCATTCCACATGGTGCTCAGGTGACGAAAGCCACGAGAGCTGGTCCTCCTGGTACAGGGTAATGGAGGCCTGGGCCGGGAGAACGCAGGAGTCCGTCTCCATCATGAAGTCGTACCCAACGATCATGTCCCAGTCCATCTCGGCCTCGTAGAAGCGACCGTGCAGGAGGATTTCCTTGCCGAGGTCTGGGCGGCTCAGCTCACGATGGTTCACGAACTGCAGCCCGATGGCCGCTTCCTTCGTGCCTCCCACCATGTACTGGCCGTTCGCCACCTTCAGCCTGACAGGTTTCCGACTGTCGGTCAGACACTCTGCTGGAAGTAGGCCAGCCTTGACCAAGCTGACTTGAGCTCCCGTGTCGACCAACACGTCGAAAACCTTTTCCACTTCCTCGCATAAGGCACGGACCTTAGGATGCAACTGCCGCTCGCGACCGACACGGCGCACGTCGTGCAAACTCAGGATCTCCGGCCGTTCCAGAAGCTCAACAAGCGACTGGTGCAGGTCGTGGACAATGGGCTCAGGCTGCCCATCTGCAGCATCCAGCTGCGGTCCGGGTGATCCTCCGATACTCTCGGATAGATCCTGTAGTACATCAAACACATTCTTGGTCGCGAAGGACGGACGGGTGCAAGGGTTCGTGCCTTCACTTGCCCTCACCACGCCTCCGCAACTGGGTGCCGGACCGGGCCTTCCGCCCGCGGCAGTCCCCTTGTGCTTATCGACTCCCGACTGGGATGGTTCGGCGCTTCCCACGTTACCATCCTGCGACCGCCCTAGCTGGGGCCCTTGGCTGCAGGGGCTCCGCTAGGGGGCGTCGGTTGTGGAAGAAGGGGTGTTCTCCTCCGCATCAACCTCGTTGACGCCCTTCTTCCTTCTTTCGCTGCGAGTAGGCTTCTTGTCCTTGTCCTTGTTCTGGTTCTTCTGGTTGTTCTCCTTGTTCTTGTTGTCCGACCTGGGGACCCAGTTCCTCTTGATCTCCTGGATCTCCTTGGCCAACCCGGTCCCCTGCGCCACCAGCTTGGAGAGCTCGTCCCTGTCCACCTCCACCTTGGCTTCCCGGATACCCGCGGGCCCACGCTTCTTCGACCCGTGCGCCTTCTTGTAAGCCTCCGTGTCGGCCTTGTGGACGGGGCATGTTCGGTGGTCATGGCTGAAGCCTCGCTTCCTCCCATAACACACGAAACAGCCCTGAGGGTGAGCTCGTATGAACTCCCCAAAGGACAGCGGAGGGTCGCCAATGCGGCGAGGGTCCCTCTTCTCCTGCTTCCTCCAACCCTGCTGCAGGGGCTTCCAGTTTCCCGGTTTGCTCCCCGCGCTCAGGTTCTTGGCCACGAAGGCACAAACGGCCACCTCGGCGGGCTCATCGTCGTCGTCATCGTCGACGAGAGTCTCATCGCCGCCAGCTCCCGCTGGGTCCATGGCAGCTTCCCCGCCAGGTCCCTCGCCAACGTAGTTGACGTCGCGGTCGCCGGGCCTCAACCCGCGGGTGTGGTGGAGGTTTCGGTACTCCTTGAGTACTTCCTCGCCAACCCACTCCAGGATCTCGTCGCAGCTCATCCGCGCCGGGATGGCCTGCAGACGGATGGTCTGGCCGCTCAACTCACACTCGTCAAGACGCCACATCGCGGTCTTCTCGCGATCGCCCGAGATGGTGATGAGGAGAGCGTTCCGCAGGGAGTGCTGTTTGACATCCCGGGCCACGTTCTTCCTCGTCCAGGCCACCACGTTCGTATGATACTCTTTGGGGAGCATCATCTTGACCGTGTGGTTGGACTTGGCCCGCTTGGACCCCTCCTTGGTGACCCTCTTGATCCATGCTTCCGGCAGCATGGAGAGCAGGCGAGCCTGCTCGTCACCCTCGTTCCAATCCTCCACGTTGCGGCGGAAGAGGGTGTATTTCCCTCGGAAGTCTCGCCAATCTCGTAGGCGGATCTCCCGTCCATCATGCTCAAGCTTGATGGACCTTCAGCGCTTTGCAGCCACCTGCGGAGCGTCCACCCGCTCCTGCTCGTTGAGCCACTTCTTGGCTTCCTTGAGCGTCTTGATTCTCCCCTCCTTGGTCGCCAGGAAGTATAGCTCGCCGAGCACTTCCGGCAGGCGGTACCTGAACCGTCTGAAGACATATCTCTCCGCATCCGCGGGAGGCAGGTCTTCAGTGACGGTCAGCCCCCAATCGTCCAGCTTCTCCAAGAAGCGGTCGAGGTTGAGGGGGTTGCCATCGTACATGGGGGGCTTGATGTCCTTCAAGTCTTCCCACACGGCGGCATCCGCGGCCTTAGAGACCATGAACGCCGGCCGCGAGGTCGACCGAGGTTCCCATCGGCCTCGCCCACGGACTCCCACGGCCGCCACGACCATCTCCTCCATGGAATCCCTGTGGCTACGCCGCGGTTCCTCCATGTACGCTGAACCCAGATGTTCACGCCGTACTCCTTCCATGTACGCATCCTCATCACGGCGCCGGCGGCTGCGTTCAGCGGCCTACCGTCGTACACCACGCGGCGGGCTGATGTCGACCTCCTCCAGGTCCAGGTCCAGATCCTCACCTTCGCCGACATCCCACTCCACGTCTCCTCTGGGGACCTCATCCCTGAGTCCACCATAACGTCCACTAGCCATTGGGATTGGCCCCGGGGCTGGTGCGGGGCGCCGGGGGCGTACCGATGTCCGCGGTGGGGCACGGCGGCTGCGGTACTCCGCGCTGAGCCACTCATCACGCCAATCCTCACTGCCACTGCCGGGCGGCACGCGCTCGTTGCGGCGGCCCGCGCTGTGGTGAGAGGGGGCGGTGAGAGAGGGGGCACTGGCGCTGGGGCGACTCCTGGGGGCTCCGCCGGGGGCGTGGGGTCTGCCTGGACCTGGTCCGGGTCCCCAGCCGTCGTCCGACGAGCCAGACTCCAGGGGTGGGTGGTTGCTGCCCACGCTCCCACGGGCTTCCAGCGCGTCCAGCCTCTGCTGCAGGCCGCTGATGACCGTGTTCAGCTGCCTGGTCTCGGCCCTGGCGATGTCCAGCTCTTTCTGCGCGCGCGCGGCGACCTTGGAGATGCGAGCCATCTCGCAATTGCCCGTGTCTACCTCGCACTCGAGGGAAAAGACCCTCCTGCGGAGGTAGACAATCCACCGCCAGGTGGTATCCGGGTCGCCGTTCCCTGGTGGGTCGTCGGGGTCCCCAGGGGGTCCTCCAGGAGGGCCTCCGCCGGTTCCGCCCGGTCCAGGGGGTCCTCCCCCGCCCGGTGGTCCGCCTCCAGGGGGTCCACTTGGTGGGCGTCCTCCAGGGGGTCCTGATGGTCCTCCGCCAGGGGGTCCCGCTGGGTCTCCGCCGGGTCGCCTACGTGGGTCCGAGGATGGGCGCTTCTTCGTGATGCCGAAGTCCATGTCGTCATCCTCGTCCATGTCGCCCCACCTGGGCGTCTCGGTCTCGGAAGACTCCGAGCTCCGGTAGGGAGGAGGGAGATCCTCATCCTCACCTTCCGGTTCCATGGGGACGTCTCCGCCTCCTCCGCCCGTCCAAGCCACCACTTGGCGATGTCGGCGGCCTAGTTCATCGCCGTCACTGGCGGTGAAGAAGGGGTCACTGTCGTGGGGGTGTCCACCCGCTGGCCTCCGTGGCCTCTCGGCAGTCTTCCCCTTGCCCTTCCTCCGTCGACGGGCGGTGGGGCCACTCCTCCCACTGCTGCCCGTGTCGGCCTCGTCCAGCGTCATTTTGGAGGAGGTGTCCCCTTCGAAAAGTTTTCGAAGGGTCTCCACTCGTGATCCTCCCGGGGGAGTCTCGCGGCGGAGTTTGGTCTCTGCTTCCTCCATTGCGGCGGCGCTGGCTGCGGCAGCCCGCACTTCGGCTTCCTCCCGAGCACGAGCCGCCTCGGCTTCCCGGGCCTGCTGCAGCCGCGCCTTCTGCGCTTCCAACGCCGCCAGCTCCGCCTCCGTCTTGGCCTTCTCCTCAGCGACCTTCCGTCGCGCGGCCTCGATGGCGTCCTTCTTGGCGGCGTCCGCCTGGGCCTTGGCCGTCGCTTCGGCGTGGGCCCTTTCCTCCGCCTCCTTCTTTGCCCTCTCTTGGGCAAGCGCCTCTTCCAGCGCCCTCACCTCGGCCTCCCTGCAGGCAATGGCCTCCTGCGTCAGGCGGGCCTCCTCGTCGGCTGCCGCCGACTCACCGTTGACCTGGGCAGTCGCTGCCCCATGGGCGGCTACGGCCGTGAGTCCGGCCGCAATGGCCGCCACGGTCTGGGCGTGGATGGCCATGCCATGCGCCCACTCCGCAGCCTCCTCCTGGGCGATGCCGACGGCGCCCTCCATGGCAGCGCTGTGCTGCCTGGCCCGTTGTCGGGCAACCCGAAGGTTGCAGGGCACCCCACAGGCGCGCTCACAGGCGCGCGCCACGTCCCTGTCGGGAGCGACGCTGCTGCTGGAGCTGGCCTGGTCGGCCGGCATCCTCCCGCGGTGGGCCGACTCCACGTCGCTGCTGGGGCCTGCTGGGGCCTGCTGGGGCCTCAGGAGCAGCGGACGGGGCTTGGCCTTGGTCTGCCTGGCGACTTGGATGAAGTCGCCGAGGGTGGCGTGGCCAGGGTGATGACCACCATTGGCCCGTTGGGGACTGGGGGCTGGGGTTCCGCCCTTGGCGCCTTGGGCGGCTTCGGCGGCCAGGGACTCCTGGTACTCCCGCCACTTCCGGTCCCGCTTCCTCCCCCCGGCGGACCGCTTCTCCTTCCCCGGAGAGGCGCTGCTGCTGCCCTGCAGCCTGCGCTCGCTCCCCGGTTCCGGGAAGTTCTTTTCGATCATGTCCCACATGGAGACATTGATCGAGGCGCCCGACGGGTACTCGTTGGAGTCCTCGTCCTCCTCAATCCCGTCGGGGCGCAGCCCTTCGCCGGGCCTGTCCGGCCGGGTCCAGGTCCTCCAGCGCTTGCGGCGGAAGCGGTACTCGTACCTTTCCGCCCGCAGCCACTCCTCCACTGCCCGCAGGCGGTCCTCCCCCATGTCCTCGCGGAGCTCGAAGCTCCCGGGCATGCCGCCTTCGCACTGGGGGTGGCTGTGGCGGTAGTGCTGGTCCCAAACCAACCCACGCAGCAGGCGTGCCGCATGGGGGTGGGGCCGCGGCCACGTCCTGCCCGCATCTTGCCAGTTTACCATGGCAGCGGGGGGCGTAGTTGGTCTTGAGGTCCTTGGTGGTCACTCGGTGCTCTCAACGAACTGGTTCTGGTGGTGTTTGTTGAGGCGGGTGATGCAGCACTGGACTGGGTGTGCGGCTGGTGCTGGTCAGCCGGTGGTTGTGGAGGTGGTTGACGCGGCCTTGCTGGTCGGCCGATGGGACTCGCTGATGAAGGAGTCCTGGTCTGTCCACTTCCTTCACGGTCGCGGCGCGGTCAGGGTGATGCTCTGGACGGCGCTGCGGGTTCCGTGACGAACTCGGCGCTGTCGCTGGGCGGCGCTGCGAGCCGCTGCGCTGCGCTGCGAGCTGCTGCGCTGCGCTGCGAGCTGCGAGCTGCGCCGCGCTGCTCGGGGTTGGTGGCTCGAGTGGCACGCAAGGGCTGGGTAACCCCGCGGCGGTGAAACGCTTTTGACGCGTTCCCGTGGGGGGCCGGCCACGCGACGCTGCGGTGACACGCACAAGTGAGCAGGCAGGCAAAGCACTACGCTCACAAGGGCATCAATACGCTCGTGTCATGTGACAAAGCGTTTCAGGATCCTTGCCACTCTGCAACAAGGGAACGAAAGTATGTACAGCAACACATCAGGATATGTACACATGGGGTTAAGACTGGACTGGGGTAAGGGCATCACAGGACAATAGACACTCAGTCCCAACTCATATCCCAATCCCAGGTCCGACCCTCTCAGTGGCTGGTGGGGGCGGGGGCTCAAACACAACCCATGCCCTGCTCAGTCCGGACCCTGAAACCCTGCCAATGGTAGAGGTATCGCGCCGAGCCACAGGCGAGTTCCTGTAAACCAAGGAACTTCAAGGCCAACCGACAGTGGCTTCCTATGCTCCCTTAACGGCAGGTCCCAAGTCCTATCTGAGCCAGAGATATGGCCCCGTCATTATCACCCAGGAGTTGGTAGCTGAAAATGGGCTGTTTCAGCCCAAACCAAAATTAGCTCAAAAATCTCCAAAATTGACCTCTCGTCGGGACCCGCCAGAGGTGAGGACGAGGCAACTGACCCTATTCCCTTCGAGTACAAACTCCCTGGAGCCCTCACCCAACCTGGTTCCCTCTGAGGTCCCGGCATCAGGGCAACACGGATTCGTCAAGTGGGGTCATGATGCCAAAATCACCAAAATTGGCGTCATTCCCGCGCGTGGCTCGCCCGGCCAGGGCAACGCCAATGGCTCACAGGGTAGGAGGAAGTACCTAGGAACTTCATCTGAGTGTACAACTTGAAATTGGGTCCGGGCTCCTTATGGGCGTAGAGAAATGGGGCCGCCAATTGACCGCACGGAAGGGGGAAATTGGGGTCCCAAAATGGGGTCATTTTGGCTGCTCAAAATGAGCCAAAATTCGGGGTGCTCCCAATAGTATATCTCCACGCCGGCTTGGAGATCGGATCCGCCATTCCATACGCGATCCACCGGGAGTCCAACAGAGACTCCCATGCACTCGGCTCCCAAAGTTCTCCATGCCACTCGGCGTGGTGACAATCCAAATTGGGTCCACAAATGCCAAAATGGTAAAATTGCCCACACTCACTTTGGGCTAGCGCCTTAACGAAGGTTGCTCTGCTTCGCCCACGTGGTGTGTGAACCATGGGGACCCTTATGCACAACACCCATGTCATATATGGTCCATTGGTCCATGCGTCCGGCGTGCACGGGTGGGCTCAACATAGTGCACGGCGGGCAGCAAAAGTGAAAAATTGCTCAAAATGACCAAAAATGCGCACACTCATGGTTGGGGCAAATGAGGCACATGCCCGACTTGGACCGAAGTGTGCCAAAGGATTGGTATCAAGTCATATATGTCCAACATATCTTTTGGGCGTCGCCCAAACCCCTCCGGTTTTGGGAATGGCAGGGTCGCCAAGTGAGCCCATGATTTGGGATAGTCCCAAATCGCCAACATGGCGGCCACGGTATGCCAAGCCCAAGAGGATTTAATCGCCGGGTCCAAGATATGTTGGGCACCGAAGTATGTACCCTCATAACATACTTGGGCCATGATGTCAATTGAGCGCAACGTTGAGATACACGGTCGCCACTTGACATCATGACGGGCCAAAAACGGCAAAATTGGCACAACGATACACAAAAGTGCCTTGAAAGGTGCACAATTATATTATAATATCTTTGGCTTGGATCGTGCAATCAACTAATCCTTCTAAACATAATGACTTGGCACCAATGACCTTCGATTCCACATATGTGCTCCACTTGGGGCGCTTTGAAAGGTCACGAGCGCTACTTCTCAAGTGGGCACATGAAATTATGGAAAATTGCAAAACACACACCTTGCTCCCAACACATCGCTACGGGATCGCCACACAAGCTTCCCTTCACGAAGGTTAGGCTTGCAATTGATCGTAGGGAGTATGGAGAAGGGGCTTGCACAATATGAGGTCCATTGGCGGGCTTGGCTTGGAGCGATGGACCCGCCAAATGGGCACGCAACACAACACAAGGCACATACTCCATATTGCCCAAAAAGGTAGCTCCCCCCACGATATGTCATGCCCCTCCAAGGGCATAACTTTGTGTGAATCGCTCATAGGAACTCAAGAAGAGTTCCTATACAACACCAACACTTGCGCGCTACACTCGGGAGTTATCTTAACGCACGCAATATCATGGCCAAAGAGTTATAACGCAAACTCTACCCTCTTGACCATGATCCATTACACTAGCGCGCACCTGTGGAGACGCAAGGCATAGGATGCTTCCTAAATTATGTCGGGATATTGTGAATACATCCCACGTTTCCTTATTGTCATTCCTCGCAAGCAACACGAGATATGACCTTCAGAAGTGGCCTCACGAATCAACTTTGTTTTGCCCATATCTTTAAGACAAATGGAGGGCAGGATAAAAGGAAAGTTGATTCGTGCATAGGGAAGCACGTAGGTCCACTCGAAAGAGGTCAAATCAAGTGCGGGGATGTCGAAGTCGAAAATCCGATTTCGACATCCTGAAAAATTCGGATTAAGGTTGCGAGTGTAGAATGTGAAAATTGCGGATGCATCAACGCAATTCCTGAAGACTTTAGAGCCTTCGTCACGGATCGCGTTAAAATTTCCATTATAAACAGTTAAACTGGCGGTTACGGTAAAGTCGCGATCCAACCGCCAGCAGTCAAAACAGTGAATATCAGAACGGAAGCGTAAAAATTGACGGAAACAATATGAAAATAAAACCCTGTTGATTCCTGATATTCTGATATATAAATCTCCGCTGGCGGTGCATCGGTTGCCGATGCGGGGCTTTACGGCACGGAACACGCTCCCGCCGGGCTCGCACCGGGCGTCAACGGGCGCCTTCCGTACATGGGGTTAGCGGACCGGAGACCGGTCTTCCCTTGCGTACATAGGGTTAGTGGACCGGAGACCGGTTGTATGCCCTGCCCTAGCCATGGGGTTCTGGGTACCGCTTCAGTGGCACGCGAGGGATGGGTAACCCCGTGGCAGTGAAACGCTTTTGACGCGTTCCCGTCGGGGGCCTGGCCACGGAACGCTGCGGTGGACACGCACAAGCAAGCAGGCAGGCAAAGCACTGCGCTCACAGGGGCATCATCACGCTCGTGTCATGTGACAAAGCGTTTCGGGATCCTTGCCACTCTGAAACAAGGGAACAGAAGTATGTACAGCAACACATCAGGATATGTACACATGGGGTTAAGACTGGACTGGAGAAAGTGCATCACAGGACAATAGACACTCAGTCCCAACTCATATCCCAATCCCAGATCCGACCCTCACAGTGGCTGGCAGGGGCGGGGGCTCAAACACAACCCATACCCTGCTCAGTCCGGGGCCTGAAACCCTGCCAATGAGGGAGGGCGTCCCGCCGAGCCCCAGGTGAGTTCCTGGGAATCAAGCTGCTCGGAGGCCAACCAACAGTGGCTCCCTATGCTCCCTTAACGGCAGGTCCGAACTCCCCTTCTGAGCCAGAGATGAGGCCCCGCCATTATCCCCTAGGAGTTGGTAGCTGAAAATGGGCTGTTTCAGCCCAAACTGATATTAGCTCTAAAAACTCCAAAATTGACCCCTCGTCCGGACCCGCCAGAGGTAGGGACGAGGCAACTGACCCTATGCCCTTGGAATACGAACTCCCTGGAGCCCTCACTCAACCTGGTTCCCTCTGAGGTCCGGGCATCAGGGCACCACTGGTTCGTCAAGTGGGGTCATGATGCCAAAATCACCAAAATTGGCGTCATTCCCATGCGTGGCTCGCCCGGCCAGAGCAAGGCCAATGGCTCACAGGATAGGAGGCAGGACCTAGGACCTCTATCTGAGTGCACAACTTAAAATTAGGTCGGGGCCCCATGTCAGCAAAGAGATATGGGGCCGCCAATTGACCACACGGGGGGGGTGAAATTGGGGTCCCAAAAGGGGGTCATTTTGGCTGCTCAAAATGAGCCAAAATCCGGGGTGCCCCCAATGGTATATCTCCACGCCGGCTTGGAGATCGGATCCGCCATTCCATATGCGATCCACCGGGAGTCCAACGAAGACTCCCATGCCCTTGGCTTACAAAGGTCTCCATGCCACTCGGCGTGGTGACAATCCAAATTGGGTCCACAATTGCCAAAATGGCAAAATCGCCCACACTCACCTTGGGCTAGCACCTTGACGAAGGTTGCTTCGCTTCGCCCACGTGGTGTGCGAACCATGGTGACCAATATACATAACACCCATGTCATATATGGTCCATTGATCCATGCGTCCGGCGTGCACGAGGGGGCTGAACATGGTGCACGGCGGCCAGAAAATGTGGAAAGTTGCTCAAAATGGCCGAAAATGCGCACACTCATGGTTGGGGCAAATGAGGCACATGCCCGACTTGGACTGGAGTGTGCCATAGGATTGGTATCAAGTCATATGCGTCCGACATATCTTTTGGGCGTCGCCCAAACCCCTCCGGTTTTGGGAATGGCAGGGTCGCCAAGTGAGCCCATGATTTGGGATCGTCCCAAATCGCCAACATGGCGGCCACGGTATGCCAAGCCCAAGAGGAGTTGTTCGCTGGGTCCAAGATATGTTGGGCACCGAAGTATGTACCCTCATAACATACTTGGGTCATGATGTCAATTGAGCGCAACGTCGAGATACACGGTTGCCACTTGACATCAAGAGGGGCAAAAAACAGCAATATTGGCAAAAAAACACGCAAAAGTGCCCTGAAAACTACACAAATATATTATAATATCTTCGGCTTGGATTGAGTAATCGTCCAATCCTTCTAAACACAATGACTCGACACCAATGACCTTCGATTTCACATATGTGCTCCACTTGGGGCGCTTTGGAAGGCCGCGCGCGCTGCCTCCCAAGTGGGCACATGCAAAAATCGAATATTGCAAAAAACAGACTTTGCTCGCAACGCATCGCTTTGGGAGCGCTCCACAAGCGTTCCTTCACGAATGTTAGGCTTGCGAGTGTTGGTTGGGAGTACAATGGAGGGCCTCGTGCGATATGGGGTCCATTGGCGGGTTAGTCTTGGAATGGTGCACCCGCCAAATGGGCACGTGATATGACACCAAATATGGCATACAACCCTACCCTCGCCTTCTACACCCAACCTAGTGGCCTAGAATCAAAGTATGCCTATATTGTAGAGTAACTTTGGTCCCTTAACACGCATGCAAGTGCTTTGGTCGAAAATCGACCTCACTTCGGAAAGCCAAATTTTAGCATGCACGCAAATCATGTTGCCAATATATATATGGAGATCATATATGTACTATCCGGGGAAGACAAGTGATATGCCCCGGATGTAGAGGCAAGCAAAGAGGGAGAAAACGCCAACTCAACATACTTCTACACGTACTTGGACGCCAAGTACGTGAGATTGCCCATTTCTTGGAAAAGACTCAAAATAAATAACCCTTTGGGCCTATGGAGTCGGGATCCTTTGGCCTCATCCTATGACTATGGGGGGCAAAACCTCATACACAGTGCCTATGAGGCACGTTAATTCGTCCTTGGGCGCTTGAACGCTCGTAACCCTTGTTATTCCACTTGGGGGTTCAAAGCGCCTTCGGCCGCCCAGATTTTCTGGGAAAAATCTGGGACGCGATGCGTTATATCAAGGAAAAAATTGCGGATCACTCGAAGAGTGTTTCAGTCTTGACTTCCAAAAAGATCGTTCTACAGAATCATCTAATGCAGAAGACGGAACGGGCGACGTCTGGCGGCGATTTCACGACAATTAGAAATCGCGGTAGAAATCGGGTATTTAACCGATTTCTAACCGCAAATCGACCAAGACAGTAAAATTATGGTAATTCCACATCCGTTTAATGGTTAGAAATCGGATTCCAGATTTCGCGGGTTAGAGAACAGGGATATCCCGCTGACAGCCGGTGTCAACGGCTTCCGCACGGGTGTGACGGCTCACAGGCCTCCGGGCCATGGGCCATAACGGGTGTGACGGCTCACAGGCCTCCGGGCCATGGGTTCTGGGTACCGCTTCACAAGTACTGGAGACCCAGCAGAAGCGCAAGCGGGCACCCGCCACTCACTTCGATGCAAGTCCCGATTCGGGTAAGGACCAGCCGAAGAAGTAAGCAGAGACTGCTGTGAGTGGTAGTGCAGAGTTCAAGCCGCCCTCGCGTTCTGGTGCCCAGCCGTCTCGTGGTACCGTTGCCTCACCAAGTGGCACAAGTGCGGTGGCAAGAAACTTGGGTTCCAGGTTGTCTAAGGTTGCAGGACCGAAGAAGAAGTAAGTCACCATTAACCCATATGTTTTGTCTCTTTTTTTAGTCATGTGTGCGCGAGGCCTCGCGCACTCGCCTTCGGCGCGAACGCAATTATATGCCCTTAAGGGCTTGTATATTTTTGCCGAGCTTTATTTCAGTGTTTGTACATTGTGCACTTCGTGTCCTGTTTTGGTTGTCTTCCATACACAATTCTTTCCACGACCTTGAGTGCCTGAGGCCTCGCGCACTCAGGCACATAAAAAACCAATTTTTTTCGCAGGACAGACATAGGTGCAGCTGGAGACCCACAGAATGTCATTTTAGAAAATGAGCTCTCCAAAAAGGCACGCACCAGTTGGCTTTTGAAATACAAAAACGACAAGATTGGTAAAACGCACCCCTCAAATCAGACAAAATAATAGTTTATTTTAGTAAACAAAAACTCGAAAAAAGCAGCGCATTGGATAAAATCATATCTTTTTGGTGGTGTCTGGATCATGTGTGCCGCAAATGTCCAAAAAAAATAGTGTTTCGGGCTGTAGTTTTTTGGGTCCTCCTCTTCCAAAAGGGGGTGCAGTTTGCGTGGGCTAAGTTCCACATGACATTGAGTCCAACGACCGAAGTGTATTGCAGTGCTCTTTATGGTGTTGTCAATTCTGTTCTGATGTCTGGTGCTGTTTGCTTGGTTCCCAAGTTTGCCGAAACTTTGGAGTATGAAATGAAACTTACGTTGTGGTGAGTTTGCAGAGGCAATGGGTGGCTGCAGAAATGAATCCGTATTTTGCAAAGCTACGTTGTTCAACGAAAAACGACGAACCAAGCTGGTTCTCACTGAGAAAATACATTTATACGGTCAACCATATCCAGAGGACGCCCTGAATGCCTACGGATTAACTCGCTACTGACTGCTATTTGCTCAACACGGCTTCGACAACGGATCACACCGCCCAAGTGCTACGCTATTCATGAGCATCCTCTACATGGTGTAATCTTGATGGTCCCGATGGTACGGGGGTTTCAAGTACTGGCCTATGAGTATATGGTAAAGCAAGTGACCCCTTCCAGTTCATGGTCCTATCTTGTGTCCTTGTGGTCCACTATACCCAGAACACCAATTACCAATTACAATAAGTGGTAGAAACAATTGAGTATAGGGGTCTTGGGGTGGGAGACCACTAGGCTTAACCTCCAAGGCCTGAAGCATGAAATGCCTGTTTTATTTCGGTATATCCTCCATGAAGGAAGGTACCTCCGCTCAGTTGAGTGGTAGGGGTGAACTTCATGGGGGGCTAGGGTCACAACCCTGGTTACTTTGAGAAAGTGTACTTTAGGCTACAAAAGAGAGATAAAAACACTTAAGTTTGTCTTAGCATCAACAAAAGGGTTTTAAGGGGGGCTTGGCCTGGATCAAGCCCTCCAAGAAACACATGGCACTGACCTTTTCTTACTCCCCCCTGGAGTACTAGTTAGCTAAGGTAGTAGGACCAAGGAAAAAGGCTCAAATATTCCCAAAATTACCTCAGAAAATGCATTAAACTTACCAAAAACATCCTCATCACTTCATAGAAGCCTATCACACTGTAGGTACCCTTGAAAAACAGTGTAATGTACCGTGAATGATGTCCCTTCGATGGGGCATTCCTCAAAAGTCGCCGGCGTGCGACGAAAACCTTTGGAAAAAGTTTGGGGGTAGTGGGGTTTGAACCCAGGACTCCCTCCCTAGCGCACATATGCTTGCCCACTAGGGTACAGTCGAACGCTCTAATGCGGACGGCTATCGCTGTATAAACAGCGTTTTAGTATACGTCCTGACCAAGGCCCAGGGCGGAGCAATACTCCCAATGGAGGACACAAACCCCCAGGAGCTGGAAAAAATAGAAAATGTAACCAGCAGGGAGTGATTCCTGCCGTTTAGCGGAAGGGGTTGCGATTTAGCAAGTGAAATCGTTAAAAATCGACGAAACCACGCGGGAAACCGTAATTTTTACACATAACTCAAAGTAGCAGACAAGCGCAAAGGAAGCGGACTCCAAGAAAAGGGTTGCGCAAGCGTAAACGGCTTTTGGAAAAGAAGGTATGAGCCGTAGTTTTTAAAGTTTTAAAGGAAATTTTTGCACAGTTGCATCAAAATGTTTATAAACTTCAGAGTCAAGTATTCAAATTCAGCCCACACCACAGAGCAGGTCAACAACCCATCTCTCAGGTATGTCAGTGTCACCTCACACTCACGCATTGCGTTCGTGTTGGTTGTTTCGTCAAAACGTTAGGGTTGTCAACGCTGTGCTCGTTGGGGGGTCGGGTGTTCTTCTCTCGTGCTCTGCACAGGTAAAAACAGGAATGAAAGGTATGTGATGCGAATGGAGCGCGCAGCGCGCACGTAGGGTTAGAATATGCGCTGTGCTCGCGAGGCATGTGCTTAATCGAGGCCTCCACACGCTGTGACGCTTTACCTGTACCCCAAATTCATTCTTGTTTTCTTCTTCACAGGCAAGTAAAGGAAGCGTTTGTTCGTGTGCGGCCGTGGCGTTAAAGTAGGGTTGCTTAAAACGCTTAGGCTTGTTTTGTGTTCGTTTCAATTCGGCATTCACACGATGCATGGTGAGTAAGGTAGGTTAGCCCAGGAGGAGCTCACCTCCTGGTTGAGTCAGTGGTTCAGCCTCCCTTCCCTGCGTGCATATGATGCATTAAAGGGTAGGCCACGCGAATTGCGCACGGTAAACCTTGTTTAGGTTACCCAGAGGCTCCTCGGTACGTTCTTTAAGAGAACCTGAGGAGTCTCTTAAAGCTTGCTTGCTTGACAGGGGAGCTGATCCGTCAGCGTGTTTGCGGACAGTGTATTATAGGTCACACTGAGAAGGGTATAATACCTGGAGTGTGGCTTGGTTCCTCCGCCGCAAACACGCCTTCATTTGCCTCTGTTGTACAGGTGGGAGAGGTTAAGGGTGATTGGTGCACGCAGCAGCTGCCTTCGGCGGCTATCCATTTTTCTGCCCCAGCAAAACAGGGGCGCTGATCACAAATCAAATCACTGTGCCTCAGCCAGTACTTGCGAGGGCAGTTCGACTTCAACGACATCTGCGCTGTGCACGCAACGAGAGCACCCCTTCCCTCCAAGCCCTAGCAGGGGAAACGCGTTGTGGCGTCCCCTATTAGGCCACAGCTGCTTAGGAGCGCTGTGTTCTCTTGTCTTCTTCACAGGAGGGCCATTAGGGCCTGAGTGTTCTTTGACTGCAGCACCCAGTAGCGTGTGTAGGGGTTAGGGTCAGCAGGCCTGGCAGGAGTTGAGTGTAAGTGATGAGTGCTCACCCTGCCTTCGAAGGCCGGTGGTGGCGTTAGTGAGTGTAGTGTAGCGGTGTCTCCTGTCCCGCGTGCTGTTATTCGTGGGCAGGGGAGTGCGTTAGCTTTTGGCCTGTAGCAAAAATGGGCATTTTGTATGCCCTTAGCACACTTGGCCACCGCTCCCCTCTAGTAGGTAGGGCTTTTGCCATCTTACCCCAAGGATAGGCGCCAGCACAGAAATTGGGCGCCATAGGAGTGGTAATAGTACCTGATTACGACCTTCGGTCCGACGTCAGCGAAGCCCGGTCTCCGGGAGCCTCGCTGGGGAGAGAAGTGAGACACACACAGACATACGTAGCACACATAGGGGTATGGTAAACCCTGTAAGGAAGGGTAGAACCCCATGGGTCTGGACCAGTCAGGGGTCCTAACTGTGGGCTCGCTTGTCCCCAAGGAGGGAAGACACACCTTGCCTCATAACACCTGGCTTGTCATTTCCCCCTGGTGTAGTAAGCCATCATCTTCGTTGGCTCTCCAAGGTCATTACATTAGGGCAGTACCCATGCATCACATGGTCACCAAGGCACACACTCGCTGGGTGGCTGCAATCATGATAAGCGGCCACCTGGCTCACGCTGGAAACCATAGGCATGGGTCTGCAGGGCACAGACAGGGTCAGTGCAGTGCTCAGTAAGCAGTAGTCTGTGAGAAAAAACCAATGGCCTTCGGCCAGGGAGTGGTTGTCAGGGGGGGCTAACGGTCCTGTCCTGCGATGCAATGCGGGGCAACTGTGACAACTGCTCTTACACCCATACGCAGGCACGTCTGCAGAAGAGTGCTCACTGCACCTGTCGGTAGACTGACACAGGGATATTAGTTTCGCTTCTTACGCTGGGACATAGTCTCAGCACGGGTTAGGAGCTGCCCCTCGTTGTTCTCAACGAGGTAAGTGCGGAAGATGGGGTTGATACTCCCATCTGGTTGTATGAAGGCTGACATAGGTTCCCAGGTCGCCTCAGACAACCCATAGCCATCCCACAGGGTAAGGAATTTCCAGCCCTGTTTATACTCGTGGCGAGCAATACCTGCAACCACGTAGTAACCATCGACTGCCATCTCATCGGCAGTCATCTGTTCGAGTTCGTCTGCCTCCTCTGGACTGGCAGCGTTCTCTAGGTCTATACGTTCAATCTCACTGTCGCTGAGGCGCCACTCATCCCAAGACAAGTCGTCAGGGGAGTGATAGTGCCTCAACTGCTTAGGTGCACACAGCAGTTCACCACCTAGACGTGGACTGCACCTGACATGGATCCTGGATCCATCTATCCTGATGATACGATAGGGTCCAAAGTAAGGGTCCTGTAGGCAGTTACGTGGCCAGGAGGGTAGGCGTGGATGGTGTACCAAAACAAGGTCACCAACCTTGAAGCTGGCAGGTCGCCGTAGGCGTTCCGTCGGCTCTGTTCACAGTCACGAATGTGCCCCAGGTTAGTACCAGCCTGGTTAGCCAGAGACTGCTTGTGTTCCAGCCAATCTCCCACAGGGCTCTTGAAGTCCTCAGGAAAGGGGGTTTTGAAGAACCAAGCAGGTCGTCCTCCACGGAACAGTTCGTGGGGGGTGAAACCCGTAGAAGAGCTCCGCTGTGAGTTCATGGAAAGCACTGCCCAGGGCACTAGGCGTACCCAGTCCTTGGTGCGCTCCTGTTTCATCAGGATTCTTAAGTTTTGCTCCACCACACGGTTCTGTCTCTCACAGAGAGGGTTAGACGTGTGGGTATAGGGCACACCTGTGGTTACCTCCACGTTGAGGGCATTGGGCACTCCTTTGTACCACCCAGTGTCACTGCGGATGCGTACATCTTCATCAGAGTGCACCTGCTTAGGTGCTCCATAGGGTTCGAACCATTGTTCGACCAACATTTTCACAGTCTGCTCACCTGTGATTTTCTTATTGCATGGGAACACACAGGTGAAGCGAGATAGACCACAGGTGACCACGAGGCAACTATCATAGCCGCCAAAGCGTGGTAGCCCGTGGATGTAATCCACGTAGAGAAGAGAGTTAGCACCATAGGGTATGGGTGAGCTGGAGATCAGGCCCCTATCCCTACTGTCGCTCTGCTTGCTGACATGACAGCCACAAGCATCCACAATGGTCTGCATACGCGACCTCAGTTCAGTCAGGGTTAGACTAGAGTAGAAACACTCACGGAAGAAGTCCACTGAGCGATTAGCGCCAGTGTGACCAGAACTGAGATGGGACCACTGTAGGCACCCATCCAGTCGTGCCTCAGGCACCACAATTCGGTCCTCGTAGAAGAGGTACTGATTGTTTTTATACCACTGGTGCCCGTCAATGAAACGGGGTTCGAGACCAGTGCTGAGGGTTTGGAGAATTTCTTCATACTCTGACTGATAGTCAGTTAGACTCCAACCCTCCAGGATTCCAGCAGTGCGCATGGACAGGTCAAGCTGGACATCCATACGCTGGAAAGCCTCTTTGGCGAGCGCCTCAGAGCTCTCACCAATAAGCGCATCGAAGTTGTTGCTCGATATATAGTCAGACAGTTCATTCTTAATCCCGGGGATATGATGCACTGTCAGCCTGAACTGGCTCAGGTAAGTCCACCACCGTTTTAGCTTTGCTTTTTCTGGTGGTGGGCCCTTCTGAAAAGACTTGACAGGCTCCTGGTCACACAGCCAGACAATAGGGTTAGATCCCAGGAGTCGGGATTGTGACGATAGCACCAACATACGGGCCAGGAGTTCCTGGTCATAGGTGCTGTAGTTGGAACGCGCTTGGTTCCATTTCCAATTCCAGTGTCCCAGTGGCACCAGTCGCCACTCACTGGTAGGATAGTCATGTTTCAACGAACCATCACGGTTCAGTCCAGTAGTACGATAATGGCAGTGGGTTAGTTCAGCGGGGTTAAGCTCCTGCCATTGATAGATCGTACCTCCCCCCCCTACATCACTGGCATCAGTGATCAGGACTATCTCGCCCTCAGGGCGGGGCACTCCCAGGCAGTTGGAGGAGGCAATCTTCTTCTTCAACTCCTGGAAACACTCTTCCTCTCTGGAGGTCCACCTCCAGGGAGTAGTTTTCTTGATCAGGTCAGTGAGGGGTGCAGAGGAGTAAGTAAAATTGTGGATGTGACGCCGGTAGAAATTACAGGCGCCCACAAAACTCCTCACATCGTGTAGACCCTTCTTAGGGTCATCGCGAATCTGCATGTCCTGTAGGGGCTGCATCTTAGACGAGGCGGGTTTCCACCAGCCATACCCCACGTCGAAACCCAAATACTCCATCTCCTCTTTCATAAACTCACATTTTTCGAGTTTGATTCGGAGAAGGTTTTCTTGACAGACAATGAAAAATTCACGGAGGAGAAGGACGTGGTCCTCTTTGGTATTAGTACCCAAACTCACGTCGTCGATGTGAACCTCCATTTCTGCACCCCGAGAAATCAACTCTTGTACTAGAGGCCTGCGCCTCAGTATGTACAAAATTTTGTTCATAAGCTCCTGGAAGAGCGCTGGGGCATTAGCCACCCCGAAAAGCATAACCTTCCACTTGAAAACACGACCCTTAGGGGTTATAAAGGCCAACAGCTCCTGAGCTGCGGCGGTTAGGTCCACCTGCCAGAAACCAGAGCGTTTGTCCATTTTGGTCTTATACCTGCATTTGGCAATACGCTCCAGGGTGCTTTCCATGTTAGGAATACTCCCTGAGTGGTTCTGGGTTTTCTTGTTGACCTCACCATAGTCTACAACAAGACGTAGGGCAGTCGACCCTGGTTTAGCAACAAGGAAACAGGGACTGCAGTGATGGGGATAGTCCCCATGTTTATACTCTTCAACGAGGCCAGCATCAATGCATTCTTGGTTCTGGCGCTCGATTTCTTCAACCTGTTCCTGTGGAGCGGGATAGGGAAGACGCCTCACTGGCGTCTTTTCAAATTCTGGTTTCAATTTCAGGTCCATCTGGACCAGTTTTTTACAAGAAAGGGGAGGCGGCAAGGCGCCGAAGACCTCCTCATAGGTTATCAGCAGTTTCTTCAGGCGGGGGTCAAGGTTAAGACTCTCGAGTTTCTGAAGGAAATCCTCCTCAGCAAGGAGGTTGCTTTTTCCATGTTCTTTCTTTTTCTGCCGATCAGCAGTTTCGGCAGGCACAGTACCATCGTCCCACTCAGGGGGACATTGCTGCCCATAGTGTAGAGAATACACTAGAGGTATCTCAGGATCAGGCAGCGTGTAGGACTCATCGTCCTCCTCAGACCAGATGGAGGATTTCCAGGTCTGTCTGAGGTATTGCAGACGCTCTTGGCGTTCAATACCTTCGGCCTTCAGGTACAACAGCCGCCGGAGTTCTTGAGTGTCATGCTCAGACAATGGCATGTTTACTAGCAGCAGGCCGCGCCAGAGCATCTGCACTCCGGGCCAAGGGTTCACCTGTGTGCACAGGCTGCATGTGTAGCACTGGCTTCCCAACAGGGGAAGCGGGTTCAGAGGTTGACTCTAGATCTACCTCCTCTAGCAACAGCTGGGCTAGGAAAGCATTGTGTTTTAGGTCAACACAGCTGGGATCAACAGAGGGAAGAGTGCTGGCGATCTCAGACAGTTGGTCGTCAGCATCCTCTTTTACAGCTGCAGGTTCCAGAAAGTCATCGGGAGACTCACCCCCTGTAAGTGTGGCAGATAGGTGCTCAGGAGATCGATTTTTGAGATCATAAAGGGTCAGGCCACGATTTTCGGCCATGACCTCTTTGAGTAGCACCTGGTCTAGGTCACACAGGGGTACAGGATTGAGAGATCCATCGACGATGCCCAGGATACTGGCCCACTCACGGGCCTTCATAGCTGTGTCTGAGTCCTCAGGCACATAGATGGGACCGTCGGGGAGTTGCACTCTTCCCAGGGTCATCTGATCTAGCATACGGCGCCAGTAAGCATGTTCACCAGAGCAACCCCCGTCAGGGGTGCACATAACAACCCTTCCTCCCTCATAAGCGATTTTGGTTAGAACCTTCGCGAGCAGGGAGAAGGGGGGGTTAGCATACGCTAGGCCCATTGCTTTCCAGAAGAGACGGAAAGCATTGTTCAGTTGTTTCGAGCAGTACAACTGCATGATGTGCTGTTGTTGGCTCGCAAACAATTCCACCTGGATCTCATCCAGGTTTACCTGAAGGGCCGCCAGTCCATTTTCAAGAACGTGACGGGCCAGTTGGTAGTTTTCAGTACGATAGTTCGTCTTGGCTGCGTAGCGCAGCCCAGACTCGTTTCGTCCTGACAGCTCCAAAGGAACGGAGAATAGCCCACTGCCAAAGTCGCAGTGCAAAGCATAGGGACGCTGTAGGGACAGCATTTTTACCTGGGGGTTTCTTCGTAGAAAGTCGGTGCCAATGACGATGTCAAAGGCGTCAGTGTCCAACACTCTGCAGTGTTGGGTCACGGTTTCGTCGCCCAGACATATAGTCACATCGACCCCCCCCAAGGAATGGATGGTACGCCCATCCCCTACCCTTATGGCCACGGTCTTAGTTTTCCTGAAAGTCTTAAGCAGGCGCCGGGCCACTATGGAAAGTGTTGCACCGGTATCAAGCACCGCTCGAAAAACCTGATCCCCGATTTTCACGAGGATCCAGAAAACCAAGTCCTCCTCTTCGGAGCCGCCCCCCTATTCCTGATCAGGGAATTTCACATCCACCCCTGCAGCCATGAGGGACTTGGTCATCCAGGTCAAGCGCCTCTTCTTGGAATTATTCCCCTCAGGGGTAGCGTTATCCCCTTGGGGGCGTTTCTTAGGGTCACCTGCGGCAGGAGCGGGTGTAGCAGCAGGAGTGGGTGTAGCAACGGGTGCTGATGAGCTCCTCTGGGGGTTAGGGGGTCCAGTTTTGCCACCCCCCTTGCCACCTCCTTTACCACCTTTATCCCCGTTCGGGGGATTTCTTGCGGGCGTCTGGGTCTTCTGGCGCTCCGCCACCTGACGCTTGAGTTTGTCACTCTCGCGTTTCTTGATGTGGCATTCGTCCTCGTAGTGACGACGTTTGCCACAGTAACCACAGGTGATGGTACACCTGAAATGATCCTGATGGGTCACAGGTTTCCCATCTTTGGTATGCTGCTGACGTTTCATCTGCAGCATACAGCCACTGCGGAGATCGCAGTCAGAGGCATGACAAGGTCCCCCCTTGTTATTGACAGGTCGGCAGTAGAACAGGGGGGGTGTGCCTGCATCAGGTTGAACCTCATTCATGGCACGTAGGTTGCCCCTCCCTTTACCACCTCCCTGGTTGGTGTTAGTGGGATTTTTATGCCCCTTCCCTTCGCCACGTTCGGGGGTAGGGGTACCACCTCGTCCCAAATGCTTCTTGAGGAATTTCTCCATGTGGGAGTCATTCTCTCTCTCAAGAGCTAGCTGAATCAAGAGATCCACCAGTTCATCGTACGAGTGAATCCTGCTCTTCCTCTCAGAGGTGGAGCGGCAATCATCCCACGTACGCTGGGGGATCTTACTCATGAGCCACAGGTCGGGCTCAGTGGCTCCGTAGGAGCCCACGTTCATCCTCGAAAAAAAGTACTCCAAGTCGCACACATACTCAGAAATTCGCGCAGCGGATGGAAACTCAGGGAGCATAGCTAGCTCCTCGATCTGTGTGCGTACGCTGAGGTCAGTCTCATAGACTGGGCATGTTTTCTCCAACCTCAGGAGTACCTCTGCCCAGGTAGAACAGGTTTTCACAATCTGTTTCACCTGTTTTTGCAAAAACTTCTTTTTGCATGAGCGTTTTAGCAGTGAACATTTGGTGGCCACATCCACATGGGATTGGCCAGTCAACAAAAGGAATTCTGCAAATTCTTCTGCCCATTCGGGCAGATTTTTGGGGTCGAACTCCGGCAATTCCAGCTGGATGTTCGCCTGGGCAATTGGTCTGCCCGTCTTCCCACCCCCCGGAGTCAGGCCTGAAGGCGACACGCCGGCAAGAGGTGCCAGGGCTGACAGGCCTCTTCTCTCAATCTCTGTGACAGGCACGTCCTGTAGATCAGCTATAGGCACTGTCCTGGCACGGGGGTGAAAGGGGCTGGGGCAGGTGACCTTAGGCAACAGCCTTGAGACCCTTGATCTCTTGAGATCTTCGGCCAGGGTACTCAGTCCTGGAGAGGGAGAGGGCAGCTCTGGCTTGGGTAAGGGTTCTGCAATACCCAGTTTAGCCTTAATGGCCTCCGATAGGGCCGTCACATCTGGATCTTCTGATCCAGACAGGAGTTTGGCCAACAGCTCGGCCGTATGATCCAGGGCACAGTAGGTTGGCCTTGGATGAAGTTGTTCTTCGACTCGGGTCGGACCCACTTCGGGAGCCCTTGGGGTTGGACAACATGGTCTTGGATACTCAGGTCTTAGTCGTCTTGGCAGGGATGCAGTGGACGGAGGACCAGAGTGCGCGTAGGACCCTAGGTCTGTACGTGGTCTGGATCCATGTACAGCCAATGGCTCCTCTCCATCTTCCCCACGGATGGATTTGTAGTACTCCGCATGTAGGATGTACTCATCCATCTTCTTCTTCAGCTCCTCATACTCCTCAGGTCCTTCAATGGCAGTTGAGGATGAAGCTGGACAATTGGATCTGGATATTGAGGCAGCTACACGTCTGTGGAGGTGACTGAAGCTGTCTCCACCGTGTGCTGCTAAGGCCTCGGTGGTAAGGCCACTATTTTCTTCCGCCCCTCTGCGTTCTGGATCTCCTTGGGACCCAGATGCGCCACTGAGATGATGTGGAGCTCGGTAAGGTGGTTCACTCATTGGGTCGGCCATGCTGCCCATTTGCACTTGGACAGTTCTGATGGGCCAGGGCCTGACGCTTGGCGTGGACATGATGAACTTGCTGTTGAGCTTTTGTGCTGCACTTCCTCTCAGGGTCGGTTCAAAAGGTCACAAGGGACTGTCTCTGCTACCGGAAAGATGTCCTTGAATTATGCCCTAGATCTTTTGATGTATTCCTGCAGGTTTTGTAGTTGAAAACCCAAACCAAAGCAGCAAGTAGAGCAAGAACAGGATATGGATCGAATCAATGATTGGTTTTGGAATCCAGTGTAACACAGAAGGGCTGCAGATAGACAAAACAGGTTTATACACATAGATTCAATCACAAAGGGATAATACAAAAGATTTTATATGAAAATTGGTCTGACTCTTGCCTCAGAGGTTGCATTAGGCACTTCATGTGCACTCTTTTTGGTGAAATGGTGCTGGTTAGGACTGAGGGGCATAGATGTCAGGACCACACAGAAAACAACTTGGCCAAGCAACTGAATTCAGAAACAGTTACAAAGTAGGACCACAATAAGTGGTAGAAATAATTGAGTATAGGGGTCTTGGGGTGGGAGACCACTAGGCTTAACCTCCAAGGCCTAAAGCATGAAATGCCTGTTTATTTTCGGTATATCCTCCATGAAGGAAGGTACCTCCGCTCAGTTGAGTGGTAGGGGTGAACTTCATGGGGGGCTAGGGTCACAACCCTGGTTACTTTGAGAAAGTGTACTCTAGGCTACAAAAGAGAGATAAAAACACTTAAGTTTGTCTTAGCATCAACAAAAGGGTTTTAAGGGGGGCTTGGCCTGGATCAAGCCCTCCAAGAAAGACATGGCAGTGACTTTTTCTTACTGAAGTCCACATTGCTTGTTTATTGCACTTTGGTGGGGCTAGGCGAATGCATGCTAGATGTCATGCAATCCCGGGTCATGTTAAGTCCGTCATCTTTCACCAATCTCAATCTCATCCAAGTCATCTTCGGTTCCGCCCCTCCCGCACTGTTCCTCTCTGCTTTTTCAATATATCTTCAATTAGGGTCTTTTTATGCGGAGGTTTGAGAACGGAGACCACTCTCCCATCAAAAGACTCATCTTCATGCCAATACACAAGAAGTAAGAAAAAGTCCCTGCCGTGTCTTTCTTGGAGGGCTTGATCCAGGCCAAGCCCCCCTTGAAACCCTTTTGTTAATGTCAAGACTAACTTAAGTATTTTTATCACTCTTTTGAAGCTTTTAGTACACTTTCTCAAAGTAACTAGGGTTATAACCCTAGCCCCCCATTAAGTTCACCCCTACCACTCAACTGAGCGGAGGTATCTTCCTTCATGGAGGATATACCGAAAAAAAATAGGCATTTCATGCTTCTGGCCTTGGAGGTTAAGCCTAGTGGTCTCCCACCCCAAGACCCCTGTACTCAATTGTCTCTACCACTTATTGTGCTTCTACCTTTTAACTGTTTCTGAGTTCAGTTGCTTGGCCAAGTCATAATTTGTGTCTGGCCTAGCTCCTATGCCCCACATTCCTAACCAGCTCCATTTCATCCAAAAGAGTGCACATGAAGTGCTTGATGCTAACTTCGAGGCTACAGTCAGGCCAGTTTTCACATAAAATCTTTTGTACTATCCATTTGTGATTGAATCTTTGTATTTAAACCTGCTTTGTCTATCTGCAGCCCTTAGGTGTTACACTGGATTTCAAACTATTCATTGATTCAATCCACATCCTGTTCTTGCTCTACTTGCTCCTTTGGTTTTCGGATTTCATCATCAAACACCTGCAGGATTTCATCAAAATCTATAGGGCACTACTCAAGGACATCTTTCCGGTAGCAGAGGCAAACCCTGAGAACCTTTCGAACCGACTCTGAGCAGAAGCACAAGAAAAGCACACTGAAAAGCACATTGAACATGTCCACTCAACTGTCTTCCCGAACCTGGCCGATCAGAAGTGTACAAGTACAACATGGCAGTGTGGCCCACCCAAAGATTGAACCGCCACACAGAGCAGCATCTGGGTCTCAGGAAGATCCAGGGCACAGAAGGGCGAAACTAAATCCGCCCAGAACAACCCCATTAACCTTGGAAACCTTAGCGGCCCATGGTGAAGACAGCCTGCAAAGGCTCCGCAGGTGTGTCGAAGCCTCCATTGCCCGGGCGGCTTGTCCGGCCTCGTCTTCTACCGTACTTGGAGTTGGTCCTGAAGAACAAGAGGACCTACGAAGGAGGATGGACGCGTTCATGCTTCACGCAGAGTACCACAAGTCCACCGTAGGAGAAGATGGAGAAATACCTCTTGATGCCCTCGGGTCGCCGCCCCAAACTGAGATGGGCTCCTTCCTTTATTCTGGGCCATCTACAGACATGGCGGACACAGTATCACTACTGAGAGGACCGAGAGTACACGAGCAGCCGAGAGCAAGGCATCCAGGCCTGCCGATAATGGATTCTCGTCGCCCAGAGCCCACCCATGGGGCTCTGGATTGTACAGCCGAACTTTTGGCCAAACTTCTATCCGGATCGGAAGACCCGGATGTGACAGCTCTGTCAAAGGCTGTCAAGGCTAAATTGGGTATCACTGAACCCTTACCCAAGCCAGCGCTACTCTCAACTTCACCCAGATTGAGCACGTTGGCTGATGATCTCAAAAGATCAAGGGTGTCCCGGTTGCTACCCAAGGTCACTTGCCCCAGCCCTTTTCATCCTCGCGCCAGGACAGTCCCAATTGCTGAACTACAGGACGTGCCGGTGACGGAGACTGAGAAAAGAGGGCTGTCAGCCCTGGCACCTCTTGCCGGCGTATCTCCTTCTCCTTCTGGCCTAACCCCGGGGGGTGGGAAGATGGGCAGACCTATCGCCCAGGCGAACAATCCAGCTAGAACTGCCGGAGTTGGACCCCAAAAATCTGCCCGAATAGGCAGAAGATTTTGCTGAGTTTCTTTTGGTCACTGGCGAATCCCATGTGGATGTGGCCACCAAATGCTCGCTGCTGAAACGCTCATGCAAAATTTTTTTTTTGCAAAAACAGGTGAAACAGATTGTGAAAACCTGTTCCACCTGGGCAGAGGTACTCCCAAGACTGGAGAAAACATTCCCAGTCTATGAGACTGACCTCAGTGCGCGCACACAGATAGAGGAGCTACATATGCTCCCTGAGCTTCCTTCCGCTGCGCGAGTCTCTGAATACGTGTGCGGCCTGGAGTATTTGTTTTCACGGATGAACGTGGGCTTCTACGGAGCCACTGAGCCCCACCTGTGGCTCATGAGTAAGATCCCCGAACGTACGTGGGATGATTGCCGCGCTACCTCTGAGAGGAAGAGCCGGACCCACTCGTACGATGAACTGGTGGACTTGCTGATTGAGCTAGCTCTTGAGAGGGAGAATGACTCCCACATGGAGAAATTCCTTAAGAAGCACTTGGGTCGAGGTGGTACACCTACCCCCGAACGTGGCGAAAGGAAAAAGCCTAAGAATCTCACTAACGCCAACCAGGGAGTCGGTAAAGGGAGGGGTAACCTACGTGCCATGAATGAGGTTAAATCTGATACAGGTACACCCCCTCTGTTCTACTGCAAACCTGTCAATGACAGAGGGGGGCCTTGTCATGCCCCTGACTGCCATCACCGCAGTAGCTGTATGCTGCAGATGAAACGACAGCAGCATAACAAGGATGGGAAACCTGTGACCCATCAGGATCCTTTCAGGTGTACCATCACCTGTGGATATTGTGGCAAACGTCGTCACTACGAAGACGAATGTCACATAAAGAAACGCGAGAGTGATGAACTCAAGCGACAGGAGGCTGAACGCCAGAAGACCCAAACACCCACCAGAAACCCCGAGAATGGAGATAAAGGTGGTAAAGGAGGTGGCAAGGGGGGTGGCAAAGGTGGACCCCCCAACCCCCAGAGGCGCTCATCAGCGCCCGATGCAACTCCCTCTCCTGCCGCAGGTGACCCTAAGAAACGCCCCCAAGGGGATAACGCTTTCCCTGAGGGGAATAACTCCAAGAAGAGGCGACTGGCCTGGATGGCCAAGTCCCTCATGGCTGCAGGGGTGGATGTCAACTTCCCTGATGAGGAGTAGGGGGGCGGCTCCGAAGAGGAGGACTTGGTTTTCTGGATCCTCGTGAAAATCGGGGATCAAGTTTTTCGAGTGGTGCTTGACACCGGTGCAACACTTTCCGTAGTGGCCGGGCGCCTGCTAAAGACTTTCAAGAAAACTAAGACCATGGCCATAAGAGTAGGGGATGGGCGTACCATCCATTCCTTGGGGGGGGGTCGATGTGACTTTATGCCTGGGCAACGAAACTGTGACCCAACATAGCAGAGTGCTGGACACTGACGCCTTTGACATCGTCATTGGTACCGACTTCCTACGAAGAAACCCCCAGGTAAAAATGCTGTCTCTCCAGCGCCCTTATTCTTTGCACTGCGACTTTGGCAGTGGGCTCTTCTCCGTACCTTTGGAGCTGTCAGGACGAAAAGAGTCTGGGTACGCTACGCATCCAAGACTACCTATCGTACTGAAAACTACCAACTGGCCCGTCACGTTCTTGAAAATTGACTGGCGGCCCTTCAGGTAAACCTGGATGAGATCCAGGTGGAATTGTTTGCGAGCCAACAACAGCACATCATGCAATTATACTGCTCGAAACAATTAAACAACGCTTTCTGTTTCTTCTGGAAAGCAATGGGCCTAGCGTATGCTAACCCTCCCTTCTCCCTGCTCGCGAAGGTTCTAACCAAAATCGCTTATGAGGGAGGAAGGGTTGTCATGTGCACCCCTGACTGGGGCTGCTCTGGTGAACACGCTTACTGGCGCCGTATGCGAGATCGAATGACCGTGGGAAGAGTGCAACTCCCCGACGGTCCCCTCTATGTGCCTGAGGACTCAGACACAGCTATGCGGGCCCCTGAGTGGGCCAGTTTCTTACCCATCATTGATGGATCCCTCAATCCTGTACCTCTGTGTGACCTAGACCAGGTGCTACTGAAAGAGGTCATGGCTGAAAATCGTCGCCTGACCCTTTCTGATCTCAAAAATCGATCTCCTGAGCACCTATCTGCCACACTTACAGGATGTGAATCTCCCGATGGCTATCTGGAACCTGCAGCTGTTAAGGAGGATGCTGACGACCAACTGTCTGAGATCACCAGCACTATCCCTCCTGTTGATCCCAGCTGTGTTGACCTAAAACAAAGTGCCTTCCTAGCCCAGCTGTTGCTGGAGGAGGTAGATCTAGAGTCGACCTCAGAACCCGCTTCCCCTGTTGAGAAGCCAGTGCTACACATGCAGACTATGCACACAGGTGAACCCGTGGGCCGGAGTCCTGATGCTCTAGCGCGGCCTGCTTCTAATAACATGCCACTGTCTGAGCATGACACTCAGGAACTCCGACGGCTGTTGTACCTGAAGGCCGAAGGTATTGAGTGCCAAGAGCGGCTGCAATACCTCAGACAGACCTGGAAATCCTCCATCTGGTCTGAGGAGGACGATGATTCCTATACGCTGCCTGATCCTGAGATACCGCTAGTGTATTCTCTGCACTATGGGCAGCAATGTTCCCCTGAGTGGGACGATGGTTCTGTGCCTGCCGAAACTGCTGATGGACAGAAAAAGAAAGAACATGGAAAGAGCAACCTCCATGCTGAGGAGGATTTCCGGCAGAAACTGGAGAGTCTTAACCTTGATCCCCGACTGAAGAAACTGCTGATAACCTATGAGGAGGTGTTCGGCGCCTTGCCACCCCCCCTCTCTTGTAAAAAACTGGTCCAGATGGACCTGAAACTGAAACCTGAATCTGAAAAAACGCGAGTGAGGCGTCGTCCCTATCCCGCTCCACAGGAACAGGTTGAAGAAATCGAGCGCCAGATCCAGGAATGTATTGATGCTGGCCTCGTCGCAGAATATAAGAAGGGGGACTACCCCCATCACTGCAGTCCCTGTTTCCTGGTTGCTAAACCAGGGTCTACTGCCCTCTGACTGGTTGTTGACTATGGTGAGGTCAACAGGAAAACCCGGAACCACTCAGGGAGTATTGCTAACATGGAAAATACCCTGGAGCATATTGCCAAATGCAGGTACAAGACCAAAATGGACAAACGCTCTGGTTTCCGGCAGGTGGACCTAACTGCCGCACCTCAAGAGCTGCTGGCTTTTATAAATCCTAAGGGTCGTGTCTTTAAGTGGAAGGTTATGCCTTTCGGGGTGGCTAATGCCCCAGCGCTCTTCCAGGAGCTAATGAATAAAATTTTGTACATACTGAGGCGCAGGCCTCTAGTACAGGAGTTGATTTCTCGGGGTGCAGAAATGGAGGTTCACATCGAAGACGTGAGTTTGGGTACTAATACCCAAGAGGACCATGTCCTTCTCCTCTGTGAATTTTTCATTGTTTGTCAAGAAAACCATCCCCGAATCAAACTCGGAAAATGTGAGTTTATGAAAGAGGAGATGGAATATTTAGGTTTTGACGTGGGGTATGGCTGATGGAAACCAGCTGCGTCTAAGATGCAGCCCCTACAGGACATGCAGATTCGCGATGACCCTAAGAAGGGTCTACACAACGTGAGGATTTTTTCGGGCGCCTGTAATTTCTATCGGCGTCACATCCGCAATTTTACCTACTCCTCTGCCCCCCTCACACACCTAATCAAGAAAACTACTCCCTGGAGGTGGACCGCCAGAGAGGAAGAGTGTTTCCAGGAGTTGAAGAAGAAAATTGCCTCCTCCAACTGCCTGGGAGTACCCCGCCCTAAGGGCGAGATAGTCCGGATCACTGGTGCTAGTGATGTAGGGGGGGGGTGGAACGACCTACCAATGGCAGGAGCTTAACCCCGCTGAACTAACCCACTGCCATTATCGTGCTAGTGGACTGAACCGTGATGGCTCGTTGAAACATGACTATCCTACCAGTGAGTGGCGGCTGGTGCCACTGGGACACTGGAATTGGAAATGGAACCAAGCGCGTTCCAATTACAGCACCCATGACCAGGAACTCCTGGCCGGTATGTTGGAGTAAGAAAAAGTGCTTTTCCATTGCTTTGAGGCATACTCTAGTTGTATTAGAGATGCACAGAGCATCCATGCATTTTAATCTTAGTATTGGTCCAACCAAAAGTGGTGATAACACATTTTGACCTATGGAACCAAACACCCAATCAGGATATGGAGTGGACCCCTTAATCCCCTTTCAATGTGAAGTAAAACATCTTTTCCTGAGTTGACTGAGCACTGACATATCTAAGGTAGAGCCTATGAATTTATCTATGTTTTTCCATGAATACTTATCTGCCCTAGTGGTATGCACCATAGGGGGCTGGGCACCTGTTTTTGAGAGGTCCTGGGTTCAATTCCTGGTCAGCCTAGCTAAGTAGGAAGATCCCATGTGGCATGGCAGTGACCTCATCGCCACATACCATGCCACCTCAGCACATATGGGACCCAAAACAAAGAGTGCACATCTCCTAAGATGGCACTATGGAGAGAGAGTGATCCTGAGGCAGTTTTCTAACTCTTTTCCTAAAACATTTCAGCTATCTTTGTGAATATGCATTCATTTGTGACCTGAGCTGTAGTTTCTGTGAATATCCAATCATCTTTCACTGTTTACACTGCAGCCCTTCATGCTTTGATCCTGAATTACCTTCTCCTTGCATACTATTGGCTTGGGCTATCCTGGATTGACTTGGCTTTACTGTATTTCAACAAACAAAAGCTTTTCATCATCCAAAGCAAGCAGCAGGACACCCTACAGCAACAACAAGCAGCAGGAGAAGCAAAAACACAGTGCTGAAAACACTATAAACTTTTCTGGTAGCAGAGGCAGCCTGTCTCTGTGCACCGGCAGCGACCCCGCGCCGTACAACCAGTGCTCCGAGCAGGCAAATATAAGCAGAAGGGCAGATTAAGATGGACCCAGGAAGAGTGGACGCCGATGTGAACACAGCGCCAGCGCCTGAGGCACCGGCAAGGCCGGCGCCTGACGCTGTACCTTCGGTGGAGCCCTTACATGGGCCAGTGGATACGGCGGAGGACTCCCTGGATGGCCTCCAGACAGCCTTCGGGGCCCTGTCGGTGGAGGAAGTGGTCTCTCAGCCTCAGCCTGTGAAGAGGAAGAGAGAGAACGAGAGCGAGAAGGATGCTGGAGGAGAAGCAGACGAAGGAGAGGAACAAGGGCAAGACCTGACGAGTATCCCTACCTTCGAAGGCGCACCAAGCGCTTCTGGCCTCCCTGCATCACCCTCTCCCATAACCACCACACTCCCAGCCGCCGCAACATCCACTTCCACAACCAACCCGCCTATGGCAGAGGGCACAGGCTTTACTGGCATGCCTCACTACCCCGCCTATGGCATGAGCCCACCTACCACTGCACTCCCTGAGGCAACTACTGCCAGTGAGCCGGTGGCTTCCAGCTCTGCGCCGCGATGGTATGCGGCTGACCATCCCCATCCACTCCACGCCACTGGAACCTACATGGAAGTTCCTGGGTATGCTCCTGGGTGTGCACCTGGGTATGCACCCCTGAGTGGGTTGAGGAGAGGACCAGAGTCTCTAGGAGGCAGGAGTAGAGGATCGGGAAGATCCTCCAACAGGTCCCTGACGCGGTCGGAGATCAACGAGGTGCTCCGAGGAGCCACTTCGCAAATCGTGAGCGACCTCACGCAAGAGATCAGGGAGAAACTGGAGCCCCTGATGATCCCGTCCCATGCGTCACCTACGACGGTGGGAATGTCACCCCACCGAGTACAGGCTAACCACCTGGCGGCAGGGTTGACAAATACCCTGGGGAGCTTGAGGAGCCGACCGATGCCGACTCCTGCAGCAGTACCGAGAAGTCCATTCGTCCCGAGAACGGCCCAGCCGCCCTACAGCCACGTGACGAACTCGACGAGGACCGAGCTGGACCGACTGGGGCTGACAGCCCTAAGGGCAATGGTGGACGTGGAGCCTTATGGCTCCAGTGATCTTGGCGGAGACCCCTCCGACGACGAGCCGCCGTCGATGGACTCTTCTTCGCCCTCAGACGACGAGGACCCTGAGAACCCCGAGGACCCCAAGGGTAAGAAGAAGAGGAAGAAGAAGAAGAAGACCCGACGCCCTGAAGAACGCCGAGCTCAGGAGGCGAAGGCTATTGCCACCTCCAAGATAGTGGTGAACCTGCCTGAGTTCACAGGCAAGGACCTCAGCGAGTTCGCTGAGAACTTTGGCCGGTTCCTACGACTGACCGGCCAAACCCACGCGAGTGGGCGAGTGAAGTGCGATCTGCTCCTGCAGTGCTGCAAGACCAAGTACCTGGAGAAGCAGGTCAGGCAGATCGTCACTAACTCCGCCACCTTTGCCGACGTGTTGGTTGCCCTGGAGAGGCAGTACCCGACCTACGAGACCGACCTCTCCATCAGGGCCGAGATCCAGAACCTGCCCGTGCTGCCCAACAACCCCAAACCTGGCAGGGTCTCCGAGCTGTTGGCGGACTTGGATCACTGGGCTGGACGACTGACGCCCGGTTCCTACAGCAGCGACGACCTGCTGTTCTGGTTGTGCGCCAAGCTCCCCCGAGAGCTATGGGACGAGTGCCGTCTGACGGCTGAGCGCAAGGCTAGATCTCTCCGCTACGAGGATCTATGCGTGCTGCTCCTGGAGATGGCGCTGGAGAAGGAGAGCGACCAGCACTTGAACAACTACCGTCCTGGGCAGGGGACTACCCCCAAACACGCCCACGCCCGTCTAATGGAGAACGTGAAGGAGCTATTCTGGTGTGATGCCAGAGATGAGCAGGGCCACCTACAGCACGCCTCCGACTGCGAGCAGCGAGACTGCTTTGTAGTCCAGGGGAAGCAGCAGGAAAAGATCACCGGCGCCAAGGTGAAGCTGCCGGATCATTACCGCTGCACCATCACGTGTGCATTCTGCGGTAACCGGAAGCACTACGAGGATGAGTGCTACCATAAGCAACGCCTATCGGCGAAGCTTAAGGGGGAAAATCCTGGCAAAGGCTCAGGCAAAGGTGGAGGCAAGGCCAAAGGCAACGACTCCGGCAAGGGCAAGTCGAAAGGACGTGGTCAAGGTGGTCAAGACAAGGGTCAAGGTGGACGAGGAGGAGGCGCTAACCGCCAGAACGACAACAAGAACAAGGACAAGAACGGAGGTAACCCCAACCCTAATCCAGGGGGGAACTCCGAGCCCTCTGGAGGGCAGTCTGGACCTACCACACGCTCACAGACGCAGGCCCAGGAAGAACAAGGAGCCAAGCGTGAGCATGAAGGTGGTGATGACGGCAACGCCAAGAAGAGAAGCCGTTTCATGAGGATGGCCCGCAAATTGCGGAACAAGGGGTTCGAGGTGACCTGTCCCGCGGAATTCTGACGGGGACGCTCTGGTGGCACCCAAGACCTGGTGTTTTGGGTACGTATCCGACTAGGGGGACGTGAATACCTGGGGGTACTGGATACTGGCGCCACAATATCTATAGTGGCCAAGAAAATTTTACCCTGTGGGAGCCTGAAGAACACCATGACCACCGCCGCTATACGCATGGGGGATGGACATGTGGTGCACAGCTGCGGGGACTGTGAAGTGGAGGTACCTATGGGCTCTCGAACTATCGCCCATCGGTTCTATGTGATGGACACTGAGGCCTTCGACTTTGTACTGGGTACTGACTTCTTCGTGCAGCACTCCCAGATACAATCCCTGACGCTGCAAGCGCCCTACCTCCTGTACGTGGACCACGGCAGTGGCAGAGAGTCTGTGCCACTGGAGCAGTCGGAACATACCTCGAGTTACCTGAGACTATCGAAGGAGGAGCCCTCGAACATGATGGCGGCCTCCAAAACTGAGGACTATCAACTATTGGGGGAAGTCCTAGACCAAGGTCTGAAGGAGTTGGGTTACTCTCGAGAAGACCTAAGTGTGGAGCTGTTCGCCAGCGACAAGCAGCATGTACTGGACCTATACTGCAGCAAGGGGAAGAACTGCAGCTACAAATTTTACTGGCCCTCCTTCGGGATGGCCTACGGGAACCCCAGATTCAGTGAACTGGGGAAGGTGCTGACCAAGGTGGCCTTGGAACGTTCCCGTATGGTCCTGTGTTCCCCCGATTGGGGAGCCCATGGGGGCAACGAGTACTGGCGAACCCTCCTTGACAAGCTGACTATCAGCTCGGTGCGATTACCTGATGAGGCCATCTACGTGCCTCTGGGACGCAAGACGCCCATTGGGAAGCCCGGATGGGGGAGTATGCTCAGCGTGGTGGACGGAAGTCTTACCACCATCCCCTGGGAAGACCTGGACCCTACTCTGGTCCAGGCTATACAACGAGAAAGCGATGGACTCGCCTTGGGTGACTTGAAGGATCGCCTACGACCTCAAGATGCTGTTGAAACTACACCCGGAGGGGATGAGTACGTCGTGACTGACACCAACGCCCCCAACTCTCCCTGTCATGTACCTGTTCCTGATGGAGTCTCTGAGTGTGGACTATCTGAGCTACCTAGCTCTATCCACTCAGACGACGAAACTGAGCACGACGCCTTTTCGTGCAGACCGCGGTGGAGGAAGTGGAGAACGCCGAGTACGTCGCCCCACTAAAACCCCTACTCTCCATGAGGGTGGAAGACCCCGTGGATGAAGAGCTGGACCCCCGATCCAGGCTCAGGGAGTATGTGGATTCCAAGAGGAAGTTGGTGGCGAAAAAGCTATGCTACGCGAAGCCTACCCGCAGCTCATGGCCACTGAAGCAAGGACGTATGGGAGACCTATCCCAACTAAAGGAGGACCTCGAACAGAAGATCACCCCCTGGCAAAGGGAGGTAGATCTCAAGCTCATGAAGAGCGTATGGGGTGCCCATTTAAGGACCCCAGAGGAGGACGACCTCTCGGATCACACAATCATCGAATTGAACATTTTAGACACCCTTTGGTCCAACCGGTGACAACGTACTCTTGATAATTGGGGCCCAACCTGCTACCACCAAACTGCACAGTGGGCATTGAAAATGGCTGTGAAAATGAGGCTATCCATCACGACCTCTTCCCAAAATTCACCACAAAAAGAGGTGACAAATGGTCTAGGTTGTGAAAGTCTCACACAATCATGGAATTGAAGATTTTAGACACCCTTTGGTCCAACCGGTGACAACGTACTCTTGATAATTGGGGCCCAACCTGCTACCACCAAACTGCACAGTGGGCATTGAAAGTGGCTGTAAAAATGAGGCTATCCATCACGACCTCTTGCCAAAATTCACCACAAAAAGAGGTGACAAATGGTCTAGGTTGTGAAAATTCTTACACAATCATCGAATTGAAGATTTTAGACACCCTTTGGTCCAACCGGTGACAACGTAGTCTTGATAATTGGGGCCAAACCTGCTACCACCAAACCGCATAGTGGGCATTGAAAGGGGTTCTAAAAATGAGGCTTTCCATCACGACCTCTTCCCAAAATTCACCACAAAAATAGGTGACAAATGGTCCAGGTTGTGAAAATTCTTACACAATCATCGAATTGAAGATTTTAGACACCCTTTGGTCCAACCGGTGACAACGTACTCTTGATAATTGGGGCCCAACCTGCTACCACCAAACTGCACAGTGGGCATTGAAAGTGGCTGTAAAAATGAGGCTATCCATCACGACCTCTTCCCAAAATTCACCACAAAAAGAGGTGACAAATGGTCTAGGTTGTGAAAATTCTTACACAATCATCGAATTGAAGATTTTAGACACCCTTTGGTCCAACCGGTGACAACGTACTCTTGATAATTGGGGCCCAGCCTGCTACCACCAAACCGCAGAGTGGGCATTGAAAATGGCTGTAAAAATGAGGCTATCCATCACGACCTCTTCCCAAAATTCACCACAAAAAGAGGTGACAAATGGTCTAGGTTGTCAAAATTGTCACCCAACCATCGAATGGAAGATTTTATACGACTCTGAAGAGACGTCTGATTTCAAAATCCAAGGCGACAGGTTATTTTGGCAAGGACGGATTTGTGTTCCTGATTGTCTGATTGACCAATATGTCAAACATTGGCATCGGAATGAGACAGCCCACACACATTCTCGTGTGCTGGAGCAGGAGCTACGCCACAGAGTTTACACAAGGGACCTCAAGGGTGCCTGTGAACGAGTTGCCAAAGGATGCAAGCAATGTCAGGCGACCATCCCCAAGAATCAAAAGGCAGAAGGACTACTGAAGGGATTACCAATTCCTGAGAGGCTGTTCGACAAGGTGACGGCGGATGTCTTCGAGTTGGGACAAATCCAAGAGGAATGTCTCTACACGAGGAAGCCTATCGATGGGGTTTTGTTAATTCAAGACCGCCACAGTGGCTACATCTAAGTCCTCCCTTGCAACACGAAGCATCTCACCTCTGAAATGGCTGCCAAGTGGACTGCAAGTCAGTGGATGAGTAACTGGGATGTACCCAGTGAAATTCTGACGGACAGTGGGAAAGAGTTCATTGGGACTTGGTGGGAGAACAGGTGTGCCCTATTGGGAGTTCATCACCTTCGTGCCCGAGTCTACGACCATCGAGCTCTCCCTGCTGAACGCGCTGGAAGGATTCTTATCTCCATTCTGAGAAAATTTCTGGCGACTGAAAAAGACTACAATTGGTTGGAGACAATTTACTGTGTCTTGAGAAGATACCATCGCACCAAGAATTACACTGGATTAAGTCCGAATGAGCTGGTTTTTGGTCGCGAGAAGATGGGTCCAGGACCAGTGATGTATCATCCAAGGCAGTGCTACGACGCCTCGCAATGGTTTGAGAAGATCAAGGATTTAGAAGCCAAGTGGATCCAAGCCAAAGTGGAAAGTCAAGCAGATTGGTTGAATTTCAAAAATAAGTCAAGAACGCAAGGAAAACCCTTCGAGAAAGGCCAGCAAGTTTGGCTTCGTAAGTCAGACGAGACCCTGAAGGACGACAACAAATTGTTACCTTTGTGGGATGGCCCATTCCAAGTCAAAAATCAACTAAGTGAGACTACATTCAACATTGAGATTGAGCCAGGCAGGCATCAAGAAGTACATCGAGATCGTTTGAAGGCCGAAGTACCCTGCCCCAAAGGAAGGTTCAAGCCTCTCTACTGGACTTCGAAGTACCTGAGCGACAGGAAGATGGTCACAAGCAGTTTCGAGTTGGAGAAGATTCTTGAGTACAAGAAGAATGCTCGAGGCAAGTGGTACTTTCTGTGCAGATGGAAAGGATTCGGTCCGGAAGAAGACAAATGGGAGCCAGCTTCAAGTTTTATCCATGGGTATACGGATACTTTCATCAAGTTCCTGAAGAAACACCGTGAGATTGACAAAGAGCTCTCGCTGATCAAGGATTGTGTCACCAAGGAAGACTTAGAAGCACAAGAAGAAGCTCCAATTGTGGCATCATCCATCCCTGACAAGATCTGATCAGAATTTGGGTCGCCGAAACTTTCGAGGAGGTTTACGGTCGACATATACCCTTGGCATGGGGACAATACAGTCCTGACACATCGTCTATGTGGTTCGATGAACAGATGATGGGACATTCTGGGGTCATCCTGGTCATTCCATCCATCATTCCCATCATGGCCATCATGCGAATCATGTGCTTCATCTCAGATGATTCCAATCGGAAGTTCCGAGAGGCCTTTATCCTCAACCACGACGACACTATCGCCTTTTGCTGTCGGCTGGACCCCTCTACTCGCCTTGGTAAGGACTCGTGCGAGTTCGTGCTCATTGCAGAGATTCTGGCACATGACTGAGTCTGATCCATTTCATGTGAGAAAGATGTCCTTGAATTATGCCCTAGGTCTTTTGATGTATTCCTGCAGGTTTTGTAGTTGAAAACCCCAAACCAAAGCAGCAAGTAGAGCAAGGACTGAATATGGATCGAATCAATGATTGGTTTTGGAATCCAGTATAACACAGAAGGGCTGCAGATAGACAAAGCAGGTATATGCACATAGATTCAATCACAAATGGATAATACAAAAGGTTTTATATGAAAGTTGGTCAGACTCTAACCTCAGAGGTGGCAATAGGCACTTCATGTGCACTCTTTTGGGTGAAATGGTGCTGGTTAGGACTGAGGGGCATAGATGTCAGGACCACACAGAAAATGACTTGGCCAGGCAACTGAATTCAGAAACAGTTACAAAGTAGGACCACAATAAGTGGTAGAAACAATTGAGTATAGGGGTCTTGGGGTGGGAGACCACTTAGGCTTAGCCTCCAAGGCCAACAAGCATGTAATGTCTGATTTATTTTGGTATGTCCTCCATGAAGGAAGGTACCTCCGCTCAGTTGAGTGGTAGGGGTGAACTTCATGGGGGGGCTAGGGTCACAACCCTAGTTACTTTGAGAAAGTGTACTTTAGGCAACAAAAGAGAGATAAAAACACTGAAGTTTGTCTCAGCATCAACAAAGGGTTTTAAGGGGGGCTTAGCCTGGATCAAGCCCTCCAAGAAAGACATGGCAGTGACTTTTTCTTACTCCCCCCTGGAGTACTAGTTAGCTAAGCTAGTAGGACCAAGGAAAAAGGCTCAAATATTCCCAAAATTACCTCAAAAAGTGCATTAAACTTACCAAAAACATTCTCATCACTTCATAGAAGCCTATCACACTGTAGGGACCCTTGAAAAACAGTGTAATATACCGTGAATGATGTCCCTTCGAAGGGGCATTCCTCAAAAGTCGCCGGCGTGCGGCGAAAACCTTTGGAAAAAGTGTGGGGGCAGTGGGAATTGAACCCAGGACTCCCTGTCCAGAGCACATGTGTCCGTCCACTAGGGTACAGTCGAACGCTCTAATGCGGACGGTTATCGCCGTATAAACAGCGTTTTAGTAAACGTCCTGACCAAGGGCCAGGGCGGAGCAATACTCCCAATGGAGGACACAAACCCCCAGGAGCTGGAAAAAATAGAAAATGGAACCAGCAGGGAGTGATTCCTGCGGTTTTGCGGAAGGGGTTGCGATTTAGCAAGTGAAATCGTTGAAAATTGACGAAACCACGCGGGTAATCGTCATTTTTACACATAACTTAAAGTCGCAGACAAGCGCAAAGGAAGCGGACGCCAAGAAAAGGGTTGCGCAAGCGAAAACGGCTTTTGGAAAGGAAGGTATGAGCTGTAGTTTTTAAAGTTTTAAACAAAATTTTTGCACAGTTGCATCAAAACGTTTATAAACTTCAGAGTAAAGCATTCAAAATCAGCCCACACCACAGAGCAGTTCAACAACCCGTCCCTCAGGTATGTCTGTGTCACTTCACACTCACGCATTGCGTTCGTGTTGGTTGTTCCGTCAAAACGATAGGGTTGTCAACGCTGTGCTCGTTGGGGGGTCGGGTGTTCACCTCTCGTGCTCTGCACAGGTGAAAGCAGGAATGAAAGGTATGTGATGCGAATGGAGCACGCAGCGCGCACGTAGGGTTAGAATATGCGCTGTGCTCGCGATGCATGTGCCTAATCTAGGCATCCACACGCTGTGTCGCTTCACCTGTATCCCTAATTCCCCTCGTTTCCTTCTTCACAGGTAAGGGTTTGTTCGTGTGCGGCCGTGGCGTTCAAGTTGAGTTGCTTAAAACGCTTAGGTTTGTTTTCTGTTCGTTTCAATGCGGCATTCACACGATGCATGGTGAGTAAGGTAGGTTAGCCCAGGAGGAGCTCACCTCCTGGTTGAGTCTGTGGTTCAGCCTCCCTTCCCTGCGTGCACATGATGCAATAAAGGGTAGGCCACGCGAATTGCGCACGGTAAACCTTGTTTAGGTTACCCAGAGGCTCCTCGGTACGTTCTTTAAGAGAACCCGAGGAGTTTCTTAAAGTTTGCTTGCTTGACGGGGGTAGCTGCATCTGCAGCGTGTCTGCGAACAGTGTATTATAGGTCACACTGAGAAGGGTATAATACCTGGAGTGTGGCTTGGTTCCTCAGTCGCAAACGCCCCTTCATCTGCCTCTTTTGTACAGGTGGGAGAGGTTAAGGGTGATTGGTGCACGCAGCAGCTGCCTTCGGCGGCTACCATTTTTTAAACCCCAGCTAAACAGGGGCGCTGATCACAAATCAAATCACTGTGCCTCAGCCAGTACTGGCGAGGACAGTTCGACCTCAACGACATCTGCGCTGTGCACGCAACGAGAGCACCCCTTCCCTCCAAGCCCTAGCAGGGGAAACGCGTTGTGGCGTCCCCTGTTAGGCCACAGCTGCTTAGGAGCGCTGTGTTCCCTCGTCCTTTTCACAGGAGGGTCGCTAGGACCCAAGAGACCTTCACCTTCGCAACGCCCAGTAGAGTGTGCGTGTAGGAGTGGTAGTCCTGAGTGGGGGCTAGAGCCAGTTGCCCAGTGCTCGCCCACCAGAATGGTGCCACGGTAGGGTGTGTAGGACCTGTAGGGGGTGTGTCACTGTCCCACCCTTTTCCTGCAATTTTAGCGGGGTTGGTGGGCTGTGGCAGTGGTTAGGTCAGTGTTTTGGCCACATAGCAAACAGGCGTTTTGCATGCCTTCATAGCTTTTGGCCACCCCTCCCTGTAGTAGACAGATAGGTAGGGAAAACAATACCTGGATTAGCACGCTGGGTATTCCCCCAAGGTTTTTGCGCCAGCACAGAAATTGGGCGCATAGGGGAGGGGAGACCCGGGGCGTACCCCGTGGCATCAATAAGCCAACCCTCCAGGTTTAGCAAGGGCGCAGACTTGGGTCTAATTAGGACACCACTTCTGCGGCTTGCTCTCAGGACCTTAGGACTAGCACACTTAGGGGTATGGTAAACCCTGTAAGGAAGCGTAGAACCCCATGGGTCTGGACCAGTCAGGGGTCCTAACTGTGGGCTCGCTTGTCCCCAAGGAGGGAAGACACACCTTGCCTCATGACACCTTGCTTGTCATTCCCCCCTGGTGTAGAAAGCCACCGTTCTTCGTTGGCTCACCAAGGTCATTACATTAGGGCAGTACCCATGCAACACATGGTCAACAAGGCAAACACTCGCTGGGTGGCTGCAATCTTGATAAGCGGCCACCTGGCTCACGCTGGAAACCATAGGCGTGGGTCTGCAGGGCACAGACAGGGTCAGTAGACTGACACAGGGTAATTAGTTTCGCTTCTTACGCTGGGACATAGTCTCAGCACGGGTTAGGAGCTTCCCCTCGTTGTTCTCAACGAGGTAAGTGCGGAAGATGGGGTTGATACTCCTATCTGGTTGTATGAAGGCTGACATAGGTTCCCAGGTCGCCTCGGACAACCCATAGCCATCCCATAGGGTAAGAAATTTCCAGCCCTGTTTATACTCGTGGCGAGCAATACCTGCAACCACGTAGTAACCATCGACTGCCATCTCATCGGCAGTCATCTCTTCGAGTTCGTCTGCCTCCTCTGGACTGGCAGCGTTCTCTAGGTCTATACGTTCAATCTCACTGTCGCTGAGGCGCCATTCATCCCAAGACAAGTCGTCAGGGGAGTGATAGTGCAGTTCACCACCTAGACGTGGACTGCACCTGACATGGATCCTGGATCCATCTATCCTGATGATACGATAGGGTCCAAAGTAAGGGTCCTGTAGGCAGTTACGTGGCCAGGAGGGTAGGCGTGAATGGTGTACCAAAACAAGGTCACCAACCTTGAAGCTGGCAGGTCGCCGTAGGCGGTTCCGTCGGCTCTGTTCACGGTCACGAATGTGCCTCAGGTTAGTACCAGCCTGGTTAGCCAGAGACTGCTTGTGTTCCAGCCAATCTCCCACGGGGCTCTTGAAGTCCTCAGGGAAGGGGGTTTTGAAGAACCAAGCAGGTCGTCCTCCATGGAACAGTTCGTGGGGGGTGAAACCCGTAGAAGAGCTCCGCTGTGAGTTCATGGACAGAACTGCCCAGGGCACTAGGCGTACCCAGTCCTTGGTGCGCTCCTGTTTCATCAGGATTCTTATGTTTTGCTCCACCACACGGTTCTGTCTCTCACAGAGAGGGTTAGACGTGTGAGTGTAGGGCACACCTGTGGTTACCTCCACGTTGAGGGCATTTAGCACTCGTTTGTACCACCCAGTGTCACTGCGACTGCGGATGCGTACATCTTCATCAGAGTGCACCTGTTTAGGTGCTCCATAGGGTTCGAACCATTGTTCGACCAACATTTTTACAGTCTGCTCACCTGTGATTTTCTTATTGCAAGGGAACACACGGGTGAAGCGACATAGACCACAGGTGACCACGAGGCAACTATCATAGCCGCCAAAGCGTGGTAGGCCGTGGATGTAGTCCACGTAGAGAAGGGAGTTAGCACAATAGGGTATGGGTAAGCTGGAGATCAGGCCCCTATCCCTACTGTCGCTCTGCTTGCTGGCATGACAGCCACAAGCATCCACAATGGTCTGCATACGCGACCTAAGTTCAGTCAGGGTTAGACTAGAGTAGAAACACTCACGGAAGAAGTCCACTGAGCGATTAGCGCCAGTGTGACCAGAACTGAGATGGGACCACTGTAGGCAGCCATCTAGTCGTGCCTCAGGCACAACAATTCGGTCCTCGTAGAAGAGGTACTGATTGTTTTTATACCACTGGTGCCCGTCAATGACACGGGGTTCGAGACCACTGCTGAGGGTTTGGAGAATTTCTTCATACTCTGACTGATAGTCGGTTAGACTCCAACCCTCCAGGATTCCAGCAGTGCGCATGGATAGGTCAAGCTGGACATCCATACGCTGGAAAGCCTCTTTGGCGAGCGCCTCAGAGCTCTCACCAATAAGCGCATCGAAGTTGTTGCGTGATATATAGTCAGACAGTTCATTCTTAATCCCGGGGATATGATGCACGCGATGACCCTAAGAAGGGTCTACACGATGTGAGGAGTTTTGTGGGCGCCTGTAATTTCTATCGGCGTCACATCCACAATTCTACTTACTTGTCTGCACCCCTCACTGACCTGATCAAGAAAACTACTCCCTGGAGATGGACCTCCAGAGAGGAAGAGTGTTTCCAGGAGTTGAAGAAGAAGATTGCCTCCTCCAACTGCCTGGGAGTGCCCCGCCCTGAGGGCGAGATAGTCCTGATCACTGATGCCAGTGATGTAGGGGGGGGAGGTACGATCTACCAATGGCAGGAGCTTAACCCCGCTGAACTAACCCACTGCCATTATCGTACTACTGGACTAAACCGTGATGGTTCGTTGAAACATGACTATCCTACCAGTGAGTGGCGACTGGTGCCACTGGGACACTGGAATTGGAAATGGAACCAAGCGCGTTCCAACTACAGCACCTATGACCAGGAACTCCTGGCCGGTATGTTGGTGCTATCGTCACAATCCCGACTCCTGGGGTCTAACCCTATTGTCTGGCTGTGTGACCAGGAGCCTGTGAAGTCTTTTCAGAAGGCCCCACCACCAGAAAAAGCGAAGCTAAAACGGTGGTGGACTTACCTGAGCCAGTACAGGCCGAGGAATGTGTATGTGAACCCCCTCGAGCATGCCTATGTTGCCATCGTCCATCGGAGATGGTTGAGCAAGACCTTCTGTATGCCTACCAAGGGCTGAAGGGCACTACCACGGGCGAAGAGTCGGTGGAGGACCACCTCCCGACGTCTATTCAGGGGGCAAGCAACTTACACTCCAACGAGGACTTGGAGGACAAGATCAAGATATTGGACCCGCGGGTACAGAAGCTGATAAGGACCTATCTGGAGGTGTTCGGAGAACTACCCCCTCCAGCGTCATGTGACAAGCTGGTACAGATGGACCTCAAGCTGAAACCCGAGTTCGTGGGTCACAAGATACGGAGGAGACCCTATCCAGCTCCTAAAGAGCAGGCCGACGAGATTGAGCGACAGATACAGGAGTGTATCGACGCTGGCCTAGTCCTGGAGTACAAGGACGGGGACTACCCCCTACACTGCAGCCCCTGTTTCCTGGTGGCTAAACCTGGGTCTTCAGCCAAACGGCTGGTAGTGGACTATGGAGAGCTGAACAAGAAGACGCTGAACCACTCAGGGTCAATTCCCAATATGGAGTCTACCCTGGAGAAGATAGCCTCCTGTCGCTACAAGACCAAGATGGACAAGCGAAGTGGATTCTGGCAAGTGGACCTGACGCCCAACGCGCAGGAACTACTGGCATTCATCACCCCGCAGGGGAGGGTATTCAAGTGGAAGGTCATGCCATTCGGCGTGGCTAACGCTCCCGCTCTGTTCCAAGAGCTGATGAACAAGATCTTGTCCATCCCACGAAGGAGACCTAAGGTGCAGGAGCTCATATCCCGTGGGGCCCAGATGGAGGCTCACATCGACGATGTATGCCTCGGGACCAATACCCAGGAGGATCACGTAATCCTCTTGGGTGAGTTCTTTGCGGTCTGCCAGGATAACCACACACGACTCAAGCTGGAGAAGTGTGAGTTCATGCAGCAGACCATGCAGTACCTGGGGTTTGACGTTGGCTATGGGTGGTGGACCCCAGCGGCCTCTAAGGCCAAACCCCTGATGGATGCCAAGGTACCACACGAAGACCCCAAGAAAGGACTTCATGATGTACGCAGTTTCATTGGGGCGTGCAACTTCTATCGCCGCCACATCAAGAACTTCACCTATACCAGCGCCGTACTGACGGACATGATCAAGAAGAGTACTACTTGGCGCTGGGGCCCACAAGAGCAACAAGCGTTTGACGAGCTCAAAGACAAGGTAGCCAACGCTAAGTGCTTGGGCGTGCCTAGAGCACAAGGGGAGATTATCCTGGTGACCGACGCCAGCAATGTGGGCGGTGGTGGAACGTTGTTCCAATGGCAAACACTAGAGAAGGAGGAGTTCGACTCGGCCATTTCCCAATGGGGGACGGAAGGTCTCAACCGAGATGGAACCCTCAAGCACAGCTACCCTGACGACAAGTGGGTCCTAGTACCTCTGGGCCACTGGAACTGGAAGTGGAACCAGGCCAGGGGGAACTACTCCACCTATGAGCCGGAATTGCTCGCGGGTATGCTGGTGCTATCCTCACAAGCACGACTGTTGGGGAGTAACCCTGTGGTCTGGCTATGCGACCAAGAACCGGTCCGCAGTTTCCAGAAGGGTCCCCCACCTGAGAAGGCCAAGCTACGGCGCTGGTGGACCTACCTCAGTCAACTACGGCTGACAGTACACCATATCCAGGGAGTGAAGGACGAGTGTGCCGACTACATCAGCCGCAACAACTTCGACGCCCTGATTGGTGCCCGGTCTGAAGCGCTAGCCAAGGAGGCGTTCAGCCGTATGGACGTGCATCTGGACCTGAACATGACCATGATACGCCCCCTGGATGGACTCCAACAATCGGAGTACCTACAGGAGTTTGGGGATATCTACCGGTGCCTGGAGAAACGCCTTGAACCCCTCCTGCTCAACCAAGACCAGTGGAAGCGAGACAAGAGCTACCTCTGGCACGAGGACCGCATCGTGGTGCCTAGTGACCGAGTCCCAGCGCTGCTGAAGTGGACCCATGAGTCCAGTGGTCATGTGGGTGCTGACCGTACCCTGAGGCTGTTCAAGCAGTGGTTCCATAATAACGTGGACTGACGACCAACTGCGGAAGACGCTCCAGCCTACCGTGGACAACTGCCCGTGCAGGTCCTGTAAACCAGGGGATATCAGGGACAGAGGTCTCTATTCGACCCTGCCCATCCCTCACTGTGCTAACAGTGTTCTATACGTGGACTACACGGAGATGCCGAAGTTCGGGGGCTATGACTTCGCCCTCGTAGTAACCTGTGGGTTGACCAGGTTTGCCAGGGTGTTCCCATGTACCAAGCACATTACCGGAGAGGAGACTATCAAGATACTCCTGGAGGAGTGGTTTTGTGTCTATGGGACGCCCAAGGAGATCAACTCCGATGAGGACGTACGAGTACGCTCAGATACTGGCTGGTACAAGAGGGTCCTGAGATCCCTCAATGTCCAGGTGTCTACGGGGATTCCCTACTCTCACACGAGCAACCCCCTATGTGAGCGACAGATTCGTGTCCTGAAGGAGAACGTCAGGATATGGTGCAAAACTGAACGCACCAGAGACTGGGTGAGACTACTCCCCGTCACATCCTTGATGATGAACTCCCAAGAGAGTTCAGCTACGGGCTACTCGCCACATGAGCTATTCATGGGGCGCCCGGCGTGGTTCCTACATGCCCACTATCCAGAGGACACCCATTCTTCTGTGGGTGAATGGGTCCAAGAGCAACAAGCGAAGGTGGACAAGGCCAAGGCTATGCTCCAGATGGTGAGGGAGCGTCAGTGGAACAAGAAGAACAGGCACCGAGTACCGGCCACCTACCAAGAGGGGGACTGGGTGCTGGTGCACCACAGTCGACTACCTGCCTGGCCACGCTCTACCAGCGATGACCCATACTTCGGGCCGTACAAGATTCTATCTGTGGACGGTCACCGTATCACGGTGCGGTGTTCTCCCCGACTAGGGGGGACCCTGGTGTGCGCTGCTCAACACCTGAAGCGCTACCATGATCCTGAAGACCTCTGTGGGGAGGAGTGGGAGCTCAACGACGAGGAAATCGCCGCGCTGGACCTACAAGGGGCTGCCAGCCCTATGGAAGTTGAAGGTGAACTCCCCGACATGAACGCCGAGGAGATGGCTAAGGAAGGCTTCTACCTGGTGAAGTCTGTCCTACGCCACCGCTATCGCCAGGGTTGGCGCTTCCTCACCCTCTGGGAAGGGTTTGGAGTCGAAGAGGCCACCTGGGAGCCCTTCTCTGCATTTGTTCTACCTGAGGGACGCCTAAACTCAGTTCTGGTTGACTACTTGTCCCGGAACAACCTTGGTGAGTTGCTGAGGCTCGCTGAGACGCTTGCCTCCAAGACTAAAGCTAGGGACTGAACCCTACCCTTACCTGCCAAAGCGTATGTGTGAGTGTGCTAGTCCTAAGGTCCTGATAGCAAGCCGCAGAAGTGGTGTCCTAATTATACCCAAGTCTGCGCCCTTGCTAAACCTGGAGGGTTGGCTTATTGATGCCACGGGGTCCGCCCCGGGTCTCCCCTCCCCTATGCGCCCAATTTCTGTGCTGGCGCAAAACCTTGGGGGAATACCCAGCGTGCTAATCCAGGTATTGTTTTCCCTACCTATCTGTCTACTACAGGGAGGGGTGGCCAAAAGCTATGAAGGCATGCAAAACGCCTGTTTGCTATGTGGCCAAAACACTGACCTAACCACTGTCACAGCCCACCAACCCCGCTAAAATTGCAGGAAAAGGGTGGGACAGTGACACACCCCTTACAGGTCCTACACACCCTACAGTGGCACCATCCTGGTGGGCGAGCACTGGGCAACTGGCTCTAGCCCCCACTCAGGACTACCACTCCTACACGCACACTCTACTGGGCGTTGCGAAGGTGAAGGTCTCATGGGTCCTAGCGACCCTCCTATGAAATGACAAGAGAACACAGCGCTACTAAGCAACTGTGGCCTAACAGGGGACGCCACAACGCGTTTCCCCTGCTAGGGCTTGGAGGGAAGGAGTGCTCTCGCGTGCAAGGCGCAGATGTCGATGAAGTCGGACTCCCTGCTCTGCCACAGGCGGAGCGGAGTTACTTGTTTGTGTGATCTGCGCCCTTGTTTAGCAGGGCATAAAAAAATGCTGCTGCACCAATCACCCTACCTGCCCACCTGTAAAACAAAGGCAAATGAAAGGGCGTTTGCGGCGGAGGAACCAAGGCACACTCCAGGTATTATACCCTTCTCAGTGTGCCCTATAATACACTGTCCGCAAACACGCTGCAGGAGCAGCTACCCTTATCAAGCAAGCAAGCGTTAAGGGACTCCTCAGGTTCTCTTAAAGAACGTACCGAGGAGCCCCTTAGTAGCCTAAACAAGGTTTACCGTGCGCACTTCGCGTGGCCTACCCTTTAATGCGTGTGTGCATGCACGAGTATGCACTTCCCACGTGGGCAAACCTGCCCATCTGCGCGCCAATCTTGACTCCACCAGGGGGTGGCCCCGCCTGGGCGTACCTACCTTACCTACCGCTGGGAAGTGAAGCAAGGTGAGAGCAAGTGAGGGGCGCACGCGAAGAACGTTGCTATGCACTTGTGTGTATGTCTAATCACCCTGATCTGACCGCTAATCATCTGCAATCTTTCTAATCCATCCCTCTATCGCGTCCTATCGTTGTTATCGTCGTTAGCGCTGCTACAAGGCTCGTTCACGGAGACACGAAGCGAGCAATGTGTATGCGGCATACGAAACAAGCATACCTGTAGTTTATACCTGATTCATTGAAGTCTTTTCAATTGATATTCAAATTCTTGAATTTTTGAAGCTTCTATTAGTGTGGGTGCAATCTGTATGTTTATTTATTAATGTGTGTCTCGTCATTTTCAAGACTACGTGAGACATACGTTTATAATTCCATTATTTCTCCATTTTCCGGCGCTTCGCTAGGAGCCGCTCCTGCGCGCCGCCATTTTATGCGTATGAATTTCTGGATTGAAAAAATCCAGAGATGACTATGATTTCTATAAAAATGTGCTTCTGATGCACAATTGGATTCTGCCCAGGTGTGTCGTTTCAGAAAAATTCTACGCCGTCATTTGACGGATTTTGGTGTCGTCGCTTCGTTTTTGCGTGGATTCGTCCATAATTCTCCCATTCCTGCCTCTGCAGATACCCACGCGCAGCCTCGCTGAGTAGGCCGTGTTCGGGCCGAAACGCAGGTGCCTGGAGAGACTGAGCAGAACCAAGACCCCACCAAGGGGCAATTTTAATTTTCTTTCGACTCCCTTCGCCCTAAGACAGGTCACAGGTCGCCAGCACGTTTACGAGAACCCATGCGAGTGTGTATAATGTGTCTTGCGTTTGGGTTGTGTCGACGTTGCGTCTTGGAGGGAGGGATGCATATGCACATGTTTGGCATGCTCCCATACTAACCCAACCAAGCCACAGGAGCCCCGGCAGCGCCATGAGCGCTGAGTCTTCTGTAGGAAACTGTACAATCAGAGCAGCAAAAGGACGCCAGCCATGGTGAGCGCCCATTTTTCAGTGTGAGGGAGACTGTAGGTATTTCAAAGTAGATGTGGAAACCAAGGAAAGGCCAAGAAAAATTCCCTTTTTCCTAAAATGCGACAGTGGTGGCCACCACAGCACAAGGGGGGAGTAAGAAAAAGTGCTTTTCCATTGCTTTGAGGCATACTCTAGTTGTATTAGAGATGCACTGAGCATCCATGCATTTTAATCTTAGTATTGGTCCAACCAAAAGTGGTGATAACACATTTTGACCTATGGAACCAAACACCCAATCAGGATATGGAGTGGACCCCTTAATCCCCTTTCAATGTGAAGTAAAACATCTTTTCCTGAGTTGACTGAGCACTGACATATCTAAGGTAGAGCCTATGAATGTATCTATGTTTTTCCATGAATACTTATCTGCCCTAGTGGTATGCACCATAGGGGGCTGGGCACCTCTTTTTGAGAGGTCCTGGGTTCAATTCCTGGTCAGCCTAGCTAAGTAGGAAGATCCCATGTGACATGGCAGTGACCTCATCGCCACATACCATGCCACCTCAGCACATATGGGACCCAAAACAAAGAGTGCACATCTCCTAAGATGGCACTATGGAGAGAGAGTGATCCTGAGGCAGTTTTCTAACTCTTTTCCTAAAAGATTTCAGCTATCTTTGTGAATATGCATTCATTTGTGACCTGAGCTGTAGTTTCTGTGAATATCCAATCATCTTTCACTGTTTACACTGCAGCCCTTCATGCTTTGATCCTGAATTACCTTCTCCTTGCATACTATTGGCTTGGGCTATCCTGGATTGACTTGGCTTTACTGTATTTCAACAAACAAAAGCTTTTCATCATCCAAAACAAGCAGCAGGACACCCTACAGCAACAACAAGCAGCAGGAGAAGCAAAAACACAGTGCTGAAAACACTATAAACTTTTCTGTTGGTGCTATCGTCACAATCCCGACTCCTGGGATCTAACCCTATTGTCTGGCTATGTGACCAGGAACCTGTCAAGTCTTTTCAGAAGGGCCCACCACCAGAGAAAGCAAAACTAAAGCGGTGGTGGACTTACCTGAGTCAGTTCAGGCTGACAGTTCATCATATTCCCGGTATTAAAAATGAACTGTCTGACTATATATCGCGCAATGACTTCGATGCGCTTATAGGTGAGAGCTCTGAGGCGCTCGCCAAAGAGGCTTTCCAGCGTATGGATGTCCAACTTGACCTGTCCATGCGCACTGCTGGAATCCTGGAGGGTTGGAGTCTAACCGACTATCAGTCAGAGTATAAAGAAATTCTCCAAACCCTCAGCACTGGTCTCGAATCCCGTGTCATTGACGGGCACCAGTGGTATAAAAACAATCAGTACCTCTTCTACGAGGACCGAATTGTTGTGCCTGAGGCACGGCTGGATGGCTGCCTACAGTGGTCCCATCTCAGTTCTGGTCACACTGGCGCTAATCGCTCAGTGGACTTCTTCCGTGAGTGTTTCTACTCTAGTCTGACCCTGACTGAACTGAGGTGTCGTATGCAGACCATTGTGGATGCTTGTGGCTGTCATGCCAGCAAGCAGAGCGACAGTAGGGATAGGGGCCTGATTTCCAGCTTACCCATCCCCGATTGTACTAACTCTCTACTCTATGTGGATTTCATCCACGGCCTACCACGCTTCGGCGGCTATGATAGTTGCTTAGTGGTCACATGTGGCCTATCTCGCTTCACCCGTGTGTTCCCTTGCAATAAGAAAATCACAGGTGAGCAGACTGTGAAAATGCTGGTCGAACAATGTTTCGAACCTTATGGAGCACCTAAACAGGTGCACTCTGATGAAGATGTACGCATCCGCAGTGCACTGGATGGTACAAACGAGTGCTAAATGCCCTCAACGTAGAGGTAACCACAGGTGTGCCCTATACCCACACGTCTAACCCTCTATGTGAGAGACAGAACCGTGTGGTGGAGCAAAACCTAAGAATCCTGATGAAACAGGAGTGTAACAAGGACTGGGTACGCCTAGTGCCCTGGGCAGTGCTGACCATGAACTCACAGCGGAGCTCTTCTACGGGTTTCACCCCGCACGAACTGTTCCATGGAGGACGACCCGCTTGGTTCTTCAAAACCCCCTTTCCCGAGGACTTCAAGAGCCCTGTGGGAGATTGGTTGGAACACAAGTAGTGTCTGGCTAACCAGGCTGGGACTAACCTCAGACACATTCGTGACCCTGAATTGAGCCGACAGAACCGCCTACGGCGACCTGCCAGCTTCAAGGTTGGTGACCTTGTTTTGGTTCACCATTCACGCCTACCCTCCTGGCCACGTAACTGCCTACAGGACCCTTTTTTTGGATCCTATCGTATCATCAGGATAGATGGATCCAGGATCCATGTCAGGTGCAGTCCACGTCTAGGTGGTGAACTGCTACGTGCACCTGAACAGTTGAGGCACTATCACTCCCCTGACGATTTGTCCTGGGATGAGTGGCGCCTCAGCGACAGTGAGATCGAGCGTATAGACCTAGAGAACGCTGCCAGTCCAGAGGAGGCAGACGAACTCGAAGAGATGACTGCCGATTAGATGGCAGTCGATGGTTACTACGTGGTTGCAGGTATTGCTCACCACGAGTATAAACAGGGCTGGAAATTTCTAACACTGTGGGATGGCCATGGGTTATCTCAGGCGACCTGGGAACCCATGTCAGCCTTCATACAACCAGATGGGAGTATCAATCCCATCTTGCGCTCCTACCTCTTTGAAAACAACGAGGGGCAGCTACTAACCCGTGCTGAGACTCCGTCCCAGCGTAAAAAGAAAAACTAATTTCCCTGTGTCAGTCTACTGACTGTGTTCTAACCTCACAGGTGCAGTGAGCACTCTTGTGCATACGTGCCTGTGTATGGTGTAAGAGCAGTTGTCACAGTTGCCCCGCATTGCATCGCAGGACAGGACCGTTCGCCCCCCGTGACAACCACTCCCTGGCCGAAGACCATTGGTTTTTCACAGACCACTGCTTACTGAGCACTGCACCGACCCTGTCTGTGCCCTGCAGTCCCATGCCTATGGTTTCCAGCGTGGACCAGGTGGCCGCTTATCAGGTTTGCAGCCACCCAGTGCGTGTATGCCTTGTTGACCATGTGTTGCATGGGGACTGCCCTGATGTAATGACCTTGGGGAGCCAACGAAGAACGGTGGCTTACTACACCAGGGGGGAATGACAAGCAAGGTGTTCTTTGCCTCACCTATATGTGGCATACTATAGTCCAGCGCGTACACAGCGCACCTCTGCTAATTACAACAGTCCTGCAACCTGAAGTATGTACAAAAGCCCATCTGGGCCTTTGTCACTCCCCTCTGGGGGTAACCAGAGATTCTGGGCGGAGTGTGACTCTTTTCAGCTAAATCTTTACCTTTCAAAAGAAACGCAAACCCAGGTGCCAGGGAAATGTTTCCCTTTCCAAAAATAGAAAAGGTGTAATGGTAAAAGAATAGACAGATGTTACTGCAATGTAGTGAAAAGATGGCTGATTGGGTTGACTGGGAATGGTTGGTGTGAGTGACTGTTGATTGCTTGACTGTGTGGAAAAAGACTGTTGGCTGGCCAAACAGGATGAAAATCAGAAAGATGATCACTGCTGACAGGCTTTGCCGAAGCAAAAGTGCAGGCACTGGCACAGTGGAAAATGATCTGTTAACTTAACAGTCAAAGAGTACACTGATCTCCAATCTGGGTGTGCTGGCCCTGGCAATGCACAGTGCTGGCAGTATGCTGATCAAGTAGATATATACGAAAAAAGACAGAAAAAAATAGAAATATGGGCAGTCACCATAATTGCAGTGCTGCGCAGAGTGTACCAGATTGTGCTAAACAGGGTTGGGGTCGTACCCCTGTTCCATAATGCTGCAGAAGCCTGCACAGAAAGAAAGGTGGACTTACTGTCACTTGATGGAATTGAGCTTGCAAAACTTGAGAGACACGACAGATACATAGTTTGCAGGATGTGTGGAGTTGTCCAATCTGAAGTCCCGGTGTTTTTTTGGCTTGTAATTTCCCTGTTGGAGGAAGGTTTCCCATTGTGATTTGAACTCGTCGTAAATCAACGAGCAGATTCTCCATTGCTCGTCACTCAAGAAGTTCACCGGTGATTTGTCGTGGCGCGGCGGCGTTGAAGCTGTGGTACTCGACGATTCCATACTGGGCGGACATGACGATGAGTCAGTGTACCCATGGCCCTCATCAATCGCCCGTGTCAAGTTTTCTGAGCTATGCAACGCCTTGCTGGTGACTGTTGGTGACACACTCGAGCAAAATAGATCTTGGACCAATTCTCGTTCACTCTGGTGGGGTTCTCCCTGCCAGGTGGCAGTATTTCCATCGTTATCATACCACCAGTTATCACTATCAGATTGCTGTTCATGCTTGGCCGGTGGTAATGCAGTAGACGGTAGTGCCTTCGGTGGGTGAGGCGCTATCGTCTGCAGCGGGAAGAGAATACCGCGGCCGTGGATGCGTTCATCACCATCGTTCGGGGAGTCTACTTCGTTCCTCACAGAGAGTGACGGAGCTTTCAAGGTCCAGATCCTTACTGTCGACGGCGTTGGTAAATCGTGGTCACCATCAGTCGCAATCCCCGGCTCTGTGTTCATCGTGGAGCGAGATGACTCAGCTTCTGTGCTGCGTGATACACCATCAGCAGACTGCGGTGCCTTTTGTGGGACATGGTTGAAATTCTCATGGAGGTGCCCAGGGAGGCGTTTCCATGTCCTTGGCGTCTCGTGGGGATATTCATTGATCTGCGTTGGTTGCGCTGGTTGTCGCTCGCGTGTCTTTGGCTGTTTTCTCTTTCGGCAGGCAGCGCAACGCTTAGGCACGCATAAGTGGCGGTTTTCATACCACTCTTTCGTGGAGCTTGGCAATCTCCATAAGGACGTACACTCAGAGCATTTCAGTAACTCACAGCTGTCCCTTTTCACTCGAGGCGGTGGCTTCGCTTCCTGCAGCTTGCGTACGGTAGTCCAGAAAGCCTTTTCCAAAGAGGAGGCATCATCTTCGTCGGACGAATATTGTGCGTGGTCGTTCAAAACGTTCCACGGCGTAGGAGACACTGTAATAGGGGAGCGTAACGAGGGTGATTTGGGGGAACCAGGGATCTTGGGCACGACTTGCTGTGTCTTTGGGATATTCTGCCCGGCACTTTCTGGAACTGCAGATTGCGTAGGAACCTGTTCAATGTTGGTTTGGGTCATACAACGGCGAACATTGGTATGGAGCTTTGTGTCTACTAGAGGCGCAAAACCGGCTTCGTTGCTGCCAAACGCGGCTGCGGTTGGTTGCGTCGCTTCCGTGGCATCAGACCTTTCAAGATTCTCTGAGTCCTGTTGGTCGCTAGGCGTGTTACCTGCGCTAGCGTACGGTTGGTGGACGAAGGCGTCTGTAGCAGCGTTGGTCGTTTCTGGACATACTGGGCATGCAGGGCCGGGAGTTGAGTGTGGATGAAGACGGCTGTCGTCAGTGCCGAGAGGGACTCTTGCAGGCGGCGGACCGTAGAATTGTTGAGCTGGCAGGGGCCATTGGCTTTGTTCTGGAAAGTGGTAGTAGCGACAGAAGGGGTGGTAGCGGCAAGCAGCTTGATAACGGCAGACGGCGTGTGGACGAGAGTTACAGGCGCACTGGTTGATCACTTGTAGAATTGACGGTAGAATTGCCGTGAGTGAGAGCTGCAGTTGAAGTGCCAGCCAGTTGACCGTGGCAGGGTCCTGGAGGAACTGCGGTACGCTCGATTGTGCTGGGGCTGGAGTTTCTGTCCGCTGGTTCATGGCGCTGTCGCTCAGCTGGATCGCAGGTTGAATCCTGGCCTTGATTTGTCAGCCAGCTCTGTAGCCAGGACTACAGGCCTTTCAGTCATCGGTAAAAGCTGATATCGAAAAAAATAGACACTCAGAAAGTGATGTATCTCGAACCCTTACCCCCATGTCTTCCGGAACATCGGATATGTGTCCTCCGCGTGCTTCCCTCTCTCTTCTCGGCCTGCTCGTCTCCGGGCTTTCACCGTAGCGTTGGCGATCTTCTCCATGTTCGTCTTGGAGGTAGGATTTGGCGCCGCTTCGGATGGAGGAAGAGAGCTGACGACAGACAATAAGGCTGCCGCCATGGGATCCCTCCCTTCGAGGTTTTGGAGGCGTTCCTGAGTTAAAACAGGCGCCTCAGGGATTCCCCTTGTAGCTTCTTTCACCCCTCTTGCTATAGTATGCTCTCTACGTGAGCCAGAAAGTCGAGGTTCACCTTGGTCTCTTGTTGTACATACTCCACTGAGGGACATAGCCTTGGAAGGCCCTGCCACAGGTTCCACCATGGGTCGGGACCTGATTGGCAGGGTCCTTGAACTCAGCTGCACCGAGTGAGACGACTGAGACATTGTGGATGGGAGTTTGCTTTACGTAGGTCAGCCTCTGCTACCAGAAAGATATTCTGGTATGCCTTGCTTGTGTTCCTTGTATTGCCCTCTGGTTTTGGATGATGAAAATCGTTTGCAGGATTTCCCAAAATGTAAAATGAACAAGTCCACTGGCGAAGCACACAGAATACCAGGATCAAAGTCAGAACGATTGTAGTTCTTCCCAATCAAAGCATGAGTAGCAAAGAGGGGCTGCAGATAGACAGATGGAAATCTAAATACAACACTCCAAATGATTTATAAACAAAATAGATGTTTTTGTGTGAAAACTGGTAAGACTCAAGTCCCAAAGATAGCTGCAAGCACTTCATGTGCACTCTTTTGGTGATAATGGAGCTGGTTAGGAATCTGGGGCATGGGAACTGGGCCAGACACAGGATATGGCTTGGCCAGCTTGGCCAAGCAACTGAATTCAGAATCAGTTAAAAATTAGAACCACAATAAGTAGTAGAAACCTTTGAGTATAGGCGTCCTGAGGTGGGAGACCACTAGGCTTAACCTACAAGGCCCAAGGCATGAACTGCCTATTTTATTTCGGTATACCTTTTTGAATGTTCTTAACCGCATCAACTTGTTCTGGGGCTGACGTCCCCCATTGAAAGTATTTACATCAACATATAAAGATATGTACACGGCTGCTCTGATGGTTAGGTTAGATGAACGCTGATTTACCCTGTGGGGAAGGGGGGGGGTTCCGGAAGGCGCGGAGGGCTGAAGGGGTCGAGAGGAGGAGACACAAATTCGCTGGATGGGCGGAAGAAATTCCGGATGTCCCGGGAGGCGTTGGAGTGGGGGGGGGCAGGGGCAGACGGGCCTGGGCACCTAGTAAGGGTGGGCCTTGAGGGGTGAGGTAGGCGTGTTGGACGGTAGCGTGCCTTGGAGCTTGGGGGTGGGAGGGGGAGAGCGGTCTTGGCGCGCTTTGGGGGCGCCCAAACGATTGTGGCCTGGTGGGTTTGTGGTGATCGATGGCGTTTTTGTGGCGGCCGTGGGCGGGAGTGCTGAGGAGGGCGGGGAATGGCCGAGGGGGGGGGGGGGCGTGGTGCGGATGCGCGGCTGGACGGGCGTTTGGAATTTTTTGGGGCGCGGCGCGTGGTTGGTTGTGCTTTGGCTGACGCTGGCTTGGACGGTTTTTTTAAGGCGTGTTTAGGGAGAGGTGGGGGGTGCTGGTATACGGGGCGGGCCCGAGGGGGCATGTGGACGGAGGTACTGAACGCACCGTGCGAAACCGAGAAGGGGTTGAGAGGGTCCGAGGGGTGCGCCCAAAGTATTGGGTCCCAAGGGAGAGGATTCGAACACAGCCAATCATGTGCTTGGCGGACAGCCTTGTCCAGGTGCTTTACGCGTTCCTCCAGGGCTAGGCCAAGCATGGCTCTGTGCTCGGCGCTGGTGGAGCCCGGGATCGGCTGGGAGAGGCAGGACCATAGGGACTTTGGTACCAGAGTTCTCATGAAGTTCCTGCGGTCAGCTTTTGAGGGTCCAGAGAGCCACCAGTGCAGGACAATGGGGCTGAAAAGGGTTCCCCAGGAGGAGACGTATGCCTGGACGTGTTGGTCCAACGCTTTGCAGAAGGCCAGGCATGACACAGGGTCGAAAGGATGGTGCTGTCCGCACCTGGAACAGTGGTAGTCGTGGAGCATATTGCTCCACTGGTACCCGTGCACATTGTAGCACCCAGACGCCAGTTTGAAAAACAGGGACGAGAACCAGGAAGTTTTGTTGTACAGGCTGAAGCTGGGAGCGACCGCTATGTTGTGTAAGTGCGGCTAACCCCCATCTGCTCAGATTTTCACTGATCTAACCCAGATTGAGTACATTTTGGCTATTTTCTTTGCTTCGGCGGAATCGCCGCCTCGCAGCTCAGTCTCAGGATCAGACCTATATATTTCTGATATGCCGGATCTGATTCCGCGGTCCATTCCCCGTAAATCCGCCGCGTTCCGATCATTTAGCTGGAATCGCCATTTGCCGCTGACGCGCGCTCGCGGGCCAGATCGGCCAAATATTTTTCACAATCGGATTTCTTTAAATCTTTTCAGACAGTTTTGGACACTCAGATGTATTTGGAATAATCCGCATCAATTTTCTTCATAGACTGGGATTTTCTGCCGGATAACAATCAGCATGGACCTTGCTTCAGTTGTTGCTGCTCTCGCCTCCGTTGGTGTCCGAGTATCCGGTTCTACCCCCAATAGCAGCGTTCAGGGAGACTCCTCGCGTGCCTGCCCCACTGGTCTTGCCGGCCCCGAGCCCTCCGGCACCATCAACGACCCAGGGCAGCACTTTCATGGTAGCAGAGGGTACCTGAATGTTGTTCCTTTGGTGTCCCAACCACAGTTCGCTCCCCAGTATGGCCCCGTAAACCCCGCCGCTCGTGGAGACGTAACAATTACGCTGCCATGGTGCTGCGCGAACGAGGCCTTGAAAGGAATGCCTTGTGCAAGCCCAAGCTGCCCAAGAAGGGCACAAATCAGCAGCTGTGGGGACCCAAATCATCCCAATCCCAGTCGAAATTGGCCATCAAGCAGCTGGAATCTCCCAGCCTACGACGATGGCAACGCTCCGGTAGACCTTACGGAGCTGGCAGGTACCAACATTCCTTACCAATGTCCCACATTTGAGACCACGGACGCCGACATCGACGACATTGAGATGGGTGGTCCAGGTGAGGTACCTAGCTATAATCGACCAGCCTCTTGGGCACAATGGGACGACCATTTGTCTCCAGAAGTGACCCGTAACCTTGAGGCGCTTGAGGCCCTTTGTCTATTAGCCACGTCTAAGCTGATAGGACAAGAAAGAATCGCCTCTGATTTTTAATGGAATATTTTTTCCTTCTTCAAGAAGAAATTAATACCAGGATGTGGTGGCGTTCTCAAGAAGATGACTCTTTTGCCATTTTTTTGCAGATCTGGGAGGCAAGCCCCTTCCCGAAGGAGAAGACCAAGGCACCTGTTGCCGGGCCCTCCGCCCCTCATCCCCCTGTTTCCATCCGCGACGATCTAGCCGCCGCGGTTGAGGAAGGAGTTTTAGAGGCAGCCAGGCAGGCAAGTCTGGAAATCAGGGCTGAAGGAGCTCCCCAAGTGGACTCCTGGCTGCGGACCACTGAGATTAGCGGTCCGACAGCCTGCTCAGGCCCTTCAGGACACGGTATGTACTGTCCTGCCGACTGCTCTTGCAGATCTCAGCGAGATGCGGAGCTCCAATTGCTCAAAGATCAAATGCAACTCATCATTCAAACGCTGGGAATAAAAGATCTTTTCAAGACACACATGCGGTCTGAGGGCGCATCATCGGTGGAACAAGCAACCGAACCGTCGGAGGAGTCGACAGAAATTTTTTCAATTGCTCCTTCGGTGGACTCCAAGACCACCGATGCAAGGATCAGCAGGTCCAAGCTAAAGGAAAGGGTTACAATCTCTCGATCTCAGAGTAGGACGGCGAAGGCTAGGACTGAGGCTCAGAATGCCAAGCGAACTGCCTCCCGTACTGCCCCTCCTGCTGCTGATTCCAACGCCTTAGCCCAGCTGTTGCTCGCCCAGACCCTCGCCGGAGCTGGTGTGGCGAATGATGCCGCCAAGGTGTCAGCCATTACGGCCGGTGTTGGGCTGGATTCGCTTCTTAATCCTACTTCATTGCGACTTCGTCAGGTTGCCAAGCAACCGAAGTATAATGGAAACCCCCGACGTTGGCCTCAGTTCCAACGGGAATTTAAACTGTGGGTTAAGACTCAAAAACTTCAAGATGATCAGTTCCTGATGGCCCTCTTGGATTGCCTTGAGGGAGCGCCGGCCAACACTTGGCTCAGGACTTGGAGTGATCGTGAGGATACAAGTTCCCCCCTTACCTTTGATGAGGTGTGGGAACAGTTGGAGGTACGTGGATCCAGGCTGCCAGAGGACCATTACCACCAGATGTTGAAGAATTTTCCTTCATTCTCGCGATTAATCTTGCACGAAGTGCAAGACAAAAGACAGCGCTTCTGGAATTTAGTGGAAGAGTCTGAACATTCAGGCGAAAAATTTTCTAGTGCCGAGCTGAAAAATCTGATTTTTGACAAGATCCCCTCCGAAACTGCCGCCAGCCTTCGGAACAAACAGTGCGAAGAAAAGGTCAAGACCTGGTGGGCGGAGGTCGAAGGCTTTGATGCCTCGGCCAACAGGTTTACGGTCAGGGAGGCACTTCAAAAGTGCTCCCCCACGTCGTTTTCCAAGGTGAAATTCACTGAAAACACGTGGAAAATTAAATTTAATGAACACGAGGATCGGGACTTGTTTGTCCAAGTCCTCAACAGGGGAGTAAGCTACCATGGCCATCGCCTGAAGGCCAAGAACTGGGTGTTTTCGTTCACCCTGAAGGAACTGTGGGAAGAGGTTGAACGGCTCGCCGACGCCGCCAATCAAAATTTCCATGAGGGTCTTGGGGGAAACAAGAATACCCAGCAAAACACCCAAAATGGGGCCCAAAAGGGCAACAAAAAGGTGAATGACACCCGGAATGTTCAGGATCATTGCAGCATCTGTCTTCTTTTAGGTTCTACGAACCGAGCTAAGTCGCATTCTACTGGTAATCACCGATGGTCTCCTTACGATCACAAGGTGATTGGTGAAAATATCAGTGATTCGCAGAATTCAGACAGGAATGACAGACAGGTGCATGGTGGAAAGGGGGGAAAAGGGAATCCGACCCCCTCCGGTGGAAACAAAAATCCCGGAGGCCCTGGCGGGTCCCAAGGCACAGGAAATCGGACTCCATCCGGCTCCGGTGAGCAGCCGAACGGCCAGAAAAATCCCAATGGCAACGCCGGAGGCGGAAATCGAAATCCAGGCCAAACCCCTCAATCCGGTACAAACAAGGGAAATGCTCCAGGATCCCAGGGTAAAGGTAAGGGAAATCCTTCTGGGACCCCTTTCTCTGGTAAGGGCAGAGGGCGTGGCGACGGTGGTGGTCCATCATCCGGCGGCCGTGGCCGTGGACGTGGAAAGGGCAACCATCGTGTGGATCAGGTCTCAGGTGCAGATCAGGTGTCCGATGCGGATCGAGATTACGTTGAAAATGCCTTGAATCCAGCAGATGATCCGTTCCAAGATGAGTGGGTCGACGAATCAGGGTGTGTTCACAATGTTAACGCATCCACTGGAGGTCAGAACGCCTAGGGGAGCCACGAAAATCGCCCCTCCCCAGGCAATTTCAGGCATGATCCCCAGATTCCTGATCGACCATTACTTGATGTAGGGTCGCTTGTCTCCTCTCCCCTGGATCCGGCAGCGGATCCTTCTCTTGTAGTGGACGAGGTTGGCGTACAGTCCAAGCACAGGGCCCGTCAGTTTGTCACAAAGCTGTGGGTCTCTGATTGCAAGGGCAATTTCCACCTCGCCACTTGTTTGTGTGACAATGGATCAGAGGTAAATCTCCAATCCAATTCTTTCTTACCCGACGACTGCGTGTTTGAGTCGCCTCATCCTGTTACCCTCGAGGGAGTTTCTGGACATTCTCTCGCAGGTGGGCAACGCGGTTGTTATATATCCACTCATTTGGTCGCTCAAGACCTTTGGGAAGAAGGTAATGTGGAGGAAGTTGTCCTTAACGATGAGTACTTCTACCGTGCCGACATAAAGTATGACCTTTACTTGGGCCATCCTTGGCTTCGCAAGAACAGGGTGGCGCCCGTAGGTCATCGGCGTTGTTTTTTGCTGGAGTCAGGTCCCTTGGAGCGTCCTGAATTTCGTTTTTTGCACGCAGGGTTTAAAAGTTCAGAAGAATTTTTGAAGCAAAAGGTTACACCAAAATTTGGCGAAGATGTCACCATTGCAGAGGTGAATGGGAGTGCCGATTACTCCCGAGAGTTAGAATGTCTTCGTAGGGACTCCCAGCCACGACGTCCTTCGCGCTGGCACTCTTCATCCTACAGAGTTGTCGACAAATGGCGCGATTCAATTTGTGAATATTTTCATGAACACCATTCCTTTTGGCCACAGTATGATGCCTTTGCTAACCGCGAGAACAAGCGCTTTGACAAGCATTTTCGCGACGCTTGGACCCATAAATGGGACAAGAAGTTATGGATTAATCCTCCGTTTCACTTAATCCAGCAGGTCATCCACAAAATCAAGCAAGATAAAACCCAGGCGATTTTAGTTGTGCCCTTGTGGGACGACAAGCCTTGGTTTCAGAAATTACAAGACATTTGTGTAGATTACATTCAACTTCCCAGGAAGATTAAGGGTATGCCAGGGACGACACAGGTCCCCTGCCACAGCGGTCCTGGAGTTCGCTTGCATTCCTGGTTGATGGAAAGCTTTCTGACTCTAATTCTGCTGATTCTGGTACTGATTCTTGTGTTGGGTCTGAATCTGAGGTTGAGCGTGGTACTGATGATGAATCTATTTTTTCTGATTTTTGTCCGTCAGATACCCAAGGTGATCCAACGTCAAATGGATCCGCCTCGTCTCCCTCTTCCCCAATACGATCGACATCGAAAAGAATCTTCAGTGCACGGGCGAAGAAAAATTTTAAATCGCGCCGCAAATTCAGAGTTTTTTATGAAAAACCCCGTGTGGAAGCTTTCATAGATCCTTTCGAGGAGATGGATCACGAAGATAATCTCTGGAATGTCGACACTCGACCCACCTATCTTCAAGAGGCAGTTGATACGGACCTGTTTAGGGACATCCGTAAGAAGATTCTTCCTGCCAAGGCCGAAGAAGTCGCCAAAGTTTTTTCGACAGTAATTCCTGGCGATCAGGTGGACACTGAATTGTGTTCCAAGGCAAGGAAAAAGATTTTTGAGGAACGGAAGGACACAACCCTTTCAGGGAAGTTGATCAAAGACCCCCCTGTCCGTGGGCAGTTCGGTGAAGCCTTCATCGAGCTTCGTGAAGGTTACAAGGCGAAGAAACAGCGTCCTTATGAGAACCATGGACACAAACATGAGATCCTCAGAAAAATAATCGAGAGAAATCTCAGGGAATTTGGTTGGCTTGAGGGTTGTATGACCAGCGAATGGTGCTGTGCACCCTTCACAGTCCCGAAGCCACCGCCTGCAGACCAGAACACCATTGATGGTTGGCGAATGGTTGTTGATTTTCGCAATCTCAACGCCGAAACCAAGGCGGATTCACACCCCCTGCCCCTCATTGAGGAGGAAATCGCCAAGAGGGCAAGAGGTCGTTTGTTTTCTGTGCTGGATCTCCGTCACGGCTTTCACCAAATGCCGTTGAGGAAGGACAGCCGACCTCTCACTTGTATGTGCACGCCATGTGGCCCAGTCCAGCGGACGGTCATGCCCATGGGCCTGAAGAACGCCCCTTCGTTTTTTCAAAGAATGATGGAGGATGTGCTTTTTTCAGCCCATCCTGAGCTTCGTGCCTTCGTGAGTGTGTACATAGATGACATAATCATCGCGACGGAAGGGGAGGGACTGACCGAAGCCGAGCTGGTGGCCCTACATGAAAAGCAGCCGAACCAAGTTTTGGACATTCTTGATGCCAATCAGCTGATTTGTGGGCCAAAGAAGGGAAAATCTTTTTTAAAATCAGTCGAATTTTGTGGTTCTCTCCTAGAGAATGGCACCCAACGACCCAGTCCAGGGAAGCTCGTCGCTATTCAGAAGTGGAAGCGCCCTGAGACGATCACGGAATTGAGAGGATTCCTGGGTTGTTGCAATTTTTACCACACTTTTGTGCCGAATTATGCCAAATTTGCTGCCCCCCTCACTGAATTATTGAATGTAGGGAGAGATGCAGGCAAGGCAGGTTCAAAGGTTCGTGTCAAGTGGACTGACGAGTGCAAGGAGGCCTTCCATCACTTGAAGGCGGCCCTCTGCGAAGTCGCCACGTTGCATGTGCCGCAATTCGACAAACCATTCTACATAAGAACCGACGCTTCTAGGTACGCGATCGGAGCTGTCCTTGAACAGGTTGATGAAGCCACAGGTGATCATTACCCTCTTGCATTTTGGTCTCGGAAGCTAGCCCCACGCCAAATGCAATGGTCGCCGCCTGAGCAAGAAACCTACGCCATAATCTGTGCTTTAAAAAAGTACCAATCGTGGGTTGGCACCAATCGAGTCGAGGTCCTGACGGATCATCGATCCCTGGAGTATTGGGCCACCGAACACATTGATACTGTCGCGAGCCCAGCTGGTCGACGGGCCAGATGGCACGAATTTCTCAGTCTGTTTGACCTCCATGTGTCGTATTTGCCTGGAAAACACAACACGGTAGCGGATGCTCTGAGCCGATGGGCTTACCCCGCTTCAGAGGGGCTGCAAAGTACCAACATCCATGGTACGGAGCAGGACCGCCATGTCATAATCGAATGGGATCAGGAAGAAAAAAAGCTCATTCGACGTGCATGCATGCAGTGCGCTGTTAAACAGCACGCAGTACCGTGCCATGACATCACGGCCTTTTCAGATCCGGCGCATGCTCATGAGATCTGCACCAAAACACTGAAAGTCGTGGAAAAAGTCACCGATCCCTCCTCAGGGAGTGTGAAACGGTTTGACTATACCCGACGAGTAAGTCGATTTCGGTTGATCCAGGGCATTAAGCGTCGAGATCCGGCCAAAACTCCACCCCTGCCGAAAGATTCCCTTATCATCCGTGACTGGACGTCCGATTATCTGCATGATCCCATGTTTAAAGAGGTCTTTGGAAATCCCAAATCCAAAGATGCTCACAAGGATGGGATTTTTTCGGAGTATTCGTTGGATGGGGGGAAGCTGTGGATGGAGGGTAAATTGTGCGTACCAGACGCCCTGGCCCCCCGAGTGTTAAACTGGTGGCATAAATGGGAGTCCCCCCACGCACATGGCCGTCGACTGTGGTCGATGATTAAACATAGGTTGTTTGGCTCACGGCTATATACTCATTGCATGAAAGTAGCCGCCGGATGTGCCCAATGTGCTGTCTCGACGCCCCCCAGCGCGAAGAAGCACGGCCACCTGAGGCCTCATCCTATTCCGGAGCGCCTCTTTAACAGAGTCACCAGTGATTTTTTCTATCTCGGTGAACTCGACGACGAAGAGTGCCATTGGACGAACAAAAAAGTCAATGGTGTGCTCCTTATTCAGTGCCGTCATTCTGGCTACATGCAGGTGTTGCCTTGCAACATCGAGTCGATGACTGGCAAGGCTGCCGCCAAATGGTGCGCGCAGACCTGGATGGGAGGTTGGGACGTCCCCTCCGAGGTGGTTACGGACTCAGGCAAAGAGTACACCTCCGAATGGTGGAAGGAATTATGTGCTCGCCTTGGAATCCACCACCTGCGGTGTGAAATCCACTCGCATCGAGCGCTGCCTGGCGAAAGAGCCGGCCGCTCTAAAATAAATATGCTTCGTAAGGAGCTCGCGAGTGAAAAGGATTTGGATTGGATGGAAGTTCTCTTCGCATTGCTTCGCCGTTACCACAACACGCCTTTATACCATGGCCTTTCTCCAAATGAAATTGTCTTTGGACGAAAGAAGTGTTGGTGGAACATGCCGTTGAATAATCCTCGCCCCTGTAAAGATGCTTCGTTGTTTTTGGACGACGTCCAACGAGCAGATAAAACTGTCTCGAAATTAATCGAAAAGCATCAAGCTGACTGGCTTTGGGTCCAAAATCAAGGCCGAAAAAACCCCCACAATTTTGAAGTTGACGATCGAGTTTGGCTTCGAAAATCCGAAACCACCCTGGACGGAGATGATAAGCTTCTTCCCTTGTGGGAGGGGCCATTCGCTGTTACAGCGCGTCTAGGTGAGAACAGGTGGAGGATTCGTGTGGATGTCAGCAGGGAAATTGACGTTTCGGGCGATCGCCTCAAGAGAGAGATCCCCTCCCCCAAGGATCGGGTTAAACCCCTTTTTTGGACTTCGAAAATTTTGTCCGATCGGGTCATCGAAGGGGGGAAGTACGAACTCAAGAGGATTGTTGAAGCAAGACGTGACGCCAAGGGCGAATGGGAATTTCTATGTGAGTGGAGGGGCTTTGATTCCAGTCACAACAACTGGGAACCAGCCCATTCTTTTGTCCATGGATACACCAAGGGGTTCATCGACTTCCTGAAGAAGCACCCCGAAATTGGAGTACTCCTGACAGACCGTCTGTCGAAACCAGACAGACAAGTGGAGAGCGACGGAAAACGACCTGTGGTGAATCGAGATCCAGCCTTTTACGGCCCTCAGCAGCCACATTCCAGGGCTGATCCGTCGATCCCCCCTCCTGCGGTCAGGCCAGCCCAGGAACCAAGTGAGGACCAAGCTTCAAGTTCGGCCGCTGATTTGCAGCGCCCAAGCCGTACGAGGGCCCGACCAGACAGGTTGGTGGTCACATGTATTCGTGCTTGGCCGAATTCGACTTGAAAGAACCACATTCTGCTCAATCCACTGTTCATTTTTCCTGATTACATCATGATGTGGAAAACTGCGAATGTTTGATAATTTGACGTCAATCAACTTTTCTTTGGTCTCCGTTCGGTAGCGTATCGAAAGCCGAAAGCCACGGAGTGTGCTGCCGTGTTCAGAAAAAACCAAACTCAGGCTTAATTCAGGCAGATTCGGGGTAATCTTGTCTCTGTTGGTCTGTGCATCTTTGGAATTTGGCTACTCGTGCAGATGGAAGCAAATGTACATAGTAAAAACGCTGGCCAGCGACATTCACCCCTACAGGCACCCCCTGTAGTACTGGCTGCACCAGATGCGACGCCAGGAACTCAGATCTTACCTTCATTTGCCGTGATGCGGAAGCCAAAGTCCAGATTCAGATCCAGGATCCTCAAATTTACCTTGAATTTCTCAGGTTTGTCCATCATTCTGCCACTGTTGCACGAAACCCCGACGTCAATTGTTCAGACAACCTTCAGACAGAGGCTCTAGGGACTTCTAAAAGCAACCTCTGAAGTCCGTAAGCTTCGTTGTATTTTTGGCACACGCCAATGTGAGCTCAGTCCGACCTGAAACTGTCGAAAATGGTGAATCCAAGTGTCTTGTGGGACCCATTCGAAAGATTGGCCTTGTCCAAGTCGATTGACACCGCCGCCACTGTACATAAAGGACTCTTCGGTGTCTCTCAGTTATATACTGTCAGTAAAGCGCCTTCAGCGAACCTTCGGCGCGTTACATGCCAAGGATCCAGGGCTATGATGTCCCATCATGATGCATCATCACATGATCCACATTTTGATGGAATCTGTTGGATGCTCGCGAACCAACGTGCCGGAAAGCACAATTGAGCTGAATAAACGACAATATATATTAACTTTAGTCTAAACGAAGGTATTAGTAGTTTCAGTTGTACACATTCCGCTTCATTTCACCTTCATCTTAGGGAATTTGCTGATGTGAGGACAATTTAGGTTGATTTCCCTGTCATCTCCCCTCATTCCTCGAAGATCTGTTTAGATCTAAGTGCACAGAAAAACATCCCTACCTTCGGTGGTTCACTTAGGGTCTGTAGACTACATTTGTATTTGTTTTCCCTCTCTGTGATTGTTTAATCTCCTTCATCTCTGCTCAAATTGATTCCCAATCTTGCTGAATCTTGTGATCATCCACCAGATGCGCCAAATCTGAAGCACATGCTGCACTTTTCAGAACGAGAAAAGCGGGAATAACACGATGTAGAGTTCGGCGAGGACACCGTAGCGTGCCCGCGACAGCGAAACTGTGCCAGAGCGCTAAGATGTCACTCAATTTCTTGATTCCCCCACTCAATCCACCAATAATCTACCTCATTCTCAACCAAAGTATGGTTTGGTATCGATTCTCGATACGTTTACATGCTTTTTAGCCCTTAACCTAATGTTTTACTGCACGGAGGACTGTTCGTCACTCTTCATTCTGTCTCATTTCAGGTTCATCCATCCTGATTCAGTGCCAATTCAGCCCAAATCAGGTCAGATCAAGCAGATTTCGCCCCATCGAGGCTACATTTCTATTTTTTCTGGGACTTACCCGCACTACGTTCTTCGTTGACGTAGCGACACTCCCCAGTGTGTTTTTGGAGGGGGAGTGTAAGTGCGGCTAACCCCCATCTGCTCAGATTTTCACTGATCTAACCCAGATTGACTACATTTTGGTCATTTTCTTTGCTTCGGCGGAATCGCCGCCTCGCAGCTCAGTCTCAGGATCAGACCTATATATTTCTGATATGCCGGATCTGATTCCGCGGTCCATTCCCCGTAAATCCGCCGCGTTCCGATCATTTAGCTGGAATCGCCATTTGCCGCTGACGCGCGCTCGCGGGCCAGATCCGCCAAATATTTTTCACAATCGGATTTATTTAAATCTTTTCAGACAGTTTTGGACACTCAGATGTATTTAGAATAATCCGCATCAATTTTCTTCATAGACTGGGATTTTCTGCCGGATAACAATCAGCATGGACCTTGCTTCAGTTGTTGCTGCTCTCGCCTCCTTTGGTGTCCGAGTATCCGGTTCTACCCCCAGTAGCAGCGTTCAGGGAGACTCCTCGCGTGCCTGCCCCACTGGTCTTGCCGGCCCCGAGCCCTCCGGCACCATCAACGACCCAGGGCAGCACTTTCATGTTGCTATGGGAATGCCGCGGCAATAGGTGGCGGAATTGCTGTACCTTAAACTTGTGGAGGACAGGCAGGTGGTGTACCGCCACTGAGCCCAGTGGGGGGGGGGGGGGAGGAGGTCCGGAGTAAAAATCAGGCTGTGAGCTGCCCATTTAGAAAAATGGTCGCAGATTTCGTTGCCAAAAGAATTGGCGTGACCTTTGATCCACATGATGTGGAGGGGGTTGGTAATGAGACGTAGGGCGCTGTGTACGGCGACGGTCCATGTGTCGTCTTGGAACGGGCTGGGCCTACGGACTTGGCATTTCTGGACGGTGGACACCACCTGTTCGTTGTCAATCAACAAACATACTTCGTATTGGGAAAATTCCCTGTGGATCCAGCGAATGGCTGCTAGCGCCCCCCAGAACTCCGAACCCAGAGAAGAGGGATGCGGTGAGGACAGGCACAGGACTCTGGTTGTACCGTCGGGTAGAAAGGCCGTGATGGCGGCCGCATGGCCGGACTCTCCGGAGGAGCCATCGGAATATAGCCACACCCGCTGTAGGCCGGGGGCCGGCGGCCTGGTTAGTGCCTCCGCGGCATCGTGGCATCCCCACTCGTCGAGAGACTTCTTCTCTAGGTAGTGTTGTGCCTGCAGAGCGAAGAGATGGCCGTGTTGGCTGATTCCCAGTGCGTGTGCGTTGTGCGGTGGCGCTGGGGGTTCGGGGATGGTCTCTTGAGGTCGCAAAAATTCAGGGACTAGCTGGAAGTGAGAGGGGCCGGAGTAATCCATGACGGCGTGGCATGGCATGTGCATGGTGTAGGACGTGTGGGTATCCACCGAGTAGACCCCGTCGTGAAGCGAGACGTTGGCCCATTTGGAGGTGGCCTCGGTCACCCTTCCTGTGGGCTGTCCTGACTTGAACCTAACGGTTAGCTGGGTACCAGGCGTTAGATCCCGAATAGCAGTGGGTCTCCACGGGCCTATGCTGTGGAAAGATATGCCAAGGGCATGGATGGAGTCCATAAAAGAGTATTGCACCGGGTCCGAAGCCCTCTGGTTCGAGCTAAGTAAAGACTGGACGTACAGGGGGCCAACTGACTTTGGGGCAAGGCCGCAAAGGGCCCGTAGTCCATAGTTCACTGTGGCAACGTGGACGCTGTGCGGTAGGAACTTCATTCCCAACCCTCCCTTTGGGCGAGCCGCGAAACGGTCTTTGGGGGAGACTAGACGTGTGATGCTGCGAGACGCAACTCCCGCCCAGATAAGTGCCTGAAGCTTTTCGAGCTGGTTGGGGGAAAGAGAGTGGGTGATTAAGCGGTAGGCGAGTGCTGGGACCAGCTGAGAGTTCGTCAGTCGGACCTTCTCACTAAGTGTAAGAGGCAAGGGAGAGAGCCGGGCAAAATAACTCTGGATCTCAGCCTTGAGCATGTGAAACAGGCCCTTTGCCTGGTGGCAAGTAAAAAGATAAACCCCCAGGTATTTATAGCATGTGTGCGGGCAACCCGTTTTTTTGTTGTACGTGTGGAACTCCGAGCCCCTGGGTGTCAGAAACTCTTTTTGGGGGGCTGTGCCATTGGCGTGGACTTCGGTCTTAGACACATTCATGTCCAGTCCCCAGTCCCTGGCTGGCCCATCGAAGTAGTTGAGGCTGTTTTGGACGTAGTTGACGTCCTCACTTCTGATCAGGATGTCGTCGATGTAGGCGTGGTGGCTAGTGCGGGCATTTGCCCGGGGGGGGGGGGCACAGTGGCAAAAAAATGGTGGAAGAGGGAGTTGAGATAGAGAATGAAGAGTAGGGGGGAGAGGGGACATCCTTGTCGGAGGCCCCTGGTTTGGAGGTATGCGTGGGGAGTGCGGCCATTGATGATGGGGCTGTCTTGAGGGAAGGAGTATAGTTGCTTTATGAGAGAAATTGTGGAAGCAGAAAAATTTGCCCGTTCGAGGACGGTCCAGAGTGTGCTATGAGGCACTGAATTAAAGGCTTTATTGAAATCGATGAACAGCGAGTAGCTCTTCTTCGATTTTGCATAAAGGGCTTTGAGGTGATACAGATGATCAGCGCATTGGTGGCCGGGAAGGCAACCGTGCTGGATTTCTGAAAGGATGTCGTGTGCAAAAGCCTGATCGCGCAGGTGTTTGCAGGCAAAAGTGGCCAAGAGTTTGTAAATACAGTTTAAGAGGGCAATAGGACGGTAGTTTGAAGGGGAGAAAGGGTCGCCTTTTTCATAAAGCAAACATATTTTTGCGCATAGCCAGTGTGGCGGCAGCGGCGAGTTGAGGAAGCGGTTTAAAATGGAGTGGAAAAAACGTTGAATGGGTTCCGGACAGAGGGCCAGGACGTAGTTGTTTGTTTTGTCCGGCCCCCCGGCTTTTGATGGCTTACTGTGCTTTAAGTGGTTCTGGAACTCCTGCCAGGTCACAGGAGGTATGTGGTCGTTCTTGGCAGAAACGGGGCATGTGGGGGAGTGGGACAGGACCTCGTCGACGAAGTCCTGGGGGGGGCGTAATCTGGATGCCCTCCAAGATGAAGCAGGGTGTCGCCGAAAACTTTAGCTACATCCGCCGGGTCACTCAGGAGCTCTTTAGTGGCTGGATCTCTGACTACGAGAGGCTCTAGGTCTTTAGGGCAGAGGGTGCGAGCAACTGTGGTTTTCATCTGGACCCCTCGGACTAGACTACTGTGAAGCTTTCTCTTCGCTTTGGTTTCATCCGAGGACCGTAGGGTGTTTACCACGGACTGAACTTCCGCAATGTGCTCGGGAAATGCTGGGGAAGAAGGAGGCGGGGGTGAGCGTAATAATTTCCTGAGCTTGCCGTAGCCCTCTTGGTCCTTGCGCTGCGGCTTCGGACGCGTGATTTTGTGGTATGCAGACCCAACCTGCATAAGGAGAGAATCAGTGGCGGCGATGACTTCTTCCAATGGGGCCTTGGCAGGGGCGTCCTGGAGGTCCCGGCACCAGTTGGAGATGAGCCGTATGCTGTTGCAGATTTGTTGCTTTTTGTCACTAGAAAGCTTCTGAAAAATGCAGGGGGGGAGTGGGGGCTGAGACAGAAGGATCGGGGAGGGGCACTGGAAGACCGCAACCACTGGATGGTGGTCAGAGATGGTGTAGTCCGTGAGGACCGACGCATCCAGAAGGGGAAAGTGCGACACTAGGCGACGGGACGCAAAGATGTAATCCAGCCTTGCTTCACTGTCCCAGCGGTCGCTTGCGTAGCGGGTGTACTGCCTGAGGGAGGGGTGCTCTGACCTGAAAGTGTCCACCAACCTAGATGGGAGGTACTCCACTTCCCCCGTGAGCCAGTGCCACTCATGTAGATCGACCAAGCTGTGCTGGTCAAGTTCGGGATCCAGAACGCAGTTAAAATCACCCCCAAGGATGTGATTGGGATAATCGTTGAAAAAAGAAGCAAGAACTCGCTGTATGGTGTCGCGGTACGGAGCTGGGGCCCCCGTGCGCACCTGGGGGGGAGTAAACTGAGAAGACGTGTAAGGGAGTTGCCTCCGGTAGGGATATTTTGGCACCACAGATAAGGCCGTCGCTGTCTCTGGGCGGGACACAGCTGGTATATCTCGCGATGCGCGGGCCTGCAATGACCGACACCCCGTGTCTGTGGCCGCAGACATTTGAGAAGACCTTAGCGCGGTCATTGCCGAAGGCGTACCGCTGTGGGAGGAGAGGGGGAGAGTTGAGCTCCTGAAGGAGTATAATGTCATATCCCTCGTTTAGGAAGTGCAAGATTGCCGCGGGTGTGTTCTGGCTCTTTGCCGTGTTGAAGGACACGACACGGATGGCCGGGACGGAGGGAAGAGAAGGGGGGAGTGCACTTGGGGGGGAGGGGGGAAGGAGGGCGTCCGAATGGAGGAATAGCGGGCACCCAGTGGCAAGTCCGGTGTCAGAAGCGTTGGTATGTGGGCAGGGTCCTCATTCTGTATTGAGGGGTCGGGTTCGCACCGTTCTAGTGCAGAAATCCGAGAGTGAAGTGCTTGTGCGTATGCTTTGGGCGAGTGGCGTAAGGCGGTATCACAGGCAGTGCGAAGAGAGGGGTGTATAGCCAGTTCTGTGGAGACACTTGTGTCTGGGACCAATATTCTCGGATTGATGTGTGCTTGCTCCACAGGGAGAATCTCCGCGATGCGAGAGACGGTGGCGGTGAGGGAGGCACCGTGCACGCCCACGCGGGCGAGGACCTCTTTACACCGTCTCATGTTACTACTACTGCGGTGGCACTGACGGGCGGAAGGGGGGCAGAAAGAATATGGGGACGGGTAGCATTCGGTAGACTCATCAGAGCGTCCCACAAAGGGGACCGAAGGATTTTGTGGTCTGGTACACAGTGAGCACAGATCAGCCCGGTCAGGGCATACCTGGCGGTCACAGGGATTAAGGAATTCATGTTACGTACAAGGGGAGTGGTAGAGCGATGGCCTTGCCATGCCTGAGAACATGCAATAATGGTGATGGAGGGTATCTGGGGTCTTAAAGCGAAGACCACGTCTCGTGTGCACAGAAGGGTGACGCCGAGTGTAGGTTCCTTAATTCGTCTCATGTTGCTCTGGGTCCGGGGGCTCTGAGGATGTCGTATGGAGGCTCGTCCCTACACCAGTGTGACGGAAGACAAGGGATACCCTGGAGTCTCGGGGAATGCGCCGCTTCTCCACTGTGTCATAGTCGCGAGCTGGGATTCGGTGTTTCCATTTGTCGCGGGCTTCCCCAAAAATTAGGAGGAGGCTGCGGCGCTGTAGGAAGACTTTCTGCCTTTTCTTAAAGAGGGTGGATCCGGGGAGGGGACGCGGTTCGAAAACCATTTCCGCACCTGACCCAAAGGAGCCATCCAGGACATAGGGGCCTAGCTGAGGCAGGTCTACGTGGCTCCTCAGGCCACTGCCAGGTTCGTATCGAGCCACTGACCACATATTGGGGCATAAGACAGAGGAGGGCAGCACCTGGGCGCAGGCAGAGAATGCCCGTAGCCCAATCGCTTGAATAAACTCAGGAGGGGTCGGTTCAAAAGGTTCAACTTCTTTTGATTCTGGATTGTACCTGAATCCAAAATGAAACATTGTGCGGTGCCCCTCGGACAGCCACTGGTGATTTTCATCTGCACTGTAGGACATCACCAGGGCTTCCTCTTCTTCTGAGAAAAACTCATTGGATATGATGGCTCCTGTTATTTCCGGGATGGGGTCGAAAACTTTCTCCGTTTTGAGGTGGAGTTGTGCGATCTTTTCCGTGAGGGAGAGAGGCTTGCTTGTGGACAAGTAATGGTCCCTCGTGAGACTTAGTTGTTCCGCGCTGCTGTAGGCAGTCGCCGCCTCGATGACTCGTGATAGGAAATCCTGGGCTTCCGAAACTAGGGGGTTGCCGGGAGCCAAAAGGTTGTCACGCGCGGCCGTGTCGGGGCACTCGGGGTGAAAGACGAGCTGGGACACAGTGAAGCCTTCTGCAAGGAGCGCGGATTCGTAATGCGCGTATTTCACTCGGTAGACTCGCACCTTAGCCATGGGGGCGCTGAACAAGGAAATGTGCCGAATTTTCCCAAGCAGGGAGACCCCGAACATTACATCAACGTCCGGCGTGGATGACGGGGCGTGTACTTCTACCAGTTCTGGATCAGGTTGTTCAGGGAGGGGGTTGAAGCAAGCCTTCACCGGGGAGGGTGGGGGAGGGGCATCTTTGTGCATTTTTCGGGGAGAGGCGGAGAGGTCCACTTTGTGTCCCGGGTGTTTGGAGCGCCAAGAGGAGTATCCTCCCCAAGAGATCATGGCTCCCGTAGTGCCCCGATACGTGACCAGGTTATTCTCTTGGAAGAGCATGTAGCTCATGGAAGTGAGGGAGTCTCGCTGGGGGACCAGGGGGGTGTTGTGATAGTTCATGCACACGTAAAATTCGTGTTGTGTTCTGGGAATGGCTCCTAGGATACCGCACCGTCGTGCGGCTTCGCTAGTAAGGAGGGATTTCCACACGTCAATTTGTTTGAAGTCCGGCGTGGCCTGCTTGTATGCTTTTGAAGGTACAACTTTGAAAGTTTTGTCCTTCCCTAGATCGGAACCACGGATGCAAAAGACTTTGCCGAGTGTCCACAAAGGGTGTTGTAAGATGGTGGAGAGAAGCTTCTCGGCGAGGGGGGTTGGTATGGTGTAATCGAAGCGGAACATATGTTCGGAGGATGATTGTAGAGGCTGTATGCGTTCCTCCGGAAAGAAAGCATTTTTGGAGTTGACCGAGATGTGGTCGTTTTCGAAATGGAAAAGGCGGTTGACGAGGACAAAAAAAATCCCAGGCGTTGCCACGGCGCCGCCTATACTCTCCTCGATCCCGCTTGGATTTTTTGGAAAGCTCTTTTGGAGAAGAGACGGTGAAGTTCGGGAGCAAATGCCGTGCAACTTCGAATCGTAGCGTTGTGCGCACCGCGGCCACTTGGACGGTGCCGTCTACCTTATTTATGTCCCATTGCAGGGAGGTGTGAGGGTGCATGATGTCGCCGTAGCGGATGTGTGCGTGGTGCTTGTGACGGGTGGAGAGGTGAAAGTGAAAATATGGGTATTGTGGAGAGTCAAGCAAGTTGAGCCGCACGGAGCCATCGGGATTAGGTGATGGGTTGTACGTGTTGGCATCCGAAAGCCGGTCTACTCCACACACCCAGGGGGCAAGGGAGATCATGCCGGGGTTCAAGGGGTTCATGTAGAGGGTCTCCGCCGAAAGGTTGTCTTCCATTCCCGGGAGAATGAAGGAGCCTTCGTACACAACACCAGAATCAAAGGCTTCTTGTAAGGCTTCGTTGATGGCATGGGCCCACTCGGTCCATGTGTTGCCGTATTTGTATTTGGAGTTGTAGTAATCTTGTGGGTGTGGAAAAATGTAGAACTTTGGGTGGTGATGAAGGACGTCTTTGAGGTACCTAAAATTGTCATGTCCAATTGTGGAGTAGGCATTGTTGCCGGAGCAATCAATGTCATGGAAAAAGGTGCACCCGTCGCTCGCGCAAAGGTCTATTGTTGGGTGTACTTGATCATAGATCACTTGCTTGTGGTGTTTCTCTAACACGAGTTGATTTGTATCAACTCCTAAGGTTTCATGGACATGTGTTTCTCCCCATAGTGCTTGTTGATCGTGTGTGTTGATCTCACCTTTATATTTAACCAAGAATTTTGCAAAGACACCATCCGGGGCAAGGGAAGGGTTGAAGAAGGGTGTTCCGGAATTACCATCCGTTTCATCGGGAGTAGGGTCTTCCCCGTCTTCAGCCTTTTCGTGTGTTCCTTCGGGAGCTGGAATAGCGCTTGGCGTTGATTGCTCCTCACGTGGCGTTAAGAGGGAGTTGTCGGGCTCAACCTCATTGATTCTCCTTGCGTTGTCGTTGAGAGCGGCGTTGTTGTTCATTGCCGAATCTCCACACGGGTCTTCGTGACTTTCTTCTCGTTGTTTCGACTCTTCAGCGTCACGTGGATGGCGTCCTTCGGTGTTCTCGTGCGTGCCTTTGGGCACGGAGTCTTGCAACTTCTCGGAGTTGGTTGGCGGAGCGGGCGTTTCGATGTTCTCGTGCGTGCCTTTGGGCACGGAGTCTTGCATCTTCTCGGAGTTGGTTGGCGGAGCGGGCGCTTGGATTTGATGTTGTGGTTCTTGGGCTCCTTTTCCTTTGACGGTGTGAGCCGTTGTCTCGGCGAGTGGGAAGAGTTCTTTTGCGACATCTTCGGGTTGTTCATCGTCTGAAATGACTTTGGATGACGTGCCTTCTTCATGTGACTTGGAAAGGTCGAGTGAAGGGTGAAATGGGTCGTTCTCGCGTTTGACGGGCGAAAGCGTAGGGAGAAGCCGACTTTGAGTCAGTTTGGCGTCCACTTTAGCCTGAGTTCGAGCAATGAAACTTTTCACGGACTTTAGTTGTTTGCTTTCGGTCTTGTCCTTTGCGGAACGTTCCTTGAGCCCAACTTGCGACATTGCCAAGAAAACGGCGTTGCGAAGCTAGGCAAAGGACGGCGCTCACGATTGCGGCTTTGCGCTAGGCAAATAAATTGACGGCAAGGTTGTTGCGCTTGCCTCGGCTCCAAATTGCGGCTTTGAGACCTTTGTTGGTAGTCCACGGCTTCACGGGATCAGCCCAGAACTTGGACAGCCCAGGATTTTCGTTAATCACCGAACAGCCTGGACTGCTGGTGGATCCATCAATAAAATTCTGAGGGTCAATCGAAAAAAAATAGACACTCAGAAAGTGAGAATTTTTCTTTTTATTTCGGTATACCTCCATGAAGGAAGATACCTCCGCTCACTTGAGTGGTAGGGGTGAACTTCATGGGGGTGCTAGGGTCTATCCCTAGGAAATTGAAAAAGTGTACCTCAAACTTCAAAGGATTGACAAAAATGCTTAAGTATTCGTCTTTATTACTTCCTTAGGCAAAAAGGGGGGCTGTAGCCTGGATCAAGTCCCCCAAGAAAGACATGCCAGTGACTTTTTCTTACTGAGGCTTGTGTTTATGGAGTGTGAGGTGAAGGGGTGAGGTTTTTATGGGAACACACACCAAGACGCGTATGGTGAATTGCGCACATGCAACGATGCATACGCTCAGTTTTTGGTGTGGCACAACGAAGTAAATGAACGAATTGTAAGGATCGGGTCGACAAAGCATGGATACAACATTCCGATGAGGGGTTTCGCGCAAAGAACTACTCGGGTCAGCCAATTTTCGCCACGTTTTCAAACGACCCCTCCTTTGATTTGGTTCAAACTGCCCGACGTATGTCTTGTTGCTGCCCATGGCATTGCACGTTTTTGTTGCTTTGACCACGTTCTTAAACCCTCACGGCGCCCAGGCATTTTAAAAAATGCTTACTCCCACGGAGGGTTACAATTGGGGGTTTCCTACCTCGGACAGTGCATGCCCACTTGGTCAAGGTGGAAGGAAGTCAGGTCCATGGAAGACTTGCATGCCCAAGGAGGAGGGGTTGCAATTGGGTGCCGCGGTTTTGACCGGACAATGACCCGGAAACAAACCTTCAAAGACCTGATGGTCGAGTGTGTCGTTCGTATGCTAGGAATGCTACCCTTGATCCTCGCGCCCCGGTGGTGTGTTTCTTCGGCGGCACATGCTTCACCCCGATGAGTCGGGTTGCGGTCTCATGTAGGACGCCTCTCAAGCGCATCCTCGAGATGTCAATCGCTTTGGTGACCTATGTGTCATGAGGGGTGCTAAACACCGGGTCCCAACAATAGACCTTGCCGGCCTTTTTGGCCCAAGCTCGTCGGTCTCATTCATTCATTCATGGTTCGCCGTGTTCGCCGGTCTGTTCTCCCATTTGCACAGTTCGCTGTTGTTTGGATGTTGTTTTGATACTGTTGAGCCCCTGCTCCTTTGCTCTGCATTCTGTACACATCGCTCACACTCACACACTCCGTCAGCAGTGGAACAATTTGTTTGGGTGAGGCATACGCAACTGCCTAAGGCCTCGCTTGCACGCATGAATTACTAAGACGTCTCGGGGTGATTGTGTCAAGGGCTACGGAAATGAAACAAGAACCAAGAAATGGTTACGCCCAACCGCCAGCGCCCCGCGGTTGTGATTGATCTAACCTCTGCAATGCCAACCCACCAACACAATGCACGTTGAGACGCGATTTCGCACATTTGGTTAAGGCCCGCCATATTTCCATCTCTACAGCATTTTTTGGGGTCTGATTATGTTTTGATTCCTTTCTGGATTGGAGACCGAGGCGCGCTCAATTTACTTGTAGACACGGGTATGCCCTTTGCCATGCGTGCGGTTCGTTTTTGGTGGTATACGCACGCATTTTGCTCGCGCCATTGCTTTGCATCGAGTTGTACACGTACCAGACGCACCGGGGAGGTTCTCACCAAGGGGAACGATAGACCGGGCTGCTGCCGCAAGCCACACGTCTAGCCCTCCCCGGTTGCCTGCCTTTCGAAATGCGCACACATTGTGGTGTTGGTGTGGGTGTGTGGTGCACGGTGCATATACTTGGAAGTAGTAGTATTCTTTGTTCTTCTGCTAACAAAGCAACCAAGTGTTGATGGTTCCGACCACTACATTCAGATCCTCGCAGGCAGTAGCTGCACGCCCAGTTTGCTGGGTGGACTGGCAAAGAGGCCCTTCAGCACCCCTTCAAATCGTTGAAATTGGAGAAGATACATTACACCCCACGTCACAGATCACTTGCCAAGCACATCTGTATTCCATCCAAATCAAATGAGGATCTGGGTGAGATCGTGAACCGCGACGACTGCAGGCTTGGCAGCTGGGCCAGGAATCTCGAAGGCTTTGAAAAAAAAGTTGATGGATGCTGCAATGTTGGAAGTAGAATATGTACAATCAGAGGCGGCATGACCGGCAGCACAAGCAGTTGCCACCACAACGCTTGCTGCAACAAGTGCTGCAACACCCAAAAAGTTTAGCCTGAACCCAGTGGAAAGTAGTGCCAAATGAGGTGGAACACTGCTCCAAAAAAAGCTAGTTTGTTGCATCGGTGATGGTCTCTGAAGCATCCTGGAGACATTTTTGCCATCTTTCTTTTGCAGTCCACGATCCCCAGTATGTAGAATTCCTTTTAGATTTAATCCACAAAAAAAAGGTTTCGCATTTCCTATGCCACCAGTCGGGGAGGTGTGAGAGGAGATCTGCTGGACCCGACAGCCCCCCCTCCCCCTGTTGCGTCCCTGTGTTATGGCTTCGAACAGCAGCAGCGCAGCGAACGCGCGAGTCGCTGTCGCAATCGCACGAGTCGCAGTCGCAATCGCACTGCAGCCTGTGCATACATGAGAAGCATCGAATGTATGTAAATGAAATCCTGTATGATACTTCGATTTCTGGACAGGGTTTCTGTCTTCGAATTCGTGAATTGTCGATGTATTGGTGCCCCGTCCAAATATCCTGCGAGGTTCGTCGATTTGGGATTTTGGATTTTCGAGAACAAGAGGCACAGGAGTACAGGAGAGTTTCCAAGAAACAAACCACAACAAGTGGTAGCCAGCTAGGTGGCGGGGAGATCAATATTCGAGATCAATCTTGACGCCGTTCACTTGGACTTCAATTTACAATGGAGCAGCGGCCCTTCGACGATGCAGCTATGCTGCACTTCATCAGAGACAGTCTGTTTCGAACCGATTCACCCTTGCATCACGAGTTTTCGATTTCGTTAGAAAAGTTCATCGCCGAGCGCATCGCAAGTCGTGAAAGTGAGTGGTTTCCATGCATTTCTCGTGATCTACACAGCTTGTCGCAGAAGCTTGCAGATACTCAAGCCAAGGTCATCGCATTGGAACAGCGCATCGATGCGTTGCAGACAACAGCAGCAAGTGCTACTGCGGCAACTGATCACCGAGTGGACACTTTGCAGTCCTCGACGGAGAATGCAACTCAAGCAGCTGCAAGCGACCTTCGACGCGTTGAGCATGAATTGTCGCAATGCTACACCCTTCTCAACGAATTTGTACGAGTTTCAAGCCAACAACCTTCGAACAATTTCCAGTTTCCACAACCACAACCACAGCTACAACCACAACCACAACCACAGCCGTCTTCTTCGAGCCATCCGCCGTATGCACCGCCGAGCAGTTCACCTCACCCTCCACAACAACCACCTCCACAACCACCTATCTTCGACCCACATCCAGCGCACCAATTTGCAGTCCAGCGTGCTCCAACATAAGAGATTCTAGGACGTTGTGTCGAACGCTTGAATAAGCTGGTTAAAAGATTCTCTGGGATACCTGGATCTGGAGAGTTTCGTACATGGAAGGAGGACTTGTTACGAGCCTTCATCCTGTCTGATATCACTTCACCCGTCCATCAGGTGACAACCATATGGTTCCTCCTTGAAGGCTATGCTGCCGAGTATTACCATAGTTTGACGAAAGCTGTACAGGATGACTGGTTCGAGCTCATGCGTGTGTTGGGCCAACGTTTCGATTGCATATCCCATGAGCCAGTGTACCTTTTTTTGCACTGTGTGTCCCCGCGTTACCCCCGGGGCACTGGGGGCGAGCCAGTGTACCTGTCGAGAATGTTGAGCTTGAAAGAAAGTGAGTTTCCTCGACATGCGGACTACTTCAGGGAATTCCGCACTTGCGTTATCAAGTCGAAGGTTAACACCAGTGACCTCCAGATGGGTTACCTCGTCGACTCTCGATTTGTTGAAGGTTTTTCGAATGACGCTGTTCGTCGGCAGTATATCGTTGAAGTCCGTTCGAGATGGCATTCTGGTAGACCATTTGGGTTCGATACCTTGGTAGAGACCATCGCACAAGCCTATATTGCGGCCGGATATCAGCTCGAAGATGTACAGAACGCATCGAGAACAACATCAGATACCATGGGTGCTGCGGTGTCAATGTAACGGCAGCAGTGACAGCACTCAATTATACACTGATGTGATCAGAATTCCAATGATTCTCAGATGTACATTAGTGCAGTAAATTTTCCGCTTCATTTCAAGTTTTTCTGTTCGCCGCCAGATGTCGCCTGTGAGCGCGCGTCGAGTCGCATTTGTCTTCCGTGATTTCCCAATCGGATTTATTTAAATTATTTCGAATGATTTCACGTCGTGTCATTAGTTGCGATGAATGCGCATTGAGATTCTATGTCTGCTCCATTTTTGTAGACCGGGTTTTCGTACTCTTCATATCTCACCATGGAGTTCAAAGGACTTACAAGTGCTTCGCATATGTCGCTCCAAGAGGCTGGATATGGGTCTGAAGAGGGTCAGTTGGGTTCGGAGATATCAGGGGCAGTGTCGGGCGTTACGACCCCTGGGGCATCAAGGCTACAGGCTTCGCAGTCACAACAAAGATCAACCACTATGCAGCGGTTACATGGTAGCAGAGGAAATCATGACTCTGCTTCTGGAATCTCCACTGATACTCTGAGATCGTCGGACTTTAGCGGGGCTATTACTCCTTCTGGGTCGCTGCGTGTTCCCCCTGAGGTTACCTTCGTAGCATCTCCCCAGCAAACCGAGGATCATCCGTCAGAGTGCCCTTACTGTGGCCATAAACATTGGCCTGGTGTTCACACTTGTGCTGAGTGTTGCATGAACGCCCCACCCAACCTTAAACCCGGTCGAGAATCTCCCTCCTCGAGTGAATCTGGTTCCTCCTCTCACGCTTTGCCTGATCTGGAAGACAGCAGCAGCGAAGGAGAGCAGTCTGATACTGGAACTAGTGCTGATTACTGGGAAAACCACTTCCAGCAGATCTGGAATGAGGAATTCCTGCACAGGCAGAACTGGCTGCTGGCGGAGGCGGGCTATCGTGGCCGCCTGAGGGACTGGTTCCGGGCGTCGTGCCAGTTCAACAGGGACGCCGGCCGCCTGCGATTTGACGCCCAACTGCAGGAACAAGAGGATTGGGAAGAACTGCTGGACCAGTTCGACCACCAGGCAGCCGTGATGGTGCAGATGGCCATCATTGCCGAGGAGAGACGCCAGAATGTGCATCCGCACGCTGGTCCGTCTGGCGCCTGGGGTCCGAAGGACGACGAGGTCGACGAGATGAGGTGTGATTCGACGCATTCTCACCTCTCCAGGGAGCAGCTGTCCAAACTCCCCAGCTCCACCTCCAGTGTTGACACTTGGGTCGACGAGGTGAGAAGCAAAGGAAAGGGGACGAGATGCCCTTCCTGTGGCGAGTGCGCCAAGGACTGCTCCTGTCGACAGCAGATTTCGTCGCTGGAATCAAGGGTGAAGGAGCTGAAGAAGGCCGCCAAGGAGAAAAAGAGGGATGATGACAGCAAGTGGAAGGATATGGACCAGAAGCTGGGAAAGCTTACGAATCTGGTACAAAATTTGAGCACTACTGGGCTCTCTGGACCAGCGCCTACCATGGCAAGCCACCCAGCACCTACCTCCTCAGCTGCACCCATATCCACGCCTTACCGCGTTCCACATTCTCCAGCACCCCCAGCTTTTACTGGCCACCATCCAGCTTTTACTGGAATTGGAACTGGAATTTCTGGTATCCCCCCTACTGGATTTGGAAGTCCTATTGGGTTCAATCTAGGTACTGAAGGAGGAGAATCTTCGTCGGAGAGGTCTGTACTGTCCGTGGGTACTGTTGCTGATATTGATGGAGAAGCAAGGACCACTGTGAAGGAGCGATCCGTGGCCCTGAAGAAGAAGGACAGGCAGCAGAAAGAAAACGAGGCAAAAATCAAAGAAAAGCAGAAGAAATTGAAGGAGATGAGGATGCATCAAGCAGGATCAACGACGTTCGTGCAGCCTACTGTGGACCAGGCGTTGCTGGCGGCCGCAATTGCGCAGGCACAGGCAATGGGAGGCGCCGCAGTCAACCCAGTCTTCGTCAATCCGGTTGGAACAGCCACAAATTTCAACCTGAACCATCTGCTGAACCCGTTGCACATGAGGCTTCGAGGTTCAGTGATGAAGCAGCCCAAGCTCTCGGGGCACCCCAATTACTGGGCGTCCTTCGAGAGGCAGATCATGGTGTGGCTACAGACGGAGAAGCTGGACAAGGAGCTCTGGATCCTTGGGCTGATGGACTGCTTGACGGGCAAGCTCAGGGAAAGTACCTACAATCTTTATGTCGAAAGACAAAATCAAGGGAACCCCCTGAGCTATGAGGAGTTGTATCGCAGTCTCAAGAAGAAAGGGTCGCGACTACCTGAAGATCATTACAGGAACCGTCTGGAGAACTTCAGGGCGATCAAGAAATTATTTCTGGAAGAGATCCAAATTGCAAGGCAAGATTGGGAGTTTTTGGTGCAAGAGGCTGAGAACTCTGGAGAAGGACTTTCTGAAGGCGAAATGAAGAAGATCCTCCTGAGCAAGCTCACGCCGGAGACCAAGCAGAAGATCAGGGACTCTCAGGCGGACCAAAAAGTCCTGGGCAACTGGGTTGAAGTCCGAGGATTCCCAGAAACTATGGGTAAAATGGCTGTTCGTGAGTTACTACACTCTATCAGTGCTACTGGATTGAGGGATATCACTATTCGTGAGGGCAGATGGAGAGTTGGTTTCCACGATTCTGAACAGTCGGAGTTTTTCTGCAGCATGGTGGATGGAAAAGTGAAGTATAAGGGAACAGTTGTGAAGGTAAGACCGTGGATCTTCTCATATGGAGTCGAGCAGATCTAGGACCAACTTGAAAAGTATGCAAACTTAGAACGTCAGAAGTCCCAGGATGCACATGGCTTCGGAGGCAAGGTCAACGCCGTTGGTGAGAAGGGATGCTCTGTGTGCATTGCCCTTGGAAAAGAAGGTCGAGCGGCGACTCACACGACCGCAGATCACAGGTGGACGCCCTCAGATCTCAAGACAATTCAGTCCAAAATGGATGGAAAGGGAAATTCTCCCAAAAATCCCCAGCAGGATGGAGCACGAGATGCTGACCAGCATGGAAGGGGAAAGGGTAAAGGGCAGTCCAAACGAAAGAACAGAGACTGGACACCAAAAGATTACTCGCAGCAAGGCGGAGATCCAAGCGACTCAAGATGGACCGATGCTGGTGGAAAAAATGGTGGAAAAAATGGCCAAAAAGGTGGAAATGGCAAGGGAAAGTGCGGGAATCAAGATGATTCCAAGGTGAATGGCAACCCCCTGTACGCGGAGACGCCAGCGAACAAGACCTTCGGCAACAACAAGGATACTGGAGGTCGAGGAAAGGGCAGATCCAACGAATCCAACCCCAATTCCAACACCTCCAACAACAAAGGTCAAGGAGGTAAGAAAGGTGGTGCGGGGAAATCATTTGGAGGTCGTGGACGTGGAAAAGGAGTGAATGCTGTCGAAGCAGGAGAAGAATGGGTTGACGAAGGACAAGTACAGGACGTACAGCCGAACGAAGAAGAAGAATGGCAATAGGGAAGCCAACTTAACCCAAACCCCAACACTGGGGTTGAGTGGCAGGAGACAAAACCCATCAGGGTAGTTGGGGCGGTGGATGGACGCTGCTGGGACCGGCTGGCGCGCTCCACCGGCCTCCTGTACCCTGCCTGGGTCCTCAGCGCTGTCCGGCGAGGCAAGCAGCGCCAGTTTGTCTGCTGGATCCAGGTCAGATCGACGGATGGTAAGGTTAAACTTGCCAGATGTCTGATTGACAATGGTTCAGAGGTCAATCTGGTGAGGAAAGGCTTTCTGCAGGAGGATGAGACGAAGATGTCCTCCACCCCTGTCCAGCTGGAGGGAGTCAGCGGACACCGCCTTGACGGTGGCGACAGAGAAGCAGAATTGGCGGTCAGATTGGTGAAGCAATCAGTCTGGAGTGTTGAAGAGACGGTCACTGAGGAGTGGTTTGCTGGAAAATTTTATGAGGCCAGCATAAAGTACGATTTATTCTTGGGTCAACCATGGCTTCACGCTCACCGTGTGTCGCCCATGGGACACAGGACGTGCTTCCTCCAAGATCCGTCGACCAACGACCCGTCCGAACTGTATTATCTGCACCCATATACCAAGAGTATCCACCAATTCAAGGAAAGAAATAAGCTGCATTTTCAGCAGGATGGGCAGGAATGGACAAGGAATCAAGAAGATTTCGACGAAGGAAAGGTGGATTCGTTGAACAGCAAGAAGTAGAGGTCAGTTTGCTATCGTGTAGTCGACAAATGGCGGGACATTCTGGTGGATTATTTCGAAAAAAACCACAATTTTCGTCCTGAAGTTGATGCCTTTGCAAACAAAAAGAATAAAAGATTTCCGAAGTTCTACGACGATGCCTGGAGTGAGGACTGGTCTGAACCTCTTTGGATCAATCCGCCCTTCGACGTTTTCCCTCGTGTAGTGCAGAAGCTGAAGCAATCCGGCGCAAAGGCGATTTTAATTGTCCCCAATTGGCCAAGACAAGAGTGGTTCAAGGACATTATGGACATTTCAATCGACATTGTCGAGCTACCTCACAAGGGCGTGAAGCTGTATTGCGAAGACAATGGCAAGCCTTTGCCACAGCGTTCGTGGAGCACGTTGGCGTGCTTAGTTGACGGGAATCTGGGAGATTATTGGCAAGATGGCAGTGAAATGGGAACAGAAGAGGTTATCTCAAATTCCTCAAGAATCGACGAAATTGGAGTGGATGAAGACGATCGAGAGCGGAATCCTAACGTATCGTCGCGGAAGGAGGGAAGGACAATCGGCGTCCCTCAAGAGAACGCCTCCATCCATTACAATTCGTCCCCATCAGACAAGAATCAAGCCAAAAAAGTCAAGATTTCAAGCAAGAATGAAGACAAATCCCCAAGAATCTCGCCTGAATTGACAGGAATGAAGCTGAATTCGTCCGACCATCCCTTCAAGACATTCGTGGACCCCTTTGATTGGTGGGATCCCACGGAGGAGCGAGCTCAGGTGAGCTTCATGCGCCAGCAATGCGACGAAGAAGTTTGGAATGAAGTGGCCAAGAACATGAGACCACGACCAACAATTCGCAAATCGGTGGACATAATGTCGGTGATTCAATGTGGGAATCAGGTCGACGGAGACAAGATATCTGCAAGAAGGGACGCAGTGTTCGAAGATTATCAAGATGACGTGCTGAGTGGGAAGTTGTGGAAAAATCCCCCAATTCGATGTGAAAATGGGGAAGCCAAGATTGACATAATCGAAGGCTCAAAGGTGCACAAACAACGTCCATTCTATCTCCACGGCACCAAAGCAGATGCCCTGCGAAAAATTATTGAGCGCAATCTCTATGAGTTCGGTTGGTTGGAGGGCTCCATGAGTTCTGAGTGGTGTTCAGCACCATTTACTGTGCCAAAACCCCCACCTGCTGACCAATCCAGCATAGATGCTTGGCGTCTAGTGGTGGATTACAGAGCCCTGAACGCCGCCACAGTACCAGACGCGAGAGCAAAAGGCAAGCTCTTTACTGTGTTGGATTTGCGCCATGGCTTTCATCAGATGCCCCTTCGAAAGGAGGATAGGCATTTGACGGCAATGTGCACGCCCTGTGGCACTGTCCAGTGGACTGTACTGCCGATGGGTCTGAAGAATGCGCCGTCGATGTTCCAGAAGATGATGGAGACTATTTTATTTCAGAAGCACAAGTCTCTGGATTTACAAGAATTCTGCAGCATCTACATTGACGACCTTCTGATTGCCACGCCGTTGGGAAACAACTTTGATGAGTGCCTGAAGTTGCACGAAGAACAAGTTCGAAAAGTTCTCGAAGTCCTTCGACAAGAGAAGCTCGTGTGTGGACCCAAGAAGGGCAAGATGTTCCTCCAATCGGTGGAATTTTGTGGCTCTGTCTTGGAAGATGGGACAAGAAGACCAGCCCCAGAAAAAATGGCTGCTCTGCAGCTTTGGGAAAGGCCTAAAACCATCACGCAGCTTCGTGCCTTTTTAGGCTGCTGCAATTACTACCACGAGTTCCTTCCTCTCTACGCCAAGTTCTCTGGTCCATTGACAGAGTTACTGAAGGTTGGCAAAATAGAAGGAAAGAAGGGATCTCAAGTCAAGCTCAAGTGGACGCCAGAATGTGAAGAAGCCTTTACTGGTCTCAAGGAAGCCCTGGCAAATGTGGTTACATTAAAGACTCCGTGGTTGGATCGAAGACCTTTTTATATTCGTACAGACGCCAGTCGTTACGCCATTGGTGCTACGATCGAACAAGTCGACGACGAAGGTCACCATCATCCTCTGGCTTTCTGGTCTCGCAAGCTTACAACAAGGCAGCGAAATTGGAGTCCAAGGGAACAAGAAGCCTACGCAATCCTTTGTGCCTTACGGCGCTATGAAGGTTGGATCTTGGGCCATCGCGTTGAGGTTTTGACTGACCACAAGTCACTGGAGAGCTGGAGGACAGAACATGTGGATACCCCTGGTGGACCAGCTGGGAGGAGAGGCCGTTGGCATGAAACTCTCAGCAGATTTGACCTCCATGTGACTTACATTCCGGGTCGCTACAACACAGTGGCGGACGCCCTGAGTCGCTGGGCCTACCCAGCCTCTGAGGCTTACTCTGAAGTGAGTTTTCATGGGACAGCGACGGATAAAGCTGAAGTGATCGAGTTCGACAAGGAGGAACAAGCACTGATCAAGAAACATTGTCTCCAATGTTCGATTAAAAATCAGATGAAGGTGGATTTGGTCAGATGCAAGGAGATTACAAAGGCAGATCAGACTGCAGGAGTTAACTCTGACTCTGAGTCGTCGCTGCCACTCCTGAATGTGTCTCCTCTGACGAGATCCAAAGCGAAATCCACACTTCCTCCACAACAAAAGGACAAGGAAACTTCCTTCCTCTACGTGGATTGGACGAAGATGTACAAGGAGGACAGGTTCTTTGGGTCTGTATACCACAAGTTGAAAGGGGACAAGCCTTACGACTTAAGACTCTCGACTTTCTGAAGGAAATTCTCCTCGGCATGGAGGTTGCTTTTTCCATGTTCTTTCTTTTTATGCCGATCAGCAGTTTCGGCAGGTACAGTACCATCGTCCCACTCAGGGGGACATTGCTGCCCATAGTGTAGAGAGTACACTAGAGGTATCTCAGGATCAGGCAGCGTATAGGACTCATCGTCCTCCTCAGACCAGATGGAGTATTTCCAGGTCTGTCTGAGGTATTGCAGCCGCTCTTGGCGCTCAATACCTTCGGCCTTCAGGTACAACAGCCGTCGGAGTTCTTGCGTGTCATGCTCAGACAAGGGCATGTTATTAGCAGCAGGCCGTGCCAGAGCATCAGTACTCCGGGCCACGGGTTCACCTGTGTGCACAGGCTGCATGTGTAGCACTGGTTTCCCAACAGAGGAAGCGGGTTCAGAGGTTGACTCTAGATCTACCTCCTCTAGCAACAGCTGGGCCAGGAAAGCACTATGTTTTAGGTCAACACAGCTGGGATCAACAGAGGGAATAGTGCTGGCGATCTCAGACAGTTGGTCGTCAGCATCCTCTTTTACAGCTGCAGGTTCCAGATAGTCATCAGGAGACTCACACCCTGTAAGTGTGGCAGATAGGTGCTCAGGAGATCGATTTTTGAGATCATAAAGGGTCAGGCCACGATTTTCGGCCATGACATCTTTTAGTAGCACCTGGTCCAGGTCACACAGGGGTACAGGATTGAGAGATCCATCGATGATGGACAGGAAACTGGCCCACTCAGGGGCCTGCATAGCTGTGTCTGAGTCTTCAGGCACATAGATGGGGCCGTCGGGGAGTTGCACTCTTCCCACGGTCATTCGGTCAAGCATACGGCGCCAGTAAGCATGTTCACCAGATCAACCCCAGTCAGGGGTGCACATAACAACCCTTCCTCCCTCATAAGCGATCTTGGTTAGAACCTTCGCGAGCAGGGAGAAGGGAGGGTTAGCATACGCTAGGCCCATTGCTTTCCAGAAGAAACGGAAAGCATTGTTCATTTGTTTCGAGCAGTACAACTGCATGATGTGCTGTTGTTGGCTCGCAAACAATTCCACCTGGATCTCATCCAGGTTTACCTGAAGGGCCGCCAGTCCATTTTCGAGAACATGACGGGCCAGTTGGTAATTTTCAGTACGATAGTTCGTCTTGGCTGCGTAGCGCAGCCCAGACTCTTTTCGTCCTGACAGCTCCAAAGGAACGGAGAATAGCCCACTGCCAAAGTCGCAGTGCAAAGAGTAAGGACGCTGTAAGGACAGCATTTTAACCTGGGGGTTTCTTCTTAGAAAGTCAGTGCCAATGACAATGTCAAAGGCGTCAGTGTCCAACACTCTGCAGTGTTGGGTCACGGTTTCGTCGCCCAGACATATGGTCACATCGACCCCCCCCAAGGAATGGATGGTACGCCCATCCCCTACTCTTATGGCCACAGTCTTAGTCTTCCTGAAAGTTTTAAGCAGGCGCCGGGCCACTATGGAAAGTGTTGCACCGGTATCAAGCACTGCTCGAAAAACCTGATCCCCGATTTTCACGAGGATCCAGAAAACCAAGTCCTCCTCTTCGGAGCCGCCCCCCTATTCCTCATCAGGGAATTTCACATCCACTCCTGCAGCCATGAGGGACTTGGCCATCCAGGCCAAGCGCCTCTTCTTAGAATTATTCCCCTCAGGGGTAGCGTTATCCCCTTGGGGGCGCTTCTGGGGGACACCCGCGGCAGGAGCGGGTGTGGCAGCAGGAGTAGGTGTAGCAACGGGCGCTGATGAGCGCCTCTGAGAGTTAGGGGGTCCAGTTTTGCCACCCCCCTTGCCACCTCCTTTACCTTTATCCCGATTCGGGGGATTTCTGGCGGGCGTCTGGGTCTTCTGGCGCTCCGCCTCCTGACGCTTGAGTTTGTCGCTCTCGCGTTTCTTGATGTGGCATTCGTCCTCATAGTGACGACGTTTGCCACAGTAACCACAGGTGATGGTACACCTGAAGTGGTCCTGATGGGTCACAGTTTTCCCATCTCTAGTATGCTGCTGACGTTTCATCTGCAGCATACAGCCACTGCGGAGATCGCAGTCAGAGGCATGACAAGGTCCCCCCTTGTCATTGACAGGTCGGCAGTAAAACAGGGGGGGTGTGCCTGCATCAGTTGGAACCTCGTTCATGGCACGTAGGTTGCCCCTCCCTTTACCGCCTCCCTGGTTGGTGTTAGTGGGATTTTTATGCCCCTTCCCTTCGCCACGTTCAGGAGTAGGGGTACCACCTCGTCCCAAATGCTTCTTGAGGAACTTCTCCATGTGGGAGTCGTTCTCTCTCTCAAGACCTAGCTCAATCAAGAGATCCACCAGTGTATCATACGAGTGGGTCCTGCTCTTCCTCTCAGAGGTTGAGCGGCAATCATCCCACGTACGCTGGGGGATCCTACTCATGAGCCACAGGTGGGGCTCAGTGGCTCCGTAGGAGCCCACATTCATCCTCGAAAATAAGTACTCCATGTCGCACACATACTCAGAAATTCGCGCAGCGGATGGAAACTCCGGGAGCATAGGTAGCTCCTCGATTTGTGTGCGTACGCTGAGGTCAGTCTCATAGACTGGGAATGTTTTCTCTAACCTCAGGAGTACCTCCGCCCAAGTAGAACAGGTTTTCACAATCTGTTTGACCTGTTTTTGCAAAAATTTCTTTTTGCAAGAGCGTTTTAGCAGTGAACATTTGGTGGCCACATCCACATGGGACTGGCCAGTCAACAAAAGGAACTCCGCAAATTCTTCTGCCCATTCAGGCAGATTTTTGGGGTCGAACCCCGGCAGTTCCAGCTGGATGTTCGCCTGGGCAATTGGTCTGCCCGTCTTCCCACCCCCCGGAGTTAGGCCTGTAGGCGACACGCCGGCAAGAGGGGCCAGGGCTGACAGCCCTCTTCTCTCACTCTCTGTGACAGGCACGTCCTGTAGATCCGCCATAGGCACAGTCCTGGCACGGGGGTGAAAGGGGCTGGGGCAGGTAACCTTAGGCAACAGCCTTGAGACCCTCGATCTCTTGAGATCTTCGGCCAGGGTACTCAGCCCTGGAGAGAGAGAGAGGAACTCAGGCTTGGGTAAGGGTTCTGCAATACCCAGTTTAGCCTTAATGGCCTCTGATAAGGCCGTCACATCTGGATCTTCTCCTCCAGACAGGAATTTGGCCAGCAGCTCGGCCGTTTGATCCAGGGCACCGTAGGTTGGCCTTGGATGATGTTCTTCGACTCGTGTTGGGCCCACTTCGGGAGCCCTTGGGGTTGGGTACTCGGGTCGTAGTCGTCTTGGCAGGGATGCTGTGGACGGGGGACCAGAGTGTGCGTAGGACCCTAGATCTGTACGTGGTCTGGATCCATGTACAGCCAAGGGCTCCTCTCCATCTTCCCCACGGATGGATTTATAGTACTCCTCATGCATGATGTACTCATCCATCTTCATCTTCAGCTTCTCATATTCCTCAGGTCCTTCAATGGCAGTTGAGGATGAAGCTGGACAATTGGATCTTGATACTGAAGCAGCCAAACGTCTGTGGAGGTGACTGAAGCTGTCTCCACCGTGTGCTGCTAAGGCCTCGGTGGTAAGGCCTTTATTCTCTTCCGCCCTTCTGCGTTCTGGATCTCCTTGGGACCCAGATGCGCCACTGAGGTGATGTGGTGCTCGGTGTGGTGGTTCACTCATTGGGTGGACCACACTGCCCATTTGTACTTGGACAGTTCGGATAGGCCAGGTCCTTACGCTTGGCGTGGACATGTTGGACTTGTTGTTGAGCTTTTGTTTTGCACTTCTTCTCAGGGTCGGTTCAAAAGGTCACAAGGGACTGTCTCTGCTACCGGAAGGATGTCTTTGAATTATGCCCTAGGTCTTTTGATGTATTCCTGCAGGTTTTGTAGTTGAAAACCCCAAACCAAAGCAGCAAGTAGAGCAAGGACTGAATATGGATTGAATCAATGATTGGTTTTGGAATCCAGTATAACACAGAAGGGCTGCAGATAGACAAAGCAGGTATATGCACATAGATTCAATCACAAATGGATAATACAAAAGGTTTTATATGAAAATTGGTCAGACTCTAGCCTCAGAGGTGGCAATAGGCACTTCATGTGCACTCTTTTGGGTGAAATGGTGCTGGTTAGGACTGAGGGGCATAGATGTCAGGACCACACAGAAAATGACTTGGCCAGGCAACTGAATTCAGAAACAGTTACAAAGTAGGACCACAATAAGTGGTAGAAACAATTGAGTATAGGGGTCTTGGGGTGGGAGACCACTTAGGCTTAGCCTCCAAGGCCAACAAGCATGTAATGCCTGATTTATTTTGGTATGTCCTCCATGAAGGAAGGTACCTCCGCTCAGTTGAGTGGTAGGGGTGAACTTCATGGGGGGGCTAGGGTCACAACCCTAGTTACTTTGAGAAAGTGTACTTTAGGCAACAAAAGAGAGATAAAAACACTTAAGTTTGTCTCAGCATCAACAAAGGGTTTTAAGGGGGGCTTAGCCTGGATCAAGCCCTCCAAGAAAGACATGGCAGTGACTTTTTCTTACTATGTGTTTGACGGATCTGCTCAGAATGTGATTTCCATCAGCTCTTACATTGAGACGGTTGGTTCGTATTCCACTAGACCACTGTCAAAGGGCTTATATAGACCAAGTGACGACGATGGTGTTCTTACTTGTGTCAACTCGCTGTTCATCTGTGGATTGTGTTGGAATCCCCCTCAGAATCAGCTCAATTTTGGCAAATTCCCAGTACCAAGCATTGGATGCTTATACATTCTGCGACTATAACGAGTCAATTACCCCTCCTGGCTCATACGGGATTAAACATGAAGCCCTGACGACGATACTGACAGTGTGGGGATACCCCACTGGGTTTTCTTGGTTATCATTACTTTAAATGATTGGATTTCCATCATGGGATTCATCATCATCATGAGGATTTGACCTGGATTGGCTATGAATGAGAACTGGATTTCCGTTCAACACAACACACAGAGTCTATCGACAATGAATTGGACCTATTTTGGCTTGCGGTGAGTTTCGCCAACCTGAATCCGTGTGCGATTCGCTGATTTTGGTCTCAATTTTGGCACATTTTGTACCATAATCTGGCATCTGGTCTCATGACTGCAAATGACACCAGCCGGTTTCACACATATTGGACTCCATGAAGGGATACCCTATTTTTTTGACGCTCGACGACATGGCGACGCTCGTTTTCTGTTTTCTGGCAGTGGGATGTCAGATCCTGATTTCATCATGAATCATGGATCATGGATCATCATGTACATTCTTCACTCAGACTTTCAATTTTCGAAGCTTTTTCTGTGTGCCCTGAGGTACCTATACGTTTCATTCAAGTCGATGGCCATCGCGAAGCACAGATCTCAGCACAATTTTGCTCAATTCAGCTCAATTTCACACATTTTGCCTTAGTTTAGGCAGTTTTTGGTCACTTTCGCCGTTTCGTTCACTTCACTTGACCCAGCCTGACATACTGGCGTATGTTTTCAGAGGGGGAGTGTAACGGCAGCAGTGACAGCACTCAATTATACACTGATGTGATCAGAATTCCAATGATTCTCAGATGTACATTAGTGCAGTAAATTTTCCGCTTCATTTCATGTTTTCCGTTCGCCGCCAGATGTCGCCTGTGAGCGCGTGTCGAGTCGCATTTGTCTTTCGTGATTTCCCAATCGGATTTATTTAAATTATTTCGAATGATTTCACGTCGTGTCATTAGTTGCGATGAATGCGCATTGAGATTCTATGTGTGCTCCATTTTTGTAGACCGGGTTTTCGTACTCTTCATATCTCACCATGGAGTTCAAAGGACTTACAAGTGCTTCGCATATGCCGCTCCAAGAGGCTGGATATGGGTCTGAAGAGGGTCAGTTGGGTTCGGAGATATCAGGGGCAGTGTCGGGCGTTACGACCCCTGGGGCATCAAGGCTACAGGCTTCGCAGTCACAACAAAGATCAACCACTATGCAGCGGTTACAGTCAAAACCCCTGCCTATGATGGTTCCACAAACTTCGACTCCCACGTTCCCATCTAACCCTATGCCGCACGTCAACCCCATGATGACTCCAGCTGCAGCCCCCATGGCTTCGACTGTGCCAGAGCCGATGAACCTCGATGCAATTGCCAAGCTCCGAGAAGAACTACATGCCTACATTGGTGAACGTCGTAATGAACGGTTCGGACGCCAAGATGGTGGACGCCAAGATGGTGGAGAAAGTACGCGTTGCTACAATTGTGGCGAACAAGGCCACTTGGCCCGCGACCGTCCTAAGCACCGACCGCCATCCCGAGGACGAGAGCGCCGGGAATCAAGGTCGAACACGCCGATACGAGATCAAAGTCGAGATAGCAAGGGACAGTTTCGACCCGCTCCAAAAGCAGAGAAAGGCCCATGACGGCCTAGAAGACATTTCCGAAGACCTGGTCGTGGACGTCCTCGAGAAGAGCTGAACACCACCATCAGCACCAATAAACCCGAAAACAATTCCACAATTGGAAGTGTCAACATCGAAGGAACCGAACCTGAGCATGCGTCTCTGTTCACGGTTCGAGGGCGCATTTGCGCATGTTGTGAAGACTCCTTTGACTCCAGCGTAGAATTGTTGGTCAACTGTCGTGCGACCAGTGACTTCATGTCAATGCAGACTGCAAAGAGGGCGCGACTTCCCCTCTATAAACTGAGAAACCCTGGACACGTCTTGACAGCCGGAGGTGTCCAAGTCGGGGTACGGTACTACACGAGAGCCTAGGTTCGAGTTGGGGAACTTGTATTTCGACATCACTTCAAGGTCTTGGAGATTCTGCCAGATGTGGTACTTGGACTGCCATGGCTTCGAAGCTACAATCCGACTGTCAACTGGAAGGAACGATACGCAGACATCCAACATGGTTCGAATTCGTACCGGTTGTTTTTTGGCGAATCAAGGCATTCCACCAAGCTACAGTTTCAAGCCACTTCGAAGCTGGACCTTCTTTTGATACTTTCATCCAGTGCCTCGAAAGCGAGTCCGGTTGGAAATCCTACCCCACATGCCAAGGAACGCCCCGACCTACACTCGTCGACACACATCCAGCACGGTGCTGACGTGTACCATGAGTCCGAAACGGAAGATGGTATCACCGATGAGGAGTGCAGCGATATGGAGATTGAGTACATTTCGTTGCCGAAACTCAAAAGAGAGATCCGTCGAGCTAATCTCACGGGGGATCAAGTATTTCTGTGCTGCATGCCTCGACCCGCAGTGCCGGTCGATCAAATGTACAAGATGCAAGCCAGTGATGACAATGACGGGCTTGACCCAGTTCGACGCAAACTGCCGATTCGATTACACAAGGAGGCAGACCTCTACGACCGCGAGAAGGCGGAGTATGGAGACCTACCTCCGTATCGACCTGGTAGAGATCATCCAATACGCCTCGATTCGGAAGACAATCCACCGTGGGTACACCCTTACAAAATGGACCCGAGTCAACTAGGTGAACTTCGACCACAATTGGACAAGTTGCATCGATCTGGTCGGATCGGACCATGAACACTGAAGTGCCGGAATAAAAAACTGAGTATCTGAATTCCTGCCCTGAAGAAGAGATGTGCACTCTTTGTTTTTGGTCCCATATATGCTGATGTGGCAGGGCATGTGGCGGTGAGGTCACTGCCATGTCACATGGGATCTTCCTACCTAGCTAGGCTGACCGGGAATTGAACCCAGGACCTCTCAAAAAGAGGTACTCCAGCCCCCTAGGGTGCATACCACTAGGGTAGCTAAGAATTCATGAGCAAACATAGATAAATTCATAGGCTCTGCCCTGGATATGTCAGTTCTCAGTCAACTCAGAAAGATGAATAGCCTCACATTGATAGGGGATTAAGGGATCCACTCCATATCCTGATTTGGTGTTTGGTTCCATAAGTCAAAATGTGTTTTCACCCATTTAGGTTAGGCCAATACTAAGATAAAAATGCTAGAGTGCCTAGTGCATCTCTAATACAACTAGAGTATGCCCCAAGGCAATGGAAAAGCACTTTTTCTTACTCCCCCCTTGTGCTGTGGTGGCCACCACTGTCGCATTTTAGGAAAAAGGGAATTTTTCTTGGCCTTTCCTTGGTTTCCACATCTATTTCAAACTGCTGGCTTCCCTCACACAGAAAAATGGGCGCTCACCATGGCTGGCGCCTTGTTGCTGCTCTGTCAGTGACTTTACCTACAGAAAACTCAGTGCTCATGGCACTGCCGGGGTTCCTGTCGCTTGGTAGGGTTAGATTAGGGTATGCAAAGACACATGCATGTGCATCCCTCCCTCCAAGAAGCAGTGCAACACAACCCAACGCAAGACGCAATATACACACTCGCATGGGTTCTCGTAAACCTTCAGGCGACCTGTGACCTGTCTTAGGGCGAAGGGAGTCGTTAAAAAAATTAAATTGCCCCTTGGTGGGGTCTTGGGTTCTGCTCAGTCTCTCCAGGCTGCTGCGTTTCGGCCAGAACACGGCCTACTCGGCGACGCTACGCTTGGGTATCTGTACAGACAGGAATGGGAGAGTTATAGACGAATCCACGCAAATGCGAAGCGACAACACCTAAATCCGTCAAATGACGGCCTAGAATTTTTCTAAGAACACATATCTGAGCAGAATCCAATTGTGCATTAGATGCACATTTTTATAGAAATTTAGGTCATCTCTTGATTTTTTAAATCAAGAATTTCCCGCGTAAAAAATCACGGCGCGCAGGAGCGCATCCTAACAGGGCGCCGGAAAATTAACAGAAAACAAGATTATAAACGTATGTCTCACGTAATACAAAAAATGACGAGACACACATAAATAGACGTAATTAGAGATTCCACCCACACTGCCAGAAACAATCAAAAATCAAGAATTCGACAAACAAACAATATGGCTTCAATGAAGCAGGTATAAACAGCAGGTGTGCTCGTTCTGCTTGCATGACGCACAGTGCTCGCCATGTGTTGTCGTCTTCAAGCCTGGTAGCACAATAAAACACGACAGAGGGATAAGATTGTAAGATTGCAGATGATTAGAGGTAAGATGAGGGTGATTAGACATACACATGAACGCATAGCGTCGTTTTTTGTCTCGTTCCTTCACCTGTTCACACTCTCAGCGGTGAGTAAGGTACGTAGCCCAGAAGGGGCCACCCCCTGGTTGAGTTTCAGGTTGGTTCTCGATTAAGATTAGGACAGATCGTCAGTGCCCCTGAAAGATTGAGTTCAACCCGTGCATACTCGTGCATGCACATATGCATTAAAGGGTAGGCCACGCGAATTGCGCACGGTAAACCTTGTTTAGGCTATCCTGAGGCTCCCTCTTACGTTCTTTAAGAGAACAGGGGGAGTCTCTAAGCTTGCTTGCTTGACAGGGGTGTTTGCGAACAGTGTATCATAGGTCACACTGAGAAGCGTATAATACGTGGAGTCTGGCTTGGTTCCTCAGTCGCAAACATCCCTTCATTGGCCTTTGCTTTACAGGTGGGCAGGTTAAGGGTGAAGTGGTGCAGCAGCTCATCATGGGCCCCCAGCACAAAAGGCGCGCAGTTCACACACAACTCACTGCCCGAAAGCAGAGATGAGTAGGGCAGTCCGACAAGCTTGACCTCTGCGCTGTGCACGCCATCAGAGCGCCTCTTCCCTCCAAGCCCTAGCAGGGGAAACGCGTAGTGGCGTCCCCTGTTAGGCCACAACTGCTTAGTAGCGTTGTGTTCCATTGCATTCTCGCAGGAGAGTCACTAGGACTCTGGACATCATCCTCAACGACACCAAGTAGTGCGTGGGTGTAGGGGTAGCAACCCTGAGTGGGGGCTGGAGCAAGTGCTCGCCCACTCTTCGAAGGGTGGTGCTGCCACAGAGTGTGTAGGACCTGTAGTGCGTGTGTCACAGTTCCACCTGTTTCCTGCAATTTTAGCAGGGTTGGTGGGCTGTATCAGTGGTTAGGTCAGCGTCTTGGCCACATAGCAAAATGGCGTTTTCATGCCTTCGTAGCTTTTGGCCACCCCTCCCCTGTAGTAGCCAGGTAGGTAGAAAAACAATACCTGGTCTCTGAGCTGGGTATTCCCCCAGGTTTTCAGCGCCAACACAGAAACTGGGCGCTTAGGGGCGGGGAGACCCGGGGCGTACCCCGTGGCACGGGTAAAACACCCGCCGGTTCAGCAAGTGAGCAGACTTGGGTATAATCAGGATACCATTTCGGCGGCTTGTCCTCAGGACTTCAGGCCTAGCACACTCAGACATACGCTTAGGAAGGTAAGGGTAAAGATCACTCCCTAGCTTTAGTCTTGGAGGCAAGCTCTTCAGCGAGCCTCAACAACTCACCAAGGTTGTTCTGGGACAAGTAGTCGACCAGAACAGAGTTCAAGCGTCCCTCAGGCAAAATGAGAGCAGAGAAGGGCTCCCAGGTAGCCTCTTCAACTCCAAACCTTTCCCAGAGGGTTAGGAAGCGCCAACCCTGCCGGTAGCGATGGCGCAGAATGGATTCAACCAAATAGAAACCCCCCTTAGTCATTTACTCGGCGTTCATGTCGGGTAGATCCCCCTCCACTTCCATAGGGCTGGCAGCGCCCTGTAGGTCCAGAGCGGCGATCTCCTCGTCGTTCAACTCCCATTCCTCTGCACATAGGTCTTCGGGGTCATAGTAGCGCTTCAGCTGTTGCGCAGCGCACACCAGAGTCCCCCCTAGTCGGGGAGAACACTGAACCGTGATACGGTGTCCATTCACTGATAGGATTTTGTAGGGGCCGAAGTAGGGGTCATCGCTGGTGGAGCGGGGCCAGGCCGGCAGCCGACTGTGGTGCACCAACACCCAGTCCCCTTCTTGGTAGGAGGCGGGCACCCGGTGCTTGTTCTTCTTGTTCCACTGCCGCTCCCTCACTCGCTGGAGCATAGCCTCCGCCTTGTCCACCTTCGCTTGTTGTTCTTGTACCCACTTACCCACAGTAGAATGGGTGTCCTCGGGATAGGGAGCATGTAGGAACCACGCCGGGCGTCCTAGGAACAGCTCATGGGGCAAATAGCCAGTCGCCGAACTCTCCTGGGAGTTCATCATCAAGGATATGACGGGGAGTAGTCTCACCCAGTCTCTGGTGCGTTCAGTCTTGCACCATATCCTGACGTTCTCCTCGAGGACACGAATCTGGCGCTCACATAGGGGGTTGCTCGTGTGAGTGTAGAGAATCCCCGTAGACACCTGGACATTGAGGGATCTCAGGACCCTCTTGTACTAACCGGTATCTGAGCGTACTCGTACGTCCTCATCGGAGTTGATCTCCTTGGGCGCCCCGTAGACACAGAACCACTCCTCCAGGAGGATCTTGATAGTCTTCTCACCGGTAATGTGTTTGGTACAGGGGAACACCCGGGTAAACCTGGTCAGCCCACAGGTTACCACGAGGGCAAAATCATAGCCCCCAAACTTCGGCATCTCCGTATAGTCCACGTACAGAACACTGTTAGCACAGTGGGGGAGGGGCAGGGTCGAGTAGAGACCCCTGTCCCTGGTATCCCCAGGTTTGCAAGACCTGCATGGGCTGGAGGGTTTTCCGCAGTTGGTCATCAGTCCACGTAGTGTGGAACCATTGCTTGAACAACCTCAGGGTACGGTCAACACCTACATGACCACTGGACTCATGGGTCCACTTCAATAGCACTGGGACTCTGTCACTGGGCACCACAATTCGGTCCTCGTGCCAGAGGTAGCTCTTGTCCCTCTTCCACTGCTCTTGGTTGACCAGGAGGGGTTCCAGACGCTTCTGCAGGCGCTTGTAGATATCCCCAAACTCTTTCAGGTATTCCACCTGTTGGAGACCATCTAGGGGTCGTATCATAGTCATGTTGAGGTCCAAGTGGATGTCCATACGGCTGAACGCCTCCTTAGCCAGCGCTTCGTACCGGGCACCAATCAGGGCATCGAAGTTGTTGCGGCTGATGTAGTCCGCACAGCCGTTCTTGACCCCCAGGATATGGTGTACCGTCAGCCGTAGTTGGCTGAGGTAGGTCCACCAGCGTCGTAGCTTCGCCTTCTTAGGTCGGGGACCCTTCTGGAACGTGCGGACCGGTTCTTGGTTGCACAGCCAGACCACAGGGTTGCTCCCCAATAGCCGCGGCTGAGAGGATTCCTGCTCATAGGTGGAGTAGTTCCCCCTGGCCTGGTTCCACTTCCAATTCCAATGGCCCAGGGGTACTAGGACCCACTTGTCGTCAGGGTAGCTGTGCTTCAGAGTCCCATCTCGGTTGAGACCTTCCGTCCCCCATTAGGATATGGCCGAGTCGAACTCCTCCTTCTCTAGTGCTTGCCACTGGAACAGCGTTCCACCACCGCCCACGTTGCTGGCGTCAGTCACCAGTATACATTCACCCTGTGCTCGCGGCACGCCCAAGCACTTAGCGTTGCCTTCCTTGTCCTTGAGTTCGTCAAACGCTTGTTGCTCTTGTGGGCCCCAGCGCCATGTAGTACTCTTCTTGATCAAATCTGTCAGGATGGCGCTGGTGTAGGTGAAGTTCTTGATGTGGCGGCGGTAGAAATTACACGCCCCAATGAAACTACGTACATCATGGAGTCCCTTCTTGGCATCTTCATGTCGTACCTTCGCATCCATCAGGGGTTTTGCCTTAGACGCCGCTGGGGTCCACCACCCATAGCCAACGTCAAACCCCAGGTACTGCATGGTCTCCTGCATGAACTCACACTTCTCCAGCTTGAGTCGTGTGTGGTTCTCCTGGCAAACCGCAAAGAACTCACCCAAGAGGATTAGGTGATCCTCCTGGGTATTGGTCCCGAGGCATACATCGTCGATGTGCGCCTCCATCTGGGCCCCACGGGATATCAGTTCTTGCACCTTGGGCCTCCTCCGTAGGATGGACAGAATCTTGTTCATCAGCTCTTGGAATAGAGCGGGTGCGTTGGCCACGCCAAAGGGCATGACCTTCCACTTGAACACCCTCCCCTGAGGGGTAATGAAAGCGAGTAGCTCTTGGGCGCTGGGCGTCAGGTCCACCTGCCAAAACCCGCTTCTCTTGTCCATCTTGGTCTTGTAGCGACAGGAGGCTATCTTCTCGAGGGTAGACAGCATATTAGGAATGGACCCTGAGTGGTTCAGGGTCTTCTTGTTCAGCTCTCCGTAGTCCACCACCAGCCGTTTGGCTGTAGACCCAGGTTTAGCCACCAGGAAATAGGGGCTGCAGTGTTGGGGGTAGTCCCCGTCCCTGTACTCCAGTACCAGTCCAGCGTCGATACACTCTTGTATCTGACTCTCAATCTCGTCGGCCTGCTCTTTAGGAGCCGGATGGGGTCTCCCCCGAATCTTGTGGCCCACATATTCGGGTTCGAGCTTCAGGTCGATCTGTACCAATTTGTCACATGAGGCTGGGGGTGGTAGTTCCCCGAACACCTCTAGGTACGTCCTGATAAGCTTCTGTACCCGCGGGTCCAACAGCTTGATCTTGTCCTCCATGTCCTCGTCGGAGTGCAGGTTGCTTGCCCCCTGGATAGAAGCCGGGAGGTGGTCCTCCACCGGCTCATCGCCTCTGGTAGAATCCTTCAGCCCTTGGTAGGCGTACAGAAGATCTCGTTCCACTGTCTCAGGTGGACGGTGGCAACATAGGCAAGCTCGAGGGGGTTCGCATACACATTCCTCCGAGCGCTCATCCTCCTCTCGGGTCCTCACATGGGCACCCCATACGCTTTTCATGAGCTTGAGATCAACCTCCCTTTGCCAGGTGGTGATCTTCTGCTCTAGGTCCTCCTTCAGTTGGGAGAGGTCTCCCTAACGTCCCTCCTTCATAGGCCACGAACTGCGGGTAGGCTTAGCATAGCACAGCTTTTTCGCCACCAACTTCCTCTTGGAATCCACGTACTCCCTGAGCCTCGATCTTGGGTCCAGCTCCTCATCCAAGCGGTCTTCCACCCTCATGGAGAGTAGGGGTTTTTGTGGGGCAATGTACTCGGCGTTCTCCACTTCCACCACGCATGTCTGCACGAAGAAGGCGTCATGCTCAGTCTCGTCGTCAGAGTGTATAGAGCTGGGGAGCTTGGATAGTCCACACTCTGAGACTCCATCAGGAATAGGTACATGGCAGGGTGGGTTGGGGGCAGTGGTGTCGCAACGCAACATGGGGACACACTCAGTCGCGTGTGTTTGGGGCAACTGGTACTGAGTGGGGTACAAGGGCACCATGGCACGGAGTGTTGAGCAAGCCCTAGATACACGCTGTGTGATCGCACCGTGTGGGCAGGGACCAGGGGTAGGTGGTGCATGCAGCGTGGTGGCGTGCGTTTTGCGGCCGCGTGCGTATTGATGGAGCGCCTTTTGGCACGTCGCTGGGTTGGGGTCTGAGCCCGGAGGAGTACTCGGCACAGAGGAGCCTGCTTGGGTTGGTTTCCGGTGGCAGTTGGAGAGTAGCGGCGCTTCTCTCTTGGACGTGGACGCTGGCTGTTGTACACATATGCAAGGGGAGTGTATGATATGCCAGACGGCGTGAACATGGAAGGATGCAATGGCTGCGGTGGCTGTGGGCGGGGTCATCCAGCGGCTCAGTTTCCGACCCTTGTGAGCTAGATACACGCTAGCAAACCCAATTTTGTTCTAGGCTAGAACGCTAGGCTACAACCGTCTAGCCTACAAAACCATAGGCTACAACACAAATCGTTCTAGCGTGGCTAGATAGAATAGGTAGAACATAAAAAACAAATTATCACAGTGGGTTCGGGCCTACATGACACATACACTCATAGCAACCAACACACTTGATGCATTGATACGCATAAATGCCCCCACCCCCTCCAGCACAGACACAGCTTTGCATAGGCATATGCACACCACAAAACACAACATACGATGTTGAGGGTGGGGAGAGGGGTAAGCAGGCACACACCACAAGGGCACAAACACCCTTTGAGTGTGTACAACTTGGTGCAAACATCTGGCGGAAGGGGTTAGACTTTATCAAAACCGGCTGCAAATGGGCTAGTTTCTTTGGTTTGTGCACTCCCAATGCTCCAGGATCTCCTTTGGAGAAATGCGTTTTTGACCCATTTTTCACCCATTTTTGGCCACAACGCAGCCCCTCTTCAAAGCAATTTGGGGGTTACCATGGGCTAAAATGCGTCACCATGGGCCCAAAATTGGCTAAAAACACTTTTGTAAGCTTCCCAAATGGCCTAGGATCACTTTTGAAAAACACGTTTTTTATGTATTTTTGACTCATTTTTCGTTACAACACGGCCCCTTTTCAAGGCACTTTGGGATTTTCCATGGGCCAAAACGCTTCACCACGGGCTGAAAATGGGCAAAAACCACTTGTTTGAGCATCCCAAATGGTCTAGGAACAACTTCGGCAAAATGACTTTTTGCGCCCTGGGTCGCTGGTGGACCCTGCGTGGCCCCCACCGTGCGCAGCTCGGGCTGCCCTCTGACGCCACCAAGTGACCACTGGTACTTCCAAGATCTTGTGGAGTGCATTACCTCTGGTTTGCATTTGTCAGTTTGTTAATTAGGTCACACCCCCCCCTCTTGTGGAGTGCATTACCTTTGGTTTGCATTTGTCAGTTTGTTATTTAGGTCACACCCCCCCCTCTTGTGGAGTGCATTACCTCTGGTTTACATTTGTCTGATTGTTAATTAGGTAACCCCCCCCTCTTGTGGAGTGCATTACCTCTGGTTTGCATTTGTCTGTTTGTTAATTAGGTCACACCCCCCCCCCTCTTGTGGAGTGCATTACCTCTGGTTTGCATTTGTCTGATTGTTATTTAGGTCACCCCCCCGCCTCTTGTGGAGTGCATTACCTCTGGTTTGCATTTGTTTGATTGTTAATTAGGTCACACCCCCCCCCCCCTCTAATGGAGTGCATTACCTCTGGTTTGCATTTGTCTGTTTGTTATTTAGGTCACACACCCCCCCCTCTTGTGGAGTGCCTTACCTCTGGTTTGCATTTGTCTGATTGTTAATTAGGTCACACCCCCCCCCCCCTCTTGTGGAGTGCATTACCTCTGGTTTGCATTTGTCTGTTTGTTATTTAGGTCAGCCCCCCCCCTCTTGTGGAGTGCATTACCTCTGGTTTGCATTTGTCTGATTGTTAATTAGGTCACACCCCGCCCCCCTCTTGTGGAGTGCATTACCTCTGGTTTGCATTTGTCTGTTCGTTAATTAGCTCACCACCCCCCCCCTCTTGTGGAGTGCATTACCTCTGGTTTGCATTTGTCTGTTTGTTATTTAGGTCACCCCCCCCCCTCTTGTGGATTTCATTACCTCTGGTTTGCATTTGTTTGTTTGTTGATTAGGTCACACCCCCCCCCCCTCTTGTGGAGTGCATTACCTCTGGTTTGCATTTGTCTGTTTGTTATTTAGGTCACACCCCCCCCTCTTGTGGAGTGCATTACCTCTGGTTTGCATTTGTCTGTTTGTTAGTTAGGTCACACTCCCCCCTCTTGTGGAGTGCATTACCTCTGGTTTGCATTTGTCTGTTTGTTATTTAGGTCACACCCCCCCCTCTTGTGGAGTGCATTACCTCTGGTTTGCATTTGTCTCTTTGTTAATTAGGTCACACCCCTCCCTCTTGTGGAGTGCATTACCTCTGGTTTGCATTTGTCTGTTTGTTAATTAGGTCACACCCCCCCCCCCTCTTGTGGAGTGCATTACCTCTGGCTTGCATTTGTCTTTTGTTATTTAGGTCACACACCCCCCTCTTGTGGAGTGCATTACCTCTGGTTTACATTTGTCTGTTTGTTAATTAGGTCACACCCCCCCCCCCTCTTGTGGAGTGCATTACCTCTCGTTTGCATTTGTCTGTTTGTTAATTAGGTCACACCCCCCCCCCTCTTGTGGAGTGCATTACCTCTGGTTTGCATTTGTCTGTTTGTTAATTAGGTCACACCCCCCCCCCTCTTGTGGAGTGCATTACCTCTGGTTTGCATTTGTCTATTTGTTATTTAGGTCCCCCCTCCCCCTCTTGTGGAGTGCATTACCTCTGGTTTGCATTTGTCTGTTTGTTATTCAGGTCCCCCCTCCCCCCCTCTTGTGGAGTGCATTACCTCTGGTTTGCATTTGTCTGTTTGTTAATTAGGTCACACCCCCCCCTCTTGTGGAGTGCATTACCTCTGGTTTGCATTTGTCTGTTTGTTATTTAGGTCCCCCCTCCCCCCCCTCTTGTGGAGTGCATTACCTCTGGTTTGCATTTGTCTGTTTGTTATTTAGGTCACCCCCCCCCCTCTTGTGGAGTGCCCCCATGGCACTGCCGCCATGCCCCCGTGCCTTGCCCCATGTCCCCCGGCCGTTGTGATGGAGCGTTGCAAACCGCAACACCCAGTCCACAACAGGGCGGTCCTTCAGGTACCAGATTTTTCTTTTGCTAAGGACCGCCCTTAAGGACTGCCCCAAGGGACCACCAACCGCCAACCGCCAACTCCCATCAACTGCCAACCGCCGCCAACCGCCAACCACCAACCGCCAGCCACCAACCGACAACCACCAACCTCCAACCACCAACCTTGCCAACCACCAACTGCCAACCACTGCCAACCGCCACCAATCACTAACCATCAACTGCCGCAACCACCACCAACCGCCACCAACCGCCAGTTGTAACCGCCAACCGCCAACCGCCACCAACCGCCAACCACCACCAACCACCAACCGACAACCACCAACCGCCAACCACCAACCGCCGCCAACCGCCAACTGCCAACCACTGCCAACCGCCACCAATCACCGACCATCAACCGCCGCCAACCACCACCAACCGCCCACCAACCGCCAGTTGCAACCGCCAACCGCCAACCGCCACCAACTGCCGATCGCCAACCACCACCAACCATGGTTGAGCACATGGGGTGCCCGCGGGCTTTTTTATGAATACTGGTTCCGGAACACTTTTTTTTTCCCGTTAAGGACCACCCTGGTCCACAATATTGTGCGACCAACACCAGCCCTGCCAACTTCGCGTGCCGTGCACACGTCATCGGCGGTTGTATGGCGGTTGTTGCTCTTTTTTTTTTTAGGGGGGCTGGGGCGGTGCAATGGGCCTCTCGTCAGGCGGGGATACCCCCATCGATGGCCAAGTGGGTGGCAGGGCCCCCCGGGGCCCCTCCCCACGCCAATGCCCGGCCGCTGGGGGCGCGCGGCACGCGGACCTCTGACAAGTGGTCCATCCGGAGAAGGAACTGGCCCCATCGTTGTCAACCCCCTCACCCCATTTCCGTTGAAGTCTCCTGCCCCCTCCCCCCTTTGTCACCCGATTTGCCCCCCCCCCCCAGTGCCCCCCCGTTCTACCCCCTGCCCCCCCCCTTTGTCATCCGCTTTGCCCCCCCCCCCCGGTACCCCCCGTTCTACCCCCTGCCCCCCCCCTTTGTCACCCGGTTTGCCCCCCCCCCCAGTACCCCCCGTTCTACCCCCTGCCCCCCCCCCTTTGTCACCCGATTTGCCCCCCCCCCCCCCGTACCCCCCGTTCTACCCCCTGCCCCCCCCCTTTGTCACCCGATTTGCCCCCCCCCCCCAGTACCCCCCGTTCTACCCCCTGCCCCCCCCCTTTGTCACCCGATTTGCCCCCCCCCCCCAGTACCTCCCGTTCTACCCCCTGCCCCCCCCCTTTTGTCACCCGATTTGCCCCCCCCCCCCCCAGTACCCCCCGTTCTACCCCCTGCCCCCCCCCTTTGTCACCCGATTTGCCCCCCCCCCCAGTACCCCCCGTTCTACCCCCTGCCCCCCCCCCCCCCGAGCCCCATCCCCCTGTCCCTTGCATCGGCCCCCTCGCCCCCCCTTCCAAGGCCCCCCCCCCTTCCCTCCGCCCCCTTCCGCTCCTCTGCAGGCGTCCCGTGCCCCACGGGCCCCGCGAAGGCGGGCCCGCGCCGCTTCATCCGCAAGACCCATTTCCCGGGGCCCAGTGCCAAGGACATGCCGCCCCTCGGCGCCCACCGCCCCCAGCCCCCCAAGTCCAGGCCCCTGGCCCCCGTACCCTCCTACGCGCGCCCCACCTCCACATGCCGCCCCTCGGCGCCCACCGCCCCCAGCCCCCCAAGTCCAGGCCCCTGGCCCCCGTACCCCCCTACGCCCGCCCCACCTCCACATGACCCCCCGGCGCCCCCTCCGGAGGCCCTTGGGCCCTTGGGGTAAGCCGGTCCCCCCTCCCGCGGGGCCCGGGCACTGGGGCAGGGCCTGGGGTGTTGTGCCGTGGGGGTCTTGCGTGGGGGCCTTCCGGGGCCGCTTCCCGTCGGGGTATCCACCGCCACAGGGCCCTCCCCGCAGGCATCGCCCCCTTGACCCCCGAGTCTTGTGTGTCCTCTAACCGCCTCCTCCGCCCCTGCCAACCGCCATCGACTGCCCTTCGGCCGCCGTCACGGGGCCCTCCCACCGCCGTGGCCTGCCCCTCCGAGTGCCTCCGCCGCTTGTGGCGGCCCCCGTGTCACGGACCGCCCCCGTGTCACGGAGCGCCCCCATCCCAGTGCCCCCCCCCGGCGGAGGAGGCCCTCAGGCAGTCCAGGTCCGATTGGGGGCCATGGGGTGTGCAGGGCTGTGCTGATGCCCCCTGGGGAGGCCCCAAAGGCACCACGCCCCCAAAACCGCTCATGTCCCCCCGGGGCACGGGGCACGGCCCCTCCGAACGCTCGTTCGGTGCCCCGCGGCCGTAGTCCTCCGCCCGGGGGCCCCTGCCTTGACCCGCGCCCCCGTGCCACTGTACAGAGCCCCCGTCCCCCGGGGCCGTCCGAAGGCGGGGGGACGGCGGATGTCTGGCACGGGGCCGCACGCCCACGTGGCGGTAGTAGAGGTACCCCCCGGGCGCAGGACCAACCCCCAACCCCCGCCCCTGTTCTGTGTGTTCGCTATGTCTCTGCGGAAATGGACCGTCATGACCCGACGCTGTCCCATTGCGGGACCCCCCCCCCCCATGTGGCCCCCGAAGGTGTGGCTGGGGGTATGCCTTGGCAATGTGAAGTGGGGCTCCAGCGCTGTACATGGGCCTTCGGACAGGGCCGCATGGGCCCACCGCACGTCCGTCACACGCACGTGCGCTGGGGGGGGAGGGGGCTTCTTATTTGAGCGCGCGTGAGCCTGCGCACTGTGCACTTCAGCGCGAAAATTTGGTTCATTGGCTGTGTTGCCTTTCACCGTTCATCCATTTGTCGTTCGTTCTGTTTCCTTGTTTCCTTGAGCTCTGCAACACTGTGGGACGAAGTTACACCAACTACATGCAGCAACAGGTCTGGGGGTACCAGGGGCTGGGGGGGGGGGGGGGCTGCCAAACGCGTGGGGGACGCGTGCGGAGGATGTGGGGTGCCTGAGGCGCTGGTCTCGGGGGGAGGGTGTGTGCGGGGGGGGGGGGGGGGGGCACGACGGGGACACGGCAAAAAGACGTATCGGGGGCGTTGCATGTGCACATGGGCACGCCCCTCGGACGCCGCAAGGGGCGTCTGCCCCGTGCCTCGCCCCCCTCCCCCACACACCCCCCTCAACACCCCCCACGCCCCCCCTCCCCCACACGCCGCCGGCCGCTGATGGGGTGCCCATGAGACGTCCGCCGCGGGCGTTATGCCGCGTCGGGCGTCAGGGTCACGCAGGCCCCCCCCCCCGTCGGCCGCCCCCCCCAAAGTGGACCGTGGACCGCCGGAGGGGCCACCCGCGTGTGGGGCCCAGGGGGTGTGTGGCCAGGGGGCGTGGCATGTGGCGGGGGGGGGGGGGCAGTGCAGCGCGGGACCCCCCCCCTCGGCCCGTCTGCCGCCGTGCCCCAGCCCCCGTCTTTGTACTTGTTTCTGGGGTCACACGGGGCCGGGGCCCCACAGCACGACTCCCGGTCGCTGGAGCCCCCCCCCCCTGAGATGAGGGGGGGGAGGGGCGGCGGCATTGGCCCCGCGCGGGGGGGGGGGACCTATGGTCTTTTAGGCCACTGACGAGCCACTATCTTCCTGCGCTTTTTGTGCTGATCGCCTCTTGTGCGCACATGCAATAGCACAGGCTTCCTCCGGAGGGGGGGGGGGGGGAGGCTTTGCCGTCCGATGTTCTGGGGCATGCGGTGGTCGTCCCTCGGGCTCTGCGGCAGCTTCGCGCCGGGTCTCCGTCGTTCCGGCGGAACATCGCCGGGTCTGGGCCGCGGAACAGGCCCGCGCTTGTGGGGGGGGGGGGGGGGGGCACTGAAGTTGGACCCGTGCCGGTGTTTGATCACCGGGTAAGTCATGTAAATACGCCGGTGCCATGACACATGTACGTTCGGTGATGATGATGTCGCCCCCTCTCCCACACATCGAAGGTCCCTCTTCAAAGGGTTCCCACGGACCTTTGTTGCGAAAGGCGCCGGGGGCCGTTGACTTCTCTCGACAAGCGTTTTGGGATCTGCACGTGCGGCGTGTGTTGTGCTGACGTCGCCTGCACCAACGCCGCACCATTTTGCGGGGGGGGGGGGGGGGGGCGTCCCGGTGCTTTGCACGGGGGAGGGTAAGGGCTGTACAGCACTGAGACCTATGCACTGCGGTGGTCTGTGGAGCATGTGTGTGTGTGTGGCCTGGACTTGATGGTGCACGCCCTTTTGTCGCCGCAGGGGAGGCGGGGGGGGGGGGGAGGGGTGTGCTGCCCCCCCCCAAAGTGGTCTGTACCAGAACACCCCCTGTAAAGGAGTGCCAGGCAGACGGTGCGCGTATTTGAGGAAGCACTTCCTCCATTTCAGAGGGTACTGCATGTCGTTGTCAGGGCAAAAGGCCACAACTTGTCTGCCCACATCCTTTTGTTTGTTTGCACACATGGCAATGTCTCTTTCAAGGCTTCGCAACCGTGTCACTGTCACATACATCCCGTTGTACTGGCGCCCCAGTTGCAGCCCCCAGGACCCATTGAGAAATAACAGCCACCATTCAGAGCCAACGAGGGGGAATGGTAGCGCTTCACAGCCCAACAGGTACCATCTACAGCCCCTCTCCCGGTGGACCATGTCCAGGGGCAGTTGTTCAAATGCCTGGGCACGGTGTGCGCACCGTGCGAGTACTCCCTCTGCCCCCCCCCCCCCCCCATGTGGGAGTTGGTTGGGCATTGTTTGGGGGTTTGGGTACCGGACGTTGTTCAGTGAGGGTTTGTGATGCATTTGTTGGGGGGGGGGCTTTTGGTGTTTTTTTTGATTTTAGGATTTTGGGGGGGGGGTTTGGTGGGTTTTTAGGTACTTTTATTTGGGGGGGGGGTATCTTGGGGGGATTTTGGGGGATGCCTGGGCCCGAACCTCCGCAAGTGGAAGGGGGAGAAGGCCCCAACAAGTTCATTCCTCTGCCGCTCAGGACCCCCGGGACGGCGGGGGGTACACAGCCCCCACATCCCCCCCCTTCAGCGCCAGGGCACAGCCCTGCACAGCTCTGTCCCCCCTGCCCCCCCCCCCCCCCAAACAAGACCTTATTCAGCCACCCCCCCCCCGAGAGCCCAAGCAATCCATGGTACCCCCCCCCCCATGGCCACCTCAGCAGCCCCGTACCACTCGGGCACAGCACAGCACATCCGATCCTGATCCGTCCCGCCGCCCGAGGCCCTATGGGCACCCCCCCCTCCCGCACCCCCGGTCACATGGCGCACTCTGGCATGGCAGAGCGGAAGGTTTTGGGGGGGGGGGGGTCCGACCAAGGGCTCTTTGGGTGTGCCCCTTTGTGCACCTCCGGTTTGGTTTGCACCGCATGACCCGAGTGTTTGGAGGATCGACGACTTGAGTGGCGTCCGGAGGCGTCCCGGCGGTTTGCATAGGCTCATGTCATGTGCATTGGGGTCTAGAGGACTGTTGTGAACTCCCGGAGGGGTCCGTTTGTTGGGGGTGTTTGTCTTCAGACCCCAATGAAAAAGGGGGGACACGGGCCCCAAGACACTGCCCTTCAGTGGATGGGCCCGGGGGGGGGGGGGGGATGGGCGACTCCCCAAACATTCAAATCCCCCGGACGAGGGGCTGGTAGCTCAAGTGCAGGTGCGGGCGTCCGAGACCCCCTGTTTTGGGGGTCATTCGTGTAGGATAGCCCACGCGATGGTGCCCGATGTCGGGCCCCTTGTAACAAACATCATTTTGGGGGACAAATCGATTCCCCAATGAACTTTTCGATTTTTGACCCCCCCTATCCCCCCCTCCCCCCCGCCCCCCCCCCCCGCCGGGTACCGGGGTATTTGTGTGTCTTGTGGGCGCCATGTGTTGTATCGGACCTCTTCAGGTCCCGAAGGACCTTTTTCGTTGTCCATGGACCCCCTAACATCATCATTGCCATGAGGAATGCGTGGGTTTGCCCCCCCGCAGACGACGTTTGATGCTGCGCACCCCCCGTGGGCACAACTGCCCCTCGGTCTGACAGGGGGATGGCCAGGGCTGCAGGACACTGCTACTGAGTGATACCCGAGTGTCGGTGAGAAGGGGGTCCTTTCTCATGCCATGCGCCCCAGGATGGCACAAGAGGGGGGGGGGGGGGGGGCTACATCCAGCAGCCCCAGGGGTGTGCTCCACAAGCATTCCCATTCCTTTCTTCCTGAGTGGTAGCTACCAAGGGCCACCAAATGCCATCCTTATGGCCGCATACCGGCTGAACTTGAAATTTATTATTAAATAATTAAATATTTGCTCGAACGTGGTTAAAAGATCCCATATCCAAAACGAAAATAAATACCAATATTCATTAATTGGCTAGGCGGTGGCACACAAAACTGGTGTACAAAAACGATGTAATTACGAAAATTAAATAATTTGTCAATGCGCCGGTCACATTCCTGATGGATACCCGTTGTCTTGCCTGTATGATCAAGCTGATCAAGCTGTCGGTTTTCCAGGTGACCCTGGCAAGAAATGGCACCGGGGTTCCAAAATATGGTGAACTCCTGGGGCCAAGATGCATCATGGTGGAAAGACCACATATACACTGACAGATGAAGAAATTTTTTCGGAAATGGACGGAGATATTGTGATTGCTAATGACTGTAACAACACAGCAACCAAAGGGAGGGTGTGTTGGGGGCTTGGGGGTCGCAAATCTGGGTTCAGCGACCCATATACTGGTGGTGGTAATTCCCAGTTTACCATTTTGGCAGAACACAGGACAGGCCGGCCGTAGCTGAGTGGCAGAATGCTGTACTTGCACGCCCAAGTCGCCCAACTCAAATTCTGGAAGTGGAACAAAAAAAATTATTCCACAATTTAATTAATTATGGCTCCTGCATAGGATAAATAGCCAGCACAAAAAAAAAATGCCAAAATTAATTAATTATGTGACTTCCGGCCTCCAACCAAAATAATAAATCAAAATTTTCAAATTCAGCCGATAATGCCCACCTGAGCCATAAGAAAGCACCTTTTGATGGTGCCTCTCGAGAAGGGCAAACAAAAGTAGTGCGTCTTGGGACACAGCATCTGGGGCAGCCTAAGCAATAGGGGCTTCAATCATGACTTGATCAGGGTATGTACAAGCAAAGGGTGTTCGACCTCACGCGGGTCCTTTTCCTGGTTCCTCTGTGGCAAAACCAAAGCGACTTGCAAAACTTGAGGTGGAGTCGCAATTGTATTGTACGCCGTGAGTGCAATGTTTTCTGGCTGAGGTCATGGGGGGGGGGGAGGAGGCGTGGGGGGCACAGGTACAACATATGCTCTGTGCCCTGCAAGGGGAAGCAAGACCTAAATGCAGATGAGGAGGAGTGCACTTTCAGCAGCATTGAGGGGGCACCTGAAGAATCCACCTTGTAGCTGGACTGGGGGGGGGGGGGAGCACGCACCGTGCGCGCACTGTGCATCTTTTTTTGTTTAGATAGTTTACCTGACGCCATTGTTTTGCTTTGTTGTTGCCCCGAGGTGCCGTGTTGCTGAGCTGGTGCCCCATTCCACCAGGACACCAGGACAGTGTACATGTTATCCCTTGGTCTATAGTTCAGTAACACAATGTCTTTGTCTTGGGTTGGAGCCAGTACCCCTAGTACCCCTGTCTTCTACAACCGCAACAGTGCAAATGAGTGGTTTCTTGCTGCTATTCTGGGCCCCTCGCAATGCCCTGGTGATGGATTGCCTACACATACAACATGAGGTGAATGGGAAGGCGGTGATTCATGATGCCGTTGCACTCCGCCGCCTCAAGTTCCACATTCGAAGCCCATCCCCATCACCCCCAACTTCTTCCAAACCTGAACCCGATGGTCGGATGCCCCCCGGGAATGAAGTTGTCCAAGAGATTGGATGGGACGGAAGGTTAGATGAGTACAACAACTGTCCGCATTACCCATTTTGGCAACACATTTCACAGATGCCATGCCAATTGCTTCCATTGGCGGGGCACCGAGTGACGTACTTTGATGAGGTACCCATTTCTTGGCGGTTTTCTTGGTGCCAATGTTGCTGTCCAGTACCTTTGTGTGAGGGTCCAATGTTCAATTTCCATTTTCCAATCGGGGGGTGAAAGTTGTGTGTGTAATTGCCCCAAACGGTGCACTGTGTGCGCACCGTGCGCCTGCGCCCACTAGGTGTGACCCTCCACAGGTCACGATGGCACACAGGTCTGTCCATTCACATGGGGTAAAGGGAGGGTAGTACCCACACGGGTCCTGGCTCCAGGTGCATGGCTTGGCACATGTTGTGATTGGGCCCCAGGAAAAGGGACCTGGCTGGGCGTCCAGATCCCTTCCAACTTGCTGGCGCAGGGTATCCGCACACTCCCTATGGGGCTGTCCACCAGGCAACCGTGACCTGGCTTCCCATTAGGAATGCCCCAAAGGTCTGCAAAAGCAATGGCGGAGGTGCAAACCTCTGACTGCATCTTGAATTTGTGGCAACGCTTTTCGAGCCATGCAAGATGGTGCAGGGATCAGGCAAGGCAGTTGGTTGTTTGGGTTTAAAACAAAACGCCCATCACCAGAGGACTCGCTACTGCTATAGTGGCATGCCACCGTAGGCCCCCAAGCTGCTCAAGAAAGGCACATGATCCTTGATGGGCCATGAGCGTGGACAGTGGATGCATTGTCCTGGTACAGAGTGCGGAGTTTGGTGAGGGTCAATTGGATTGGAGGAGTGAGGGAGGGAGAGGAATATGTAACCAACATCGTGGTGTGTGTGTGTGTGTGTGTATGTGTGATATTGTGGTTTGGTTCCCTTGCCTACTGTGACAAAGCGGGTGTCCATGGGCTCATTCTTGATCAGTAGTGAGTTCAGGGAAGAGGATCAGTGACCGGGGCTGTGCACACTGAAATACCAAACGGGACCAGCCCGAATGGCAGAGCTCTTGCTGGATCCGGCACACCTTCGCCACCACAAACTGGGCAAGTTCCACCTTCGTTCCTCAGGAATCTTGTTTTCTTTGTTCACGATGGTCAAGACGAAGGCCGAGGGTGAAGGGGTATGTCCGTGTGTGTGCCTCGGCCGCGCTGATGGGGGTCCCTGCATCGGGGCCCCATCCCCCCCCGGGGGGGGGGGGGGCGGGCCCCGGCGTTGTATGCGACACCCCCCAGCCCCCCCCCCCTCCCGCGAGATAGCGGTGCAGGGGCAGTGCAATTTTTGTCCCATGCTTCGTTGAAGGGGGTACTATGCCTTTGGTCCTTAAGACCCTTAAGACTTTCTTCCCGGCAAAGACAAGAAATCGCTATTATCGCATACATACCTCTATACCCCCATGCCCCCAGACACACACACACCCCCTTGAGGTATGCATGTGGTAGTAGTGGGCCGCGCGCAGCCCCCCCCCCGACCAAGCTTCCAACCCCCCCCCCCACCCTCCCGCTGACCCCCCCCCCATCCTCCCGCCCCAACCTCCCCTCCCCCCCCCCGCCCCACAATTTTGGCAGATAGTTGGGGGGGGTGTCGCATCAGGACCGGTTGTAGTCACCCCCCATCCCCCGTCCAGCAGCCGCATCCCGGGCCCTCGGGGGACGACTGGCCGCCCCCCCCGCCCCCCGTGTGCAACACATATTTCTGATCGGACGGTGTTTTGGTTTTTGACCCAATGAACGAGGCACCGGGTTTGGCTACCGAATGGATGACCGTAGGTACTGAGGGGCGTGTCCAATGAACACTCCCGTTCAGAGGCCTTTAGTGTTCGCTGGACGAGGGGGGGGGGGGGCGGTGCAGTATTGAATGTTCAGCCATTCCCGGGCTCCTGCACCGCCTGCCCCGTGGGGCGTCAGATCCCGGGCGCAGTCCTGTCAGGGGGTACTCTCGCCGCCAATCATCAGCCAGACCCCAACGGGACACTGGCAGCCCCCCTGCAGCGGTGGTGTCCTGTCACATTCCTTTTGCCCCCCCCACACCCCCACCCCCCGGCCCCGGTCTCTTCGGACTGCGCCGCCCCATCCCGGGGGACACGCGGTGCGGACGCCCCCCCCACAGACGTGTCTTGGCACATGCCTCGCGAGGGGCCGTTGCCCCGCGGTGTGCCCCGGACCGGGGCCACGGTGTTCCAGCACCGTCGTCATTCCCACCGCCCTCGGGACCGCGATGGGGGGGGGGGGGGTGTTCCCTCTCGTACGTGTGACCCCAGTCCACAATCGGCAAAACAGGGGCCGGTGGCTTGTGCTCGGCGGCGGTGGTCGATGACGTTCCGCTGCGATCCAGTGCTTTGCGGTGTTGGTGGCCTGTGGAGTGGCGTGGTATTCGTGTGACAGAACGGTACCTCCGGGCGTTTGGGCCGCTCGGGTGCTGCGCTTTTGTGCTGGCGGCTTCTTGTGCCTTGTACCCCCCCCCCCGTGTCCAGCCGCCCCCCCCCTTGTCCATCCCCACCGCCAGCGCCCCCGGGGGGGGGGGGTGGGGGACCGTCACTTGGCCCATGAACAATAAGAAATCAATAGGAAATCACAGGCGCCGAAGGCGCCAAAGAAAAATTTTAGTTGGGTTATACTAGAATTGGCAGCTCGGGAGTGGTGTTCGGTCCCCCCCCCCCCCGCGGGTTGCGGGGGCACCATCGCCCCTGCGGGGGGGGGGGGGGGGGCTGGACAAGTGGGGGGGAGGGGGGTACATGCCATGGCTCAGTGCTCCTTCGGGGGGGGGGATGCGTGTGGGGGAGGGGGGCCGCGCGACAGCCCGGCCGGTGTGCACCGCGCGTCCGTGTGTCGTCAGGTCCCCGCGGCGGCGGGTCACAAGAGCTGCGCGCCTCAGCACCAGCCCCTGAAGGCGCGGGCCGAGGCGCCCGGCAAACCGCGGCCGACCCTCGGCAAAGCGCCGGCGCCGCGCCCCAAAGCGGACGGGGAGCAGCGGCGGGCGCTGATCGCGTCGATCGCCGCGTTCGGGGCGGCGCCGGGGGTCGTGGGGCCGGTGCTGGACGGCCACGCGATGGGGAAGCTGGGCGCCCGCCTGAGCGCCATGAGCACGGGCCCCGGGGCCGACGCCGAGGGCGTGGGCCCCGAGCCCCGGGGCAGCGCGGCCTGCCTCCCCCCGACGTCCGGCGCTTAGATCATGATCCGGCGGCGGCAGAAACGCGGACGGAGGCGGTGGTGCAGCGCGTTGGGGCCAGAGTGTTGCTTGACACCTCAGCATCTCCTGCGGGGGGGGGGATGAGGTGAGGTGAGACACTCCCGGCTCTGAGGCCCACGAAGGCCCGGGGATTGGCTCTGCCATCAATGTAGTCTGTGGGCGGCCGACAGGGCGAAGGTCACTGGCTGGGGTTGCGTGGCCGACAGGGCTATCTCGTCTCTCGCATGTCGCGCGGCGGTCGCACGGGGCCCTGCCCCTCTCGGCTCCTGCGGGGGGGGGGGGCTTACCTGTGAGGCCTGACACCCCCCCCCCCACCCTCTGGGGCTGGGCCCCAGAAGCCGTTGGGAGCAGGGCCCCGTGCATCTGCCGTGTGGCTGGGCCCCAGAAGAATGAGTTTGGCCACGCGCAGTGCAGTGTGATCGTCCAATTGCGGTGCAGTGGTCGTCCCCGGCGGAGTGTTGCTGAGATTACTCTGATGATTGCGCCGCTCCTGGGGGACCCAAAATTGTTCACGGGTCTGCCGCGTTTTCAAGTCGGGAGAGTCCAACCCAACCCAACCCAACCCAACCCTCCCGGACCCCCCCCCCCCCCGCCCACGCCGCGGGGGTTTTGTGTCTAGAACTGAACTGCAGACCCCCCCATTCGGGGGGGGGCTCTGACCCCCCCCCCCCCCTCTGAAAGTGATTGGGCTGTCGGGTAACAATGCCGGTCAGGGATGGCAAGAAGAATAGCGGGTGGACATGGGAGGTGGGAGTGGGTTCAGGCCTTAGTTCCCTGTCTGCCCTGTCCTGCCCCCCCCCCCCCCAGGATTTCGGAAAAAGGCTTGACACCCCCCATTCTGCACTGGAGTATGGCATTTGTTGGTTCACTGGCACAAAGGGCATTTCAGTCGGTTTGATTGCCCCCCGGTCCATGTAAAAAAAAAACCCCCTCACAAAAACTCAGGGTCCCCTGGGTCGGGCGGTCCCCTCGTAACGCTTGTACGATAATGACTTCAATAACAACGGCGTGTTTCCCGTGGCGTATGGTGGCATACAGTCAAAGAAAAAGGCGTCGCAAGCAGCGCACAAAAAGCGAAAATTTTTTCTAAGCCACCGCATCCCTTCACACCGCTCTTTCTCACTTTATTTTGATGCTCCATCCCCCCCCCCCCAGCCCCTCCCGGCCCCGCACTTAAGGAAAACTCTGGTGGGGGCTCCAGCGGCTCGAGGCCACGCCGCATGAGTTGTGGTGGCGGACAGTCCCCTCGGCCTGAGGGGGGTCTGGGGCCATGTCTGCATCGCAGCGCGGGGCACGGGGGTTGGGGGGGGGAGGGGGGGGGGGATCAGTGCAGTCCGGATCAGTTGCCTTTGTTTCTCTTTGTTTCGCTTCGGTTCACCTCAAGCCCCAGGGCTACGGATGTGCTGCACCGGCGGTGGGGCTGGGTCCCGGACCTGCACTGGTCTGCCATTGTCCCGCTGCGGAGCTGGACCGGATCGGGGGTGGGGGCACCGGCACCCCCCAACGGGTCTGCCCGTTGACGCGCCACACGATTATGCACCGCATCGGACGTGCGGAACAGTCCGTGTCTGCGACGGGCCCTGACTCGGCGGCGGTGCTCCGGTTCCGTTCGGCGGACGATGACGAGGGCCTGACTCAGGACCGACAGGCGGGCAATGTTGTGGCGGTCAGAAGGGCCCAAGAGCCCTGAGCGGCGCTGCATTTTGCCCATGGATTGCGGTGTGCGCTGGGTCCAAGGCAGGGCCTTGTTGTGTTTGTTTGGGGCGAAGAGCGCTGCGTTCCGTCGCAAGCCCCTGTTTGGGATCGCTTCGGCAACGGGCCCCATGGTCACAGGCACGCGTCTGTCCTGACCCCCCCCCCCACTTCCGCAGGCGCGTGGGATTTGGGCGTTGGGCAGCTGCTTTGTGGCAACTCAGTGGCCCAGGGACCCTGTCGCCCGTCCGATTCCAGCACCAAACATCCCGCGTGCCGGGGTCCGGGGCTGTTGGGTCTGACTCCCTCGCATTCCCTCTCCCCCCCCCCCTGTGTGTGTAGGTGTGAGTGTGCGAGAGTAGGCGGCTGCGCCTGGCTCAATGGCCTCCTGCCCCGGTGCGTCACGGCACGTGAGCGGCGTTGCATCCGAGCAAACAAACCAATCCCTCTCCCAGACTGCAGCTTTGAGAACAGGGGGGCAGGACGTGTGGTGGATGCCATGAGATTCCCCTGCGCTCCCCGATGAACAATGGCCGTGCACTTCGGTAGTCTCGTGCATATCGGACCAGAACCAACAGGGATGTGCAAGTACGGTGCCATTCGTGTAGATCCCATGACCGCTGACCGCAGGGCTTGGACACATCACGTACTTGTGCCCCTGCACTCACCTGGCTACCTGCAGAAAGGCGCCCAGCCTCAATGATCATCAGACGAGTCCTGCTTTGTTTGTTGCTGCTTAACATTTTTTAACAAACTTGTCAAACAACCACACCAAAACTGGAGCCACGGCCTCAGTAGGCACCGAAGTACTGGACCAAGGCACATCGAGAGAGCACCCATCCAAAAAAAAAGAAATCAATAGCATCATTTTAGAGAACATTTTTCGACCCCCCCCCTTTCTTTCCTCCATAGGTCACAGGGCACAAGTCTCCGGACACCTCGTCAGGCCAAACAGAACAAAATCATTACTCACCTTAATCACCAGATCCACAAACAGTAACTCTATTGGGACGTATCCTATCCGTCAATCCCAATATCCAAATCGCCAGCATGGATACTGGTGATGGCTGTCGTACCGCATCTCCACGACCATGCATCACTCATACCGATATGAGTACTTCGGTCCAACCGAACGTGCTCATTGCCAGTATGGATGATGGTGATTCACAGCCTGACCACCACCATGATGGTTTTTAGCATGAGGCTTGTGCTCATGTCCCCAGTGAGGGGCAACCATATGTGGCTTGTATTGATATGGACACATCATACAGACTGCAGGTATGGATTAGCATGGATATGGACAGCACCAATGAATGTGTAGCCCCCTTACCACATGTGAATGCGGCTACCGCGCACAATGCACAGAATCCACATCTGCATGGTGGCCACGTGGAAATGCGTTATGCCCACGACCCGTATACACGATTACGTCCTCGTGTGCTTATTGCTAGCATGGATATGGACGAGGCACAAGAGGATGCTGGACCTGATTCACGGTATCCCCAACACGGGATCATTGCTCCAAAATGACAATGGGCCATGTCACCATGAGCGTTTCAACCTTTTTAACCCCAATGTGTACATCGCAAGTATGGACAGGGATGAAACCTTGGAGTGGAGTACCCCACGTATACACTCTCGGTGAGCGGTAGGTGGTGAGCGGTGGTGAGCAGTTCCCTGTTTTTTTTTACTTGGTGGGTGCAATGAATTTTTTTTTCAATCTGAGGCCCAAGGGCAGGAGTTTCAGCCTTAAAAACAATGGTGAAAACACCACACATTGCCCGTGTATCAACACAAATGCATGGGACATTTTGTCAACTTGAATTCTGATGCTGCTTTTGAAAAAAAACTATTGAAGCTGGTTTTTTTCCCCTAAGGGTGAAAAATAGGAACCCATTTTAGTTCGGTGGTTTGGCGGTCCATTCACCAAAGTTTGTTGGTCCTTTTGAACCTGGCTGATCTGCGTCTCGTTTCATAATGGATTGAGATTTTGCATGAGACACGCCTTTTTGTGATCATTTCACAGCCATTACACTGTTTTCTGAGCCTGTTGCGATTTTTTGTGTTGATAGGACACATGTGACTAAGCCGCATATGAGTACTTCAGCCACCCAAAATGGACCTAGGGTGTGTCTTTACAACCCTGATTGTGCTCTGCGTTCAGGATATCTATCAATAGCGCATGCAGAAATACCATCCAAGGCACACCAACTGTCTCCCGCCATCTTTTCTCTTAGCTGGAGTATTTGTGCATTTGATAGTTCATCCCATCTTCCCTCCCTACCTCAACCAACAGAGCAGTTTCTTCTTTTGGCCGTCAAACAGCATGTGGTGATGATCGAGTGTGGCATGAGGGCAGGATTATGCTGGTAACTTGGAAACTTATCCTCGAGATCCGCATTGGCCACCTCCTTCCTGCGTGCAACGCCCATAGCCCCACTTCAAACGAGAACAGGACATAAACGAGGTTTCTCTTGTGGGTACAAGGACACAAGCGAGGATATCAGCTGTTTCTTCTGGGCTTACAGAAAGTCTTGACCTCTTTTTCAAATGCATTTCCATATGGACATACCTGGGGTGGTGGTGGTGGTGGTGGTGGTGGTAGTGAGGGTGGTGATGGAAAGGATGTGTCTGGTTTCGTGGTGGTCGTGCCTGGTGTCGAAGAATCCCTGTTTGCTCCGCTGGTTCAACTCTCCCACCCATCTGCAGCTTATCATGGCCGACGTTCCTTCGCAAGACTCGAAAGGGGGTGACATGGAGGCCGCCCCTGAGGCAGAGAGTCCCGTACAACAGAGCATGGAGAGTCCTGTGAAACGGAGTGACGTCAAGCTCGCGGTAGAGGTGCCCATCAACACCGAAGGTAGAGGCTCACCGAAGAGTACAACGCCGCGGTCCTCCCTGCACCTGCCCAAGTCCCCGCAGCCCCAGCGCCCCATTTTCTCCGACCTCCTTTTTGCACTGTGCCTCCCAGCTATCCGGTTGGGGGCCTCCGACCTCCTGGACGGCCCTGTCGGGGTGTGCCTGGGGCCGGGCCTAACCGCTGTCTGGGTCACGGCGGTGTTCTGGGCCCCGCTCCTGTGGCCCGTGTGGTACACGTCGGTCCTCATTGGCGTCTCGGGCCTGTTGGTGGTGCGCGTCAGCAGCATCAACACGATGACCGGCTGCTGTGCCCTCGTGGCGTGGGCGATGGCCAGCCCCGCGGCCCACATGTACTCCCTCTCCAACATGGGCAACAACTGGGGCCTGAAGACCGCCCTCGTCAGCGTCAGCGAGGTCTCCTCCGTCCCGGAGGCCCCCTCCTTCGCCTACACCGACGGCGTTGTGGACTACTCACGAGTCTTCTCTGGCCAAGTCTCCGGCTGCTCGCGCTCCAAAGACATTAACCACTGCCACACGCGGACCGTCTTCCTGACACCCATGTTCGCCGACGACTGCCGCCCCCCGGCCGAGTGCTTCCGGTTCGCTCTCATCGTGCCGCACCAGTCCAATGCGCTCGCGGAGGACACAACCCTTCCGGTGGAACCCTTCGCCGGCCGCGTCTGTGAGCGGATGTGCGGGTACCGTGAGGACCCGCGGTATGAGATGGAATACCGGCTCCGCGTCCCCCTCGAGGCCGCCTGCCAGAACATGGCCCGCGGCCTCGGGGCGCCCAACGCCAGCGGCCTGGCAGGCCGGTGCGCGTCGGAGTATTTGTTCGCCGGGTCTCCGTCGGAGGTGTTCAGCGAGTACCGCCCGTGGGCTATCGGGCTGCACGTTGCGGCTGGGATCGTGCTGTGCCTCGTGCAATGCGTGGTCTCGACGCAGAAGATCACAAAAACAAACGAGTGAGTTGACCTCCTCGGGGACGCCTCCCTGCGTTCTGGTTCAAGAGACCAAGTTGGTGCCGGGGCGTGGGGCGGGGGGCAGAGGGCTGTGCACCTGCGTGCTTTCTCTGGAAGCAGGGGTTGCAGGTGTTTGAGGGGCACCCGCTTGATGCCCAGGAAGCGGAGCGGGGATTCTTGAGGATGCCACCGGGCTGATCCGTGTGAAGGTTGCCCCCCCCTCCTCCATTTCCCACGAACGCTGGGGATTGGAAGCGTACGACTTGGGGACCCGGTTTCATTGGGGTCCCAAGTTTCGTACCAGCATTCGAGCGGACGGCAGGGAAGCGGTGATGTGTCTGGGCCATAATCATTGTGCAAGGGGTGATTTGTGGCTGTGAGGCACCAGGAACGACGTGTTTGGGCCTTTCGGGTGAGAGAGGGGTGCTCCTCCGCAACACTTAGCTCTTCCCTTTCCATTGTTCCCCTGGCTTGGTCGTATCAAACTTGATGATGGAGAGGGGATCGGCCCACCCCACCTCCTGTCCAGAGGTGAAGGTCTCTTATAGGGGGGGGTCGGGGCGTTCTATGAAGGCTAGTTGAGTGCCGTGTAGTGCAAGCGGTGTCCAGTGCGATATGTTTTGTGTGCCCTGCTTTTGTTGCGTTTGTTCCTGGTATCATTTTTGGAAGGCATTGCAGCAGATTCGAGACTCACGCCCTGCACAGTGGGCAGCCTACGCGCTGGATCCCGAAGAGGAGGAGGTCCTCCACGAAACGACAACACGAATGGACCGATCTGTGTCTTCGTGTTTATGCTTCTACCCCCCCCCCCCCGCCGGGGCACTCCTTTCTGGATGATTCTTTCTTTTCATTAAGGAGCGCCTGCCGGCGGTAACTGGCCAGCTGACAGCGGCCAGCGGGCAACCGCTATTTGGTGAACCACCAAACACTGTCTGTTCTCAATGTTTAGTGTTTTTCTCTTTAGTTAGGAAGCGCCCTGCTTAACAATGGTCAAATTTGGGCCGGCCTCGTCAAACCCATCGGATGCCCAGCAGACATCCTATTTGCCTCTGCTGTCACCCTCCTAATCACTGTTGCAGCCTTTGTTTCTTGATTTCATGTTGTCGCATCTCCTTCAGTACTTTGTTGGGACATGGGTCTGGATGTGCCCTGGCCTTAGGGACGTCCAGCATCAGTTGACCGACCAAGTGCGGCCCAAACTGATCATGTGAAACTTTCTGCAGGCAATCGCCTGTATTGTGATGTCCTCTTGTCGGCAGCCCATCCCCGCCTTCGTCTTGGACGCAACGTGTGCGCCGAGAGCAGAAGATACGGCGGAGTGTCAGACAGTTCCCGTCAGGCCAATGCGGACAAAGGTATGCAAAGGCTAGGCGCCTCTGGAAGAAAAAAGCAGATACTCAGAAACGCACATGCACACACACACACACACACACACACACACACACACACACATACACATACACCAAAATACAGCCACAACTGACGGGTTGGCAGGTACCCCAGCCGACAATAGTTTTCATTTTATTGCGTGCAATTTTAGTGCAGTACGCTGTTTGCAGCCCTCCTCCTCATTCTGTCATTTATGTTTTTGCAAAACCTGCGGCTGCAGTGTGTGTGGCCCAGACCACCCAAGTTCCCACGCAACGGTTCAGAAAACACTGCTCCGACATGCAAGAGTCAACTCCGCATCTTTTCATTCTGTAATTCGCTGTGCGGCATTGCTGACTGGATGACCCTGCCCGTCCAGTGCGTGCAAACATTTTTTCACGCGGCTGGAATGAAAATAGTGGAATGGAAATGGTGGATTGAACTGAGGGGCTCGGCAATTGACGATGCTCCGCCAGGCATTTCTGAGGATGACGCCAGCTATAAGGGCCGGCCATATCTGTTTGACGAAATTGTTTCTTCTCTTCGAGAAATCAGGCAGGCAAAACGGCCAAAGGATGTTGTGCGGCTGAAGGGTTGGGGATCAATCCTTAGGGATGCGGCGCACGGTATTTGTCTGCCACTGCACCTGTCTGCGGCTATTGTGGTCCCCGTCTCCTATTTTACCTCCTACCTCAATTTTAATGAAGGCCATTACCGTATCATCAAGTGACCTGAAACCACTAGCCCTTGTTGTAGTGCGCGCGTGTGCGTGCGCGTGCGCGGGGCGCCCCTTGCACACCGTCCATGGTAGTGTATGTGCATCCCAAAGGCAACAACGACGACGCTCCTGTTTTGGTTTCGGATCGGGTTTCAGGCTCTCCTCATCTGGGGCAGTTACACGACCCGTCCGCGAACCGCGCAAGGTTTTGGTATTCCCCTTGGACCCAAAAAATCCGGCGCGTGTGACGCCTTTCCCTGTTCAAGGGGTACTTACCGGGGGCTTGACCAGGACTCCGACTGTGCGCGCACCGTGCAACAACACCCACTCTGTGACCGCAACACCTGAATCTAGACCCAACCCGGTGTCGCCGGCCTTTGTGTTCGTCTGTCTTCTGGGTTCCCTCCCTGGTCAAAGGTGCCCAGCAGTTCTGCGCATAATGAAATTTCGCGCAGCATGGCGCGCAGAAAAATCACAGTCCACCTCTCTGGATTGTGGAGGTATCGGTGCGCGCGGTGCGTGTATTGGGGTGTTTTGGTAGACCTACCCACCTATTCGACAGTGAAGTGCATGTGTTTCCAAGCTGTACCAGCGCATACTGCACTGTGTTCCCTTGCAGTTTCACCCATGTCTTTTTCATGGCTTCCTGCGGGCATCATTGTCACCTACATCCAATCAAACGGTGATGGGTGCCTGCCACCATCATCTCCGCCTCCGAGTGTGGGCAGTACGTGAGCATCGAGCAACCAAGGAACCGAGGAATGACGTTTTCCCCATTGTTTGTTCCCACACGGTACGCGGTGCGCGCGGTGCAAGTAATCCCCCATTCGAACAACTCATCAAACGGAGGTCACCTCTTGTGCAAGTAGGTGAGGCGGCGACTTGTGGTGTGGCCACAATTGATTTCCAAAGTCACATGCCGCCCCCCACCCCCATTTGCGCAAACACTGCCTTGTCTAAGCACGGGGACCTGTCTGACTGTCGTTTTTCTGACCGCTCTTTTAGGTTTGCTCTTATTTTTGTAACACAATGATGGTCGCCACCCTTGCCTGCAATGTCATTGTTCACATACATTGTTGCCATGATGGCTCATAATTACATGCTCACCTGAAATTACGTACATCAGATTTATGGTGGTGGTTCTGCAGGTGGTCTGAGCTGGAAAAACTCCCACAATTCTGATGAAAAATAAGGTTCAGGTGCTTTTGACAATTGTGGGCACGATGAGGAGTGGTTGGCTGTTGTGTGTTGTGATTGCTTGGTTCTCTTTGGTGAACTCTTGGATGATTTTTTGGTGACCTTTGTGGGCAGTGGTTCAGGTTCTTGATACTGTGGGTTTCTTTTGGTGAGTACTGAAGATGATGTGCCCATGGGTGAACCTTGCATGTTCCACGAATTGCCACTCGCTGCTGGGTCGGGGGGGGGATTGCAGTGGACTGTCAATCAGCCATTCCTTGGCTGCTTTGACAGCCTGAGTGGTGTTCTTTCGCTTTTCCTGTAGTGCAATGGGCAGTTGCTTTTGAAGTCTTTTTGGACAGGCCCATGTGTTGCAGTAAATAACTGTAAAGTGGCTTTGGTATCAGAGTTCTAGAGTTCTGATGAAGTTGCGCCTGTATCTGGCTGACGGGGCTGAGTGCCACCACTAGTGGATGAATGACCGGAATGGGCTTGGGCATGCCTGAATGAAACCCTGTTGCAAGTGCTCTGCATTAGCACAGGGTGCTGTGACAGAGTTATGGGCACTGCCTCGTCCAAGCACAGGGACCCGTGTGACTTGTTGTTTTCTTGACTTTCAGCTTGCACAAGGGGTAAAGAATTAGGACATTGTGTTAAGTGTGTGTTAGAGGTTGGTGCTGAGATGGTGTTACTGTGTGTTGCTGTTTTTTGTTGTGTGTGGTTTGGGGGACTGCTGTTTGCATCCTTTGGGTAGCAGGTTATTTCTGAGGGGATTATGGTTCTGTATTTTTTTGTAGATGCGCATTATTTTTTTTAGAGGAAATATTTTTTCTTAGCTAAAAAAAAATATTCCGCACTAAAAAAAAATATTCCGTGCTAAAAAAATACTTCGCGCTAAAAAAAAATACTCAGACATTTTTTTTCTGCGCGCAGTATTTTTTTTTAGCACAAATGCCGCAAATCACCTCGAAGAGAGGTTGTTAGATCAAGCGCAGGCGCGGGTGTCGTATACCTTCATTTTTTGGGGTCATTCGCGTAGCATACCCCAAGGCATGATATTTGATGTCCAACCCTTTGTAAAATCATTATTTTCCCCAATAAGACCATCCCCCAATGGATTTTTTGATTCTGAGGCCTCTATCCCCTAAAACTGGATATCACTTTTTTGGGGGGTGGGGGTGGGGGGGTGTTGGGGGGGGGGTCAAAAGTTTTTGCTGAGAAGGCTCCAAGCAGTGGGGAAGGTGGAGGCTGCCGTACAACTGCTGGTCGAATGTTAACGCACCAGACTTCGACACCAAGGGTCGTTGGTTCGAACCCCAGGCTGTATTATTTTGGCGCCGCCGCCGGCGGCAGCGGCGGCATATTCACCTCATCGGGGTTCGAACCGCCGACCAAAAAAATCCATCGCCTGCTGCATTACCATTCGATCACTGCTTGAATGCCAGGATAACTGCTCCCCACTGCTTGCTGCTGTGTCTGCCACTGACAAAAACCCCAAACTATGTGTTTCTGTCTGACTGACTGCTGGCCTGGCTCAGGGACTGCTTGGCTGACTGTCAACCTCTCTTCGAGGTGCACTGCCGAAGGCAATAGAATTTTAGAAGTGGTGAAAAAAAGTGTTATGGGTGATTCCCTAGGCACCTGTGGGGGACGTGGTGTGTGCGGGGACCCCATGACAGCACGGGTGATGAAGCAAGTTTGGTTTTGACCCCCTCCCCCTCCCCCCTCAGCTTGGACCACCAACCCCCCGCCCACCCCTCTAGACCCCCTCTGGAGCGCCAGATTAGCAAGACGAGGCGCTATACAAATGTTGTTTGTTGCCCAGACATGTTCAATGCAATCGTCAGCCCGCGGACAAGGGGCCCCTGGCGCAAACAGGGGTCTTCCTTCGCTGGGGGACGTATGCAGAGAGTTCATCGCAGAGGATCACAGGTACTATCTGAATTTTGTAAAGTAGGGTACTCAGCCACCTTGGCCAGAGCCCATGTGCACAGATTCATCTGTTCAGAGAACAGGGGTCTTCCTTCACTGGGGGACCTATGCAGAGAGGTCATTTGAACGGATCATACATAATGTCTGAATTTTGTGAAGCAGGGTACTCAGCGACCTTGGCCAGAGCCCAGGGGCACAATTTCAAGGGTGGGGATAAGGTGCTCGCAGTGGAGGGCTCTGAGTGCACGATCAAGTGGCAGACAGATAAGAAAGCCAGTTCCCATTCTATTACAGATGTGTTTCTTACTGCTCTTCATAGCATTCCGAGTTCGGATAGTGCATCAGAGGCCCCTTTGTATCTGGAGTCTGAGCACGAAGCCAGGGCAGGGAAGGGGGGGTGGCGTTATCCGTTATTTTATTTTTTCTTTAGATGCGGAATATTTTTTTAGAGGTTGTATTTTTTCTTAGATCTCAAAGTCTCTTCCTGAAACGTTGTTTTATTTTTTTTTAGATTTGCAGCGGATTATTTTTTCGAGAGCCATCTAAAATTTTGATCACTTTCGACCTTCTTTTTAGACGTTTTGTATTTTTTTTAGAGGTTCTATTATTTTTTAGCGCATCTAAAAAAAATATTTCCGCATCTAAAAAAAATATTATCTCGATTATGGCCAGTAGGTCGGATTTTTTTGGGTTTAGGCTGCAGGTTTTTTATCTACACGGGTCAGTGGTTTTGGAATATTGGGGTGAGTTGTTCACTGCCATCATTACAAGGGTATTCTGGGCAGTGTTTTCAAAATGATTTGTTTGATCAAGGTGGCAAAATGAGGTACATCTAATATATTGGGACCCAAATTCGGAAAAAAAGGTTTTTGGCTGTTCTATGGCTTTGTAAAGCTACTTTTTTTGTTTTTTTTTACGATTCCAATCGCAAGGAATTGGAAAATGGTTCTCCGTTGTGCATTGAGGGCAATTATTACACTGACATCAGTGTGACCCAGCGCAGCAGCCGCCATCTCCAGACTGCATCCATTCTCTGTTGCAACAACAACCAAGTGATGCCGCCAGCTATGATGTCAGAAAATTGGAATTTCAGCACGTTTGCATATACCGCGTATGATTGCCTCCAATATATCAGGGCCTGGTTGTTTAAGTTTGTGATGTTTGTTGTAAAACAGATACGGACAGCAGAAGCGATGTTCGCGCTCCAGGTACTCGGGGATGAGTTGTTTGGCTTTATCAGAGAAAACCACCGTGTGCAACAGGGAATTCTTTTCCAATACCGTGATTTCGGATTTACATTTGCCCCCCGATGCATCCCATACATCATCAACCAGGAGTCCAGAGAATGCAGATGCGCGTAGAGCCGTTGTTTTGGCCATTTCAACATATAGCTTCTCCCGTAATGTTTTGACATGCTGCTCACAGACGCGAACCATCTCTGGTGTCAGATCATTGCTGCATCGAGATACTCTGCCGCCGTTTGGTTGCTCGGGGATCATCAAGGCAGGCTGTTCCGCTTGTTGTGCGCGCATGCGAGCATCCAATTCGTGATGGGATACCCTGCCCACACCCATCGGAATAACTGGCTCGAAAACACCACTTGACATCCAGGCACAAAGAATGGATGCAACCATCTCTGGTGCACTTTTGTAGCCACGCCGTCGGGGCTTTTGTGCACCATGCCTAGAACGCAGTAAGCACCGCGCAATGAAATCAAGGACACCCACTCTGTCGATATGACGAGGGAGTACTGAGCGAATTGTCGGTTGTTTTTGCAAAATTGCCAATGCACGGGCCTCTTGTAGAACCAGCGTGACCTGTTCAGACACACAGGCCCATCTGCGCGACGGACATCGTTTGTTGTATTGCGAACTTCGTGTGTAATACACACGCTCCATGAGTGTGACAAAGTGTGCACGATCCTCGTGATCCTGTACCACATGATACAGTGACCGGATCAACTGTGTGCTGGAGTTTCTCATGGAAGGAAAGCATTGAAAAAACTGTGGACTGGCGTGCAGTAGATACCTTGCATACTCTTTGTCTTCGTCCACATACTGACACATCCGAATACAGTTGATACGTGCATTGACAATGTGTATGTAAGCACACGGTACACCCACACGACGCACGGCTGCAATCATGAGTCGCTTTAGCGCATCCCGATCAACTACTCGAAAATGTTGCACTGTCTCAATGCAGCCCACAAGCAGCATTGCACACACCACTTCCTCTGCGATACGGGCACCCTTTGTCCTATTTTCCATCGATGGGAAATTTTGATACAGATCCATCTGCCTCCTGTTCAACAATTGAAACATACAATTATCAACGGCAGAGAAGTGTGCGTATGTGGTAGTGGTAGTACGAAGATGGGCAATGCCCAAATGTGTTGCAAGCTTTGACAGAAACGCAACGTGGGGGTCAAAGTCGAAACCACAAGAGTGCTTCCATGTCAGTCCAAGCTCCTGAATCCGGTGTAAGGATACATTTTGTAGCTTTTGGACGCTGTCAAATCCACACCATATAATGAAGTCTCCAGCCTCCAAAAGGAAGTGATCCGCGAGATTATGTCGGTGAGAGTGTCCTTTGCAGACTACAAGATCCTTTTCTATCAGAATCCTATGGAGCAGACGAAGCTGGTCGGGCGTTAGGTCGTCGCGTTGGGTGCATTCTGTGTACAATTGCATTTTTCCTTCGCTCTTTTTACTACTGACATACGGGTTGGTGACATTAATGGATTCGAACTACAAATGCAAGTAAATCTCACAGGAAGACCACAATTACGTATGTATACGGTACGTACAGTCCTATAATGCGTACAGCCTTTGACGCTCATTGCACGCTCTTCGCCAGAGATGTTCTCAAGACCGCGATCTGGATTGCCCACGCTGGCGCGAATGCGTATTGACGCGTTCCCGTGGGGGGCCTGGCCACGGGACGCTGCGGCGGACACGCACAAGCAAGCAGGCAGGCAAAACACTGCGCTCACAAGGGCATCCTCATGCTCGTGTCATGTGACAAAGCGTTTCAGGATGCTTGCCACTCTGAAACAAGGGAACAAAAGTATGTACAGCAACACATCAGGATATGTAGACATGGGGTTAAGACTGGACTGGGGTAAGGGCATCACAGGACAATAGACACTCAATCCCAACTCCACAGGACAATAGACACTCAGTCCCAACTCATATCCCAATCCCAGGTCCGACCCTCTCAGTGGCTGGCAGGGGCGGGGGTTCAAACACAACCCATGCCCTGCTCAGTCCGGACCCTGAAACCCTGCCAATAGGGGAGGGTGTCCCGCCCGGCCACAGGCGAGTTCCTGGGAACCAAGGTGCTCCAAGGCCAACCGACAGTAGCTCCCTATGCTCCCTTAATGGCAGGTCCCAACTCCCCTCTGAGCCAGAGATGAGGCCCCGCCATTATCCCCTAGGAGTTGGTAGCTGAAAATGGGCTGTTTCAGCCCGAATTGATATTAGCTCGAAAAACTCCAAAATTGACCCCTCGTCCAGACCAGCCAGAGGTAGGGACGAGGCAACTGACCCTATGCCCTTCAAGTACCAACTCCCTGGAGCCCTCACCCAACCTGGTTCCCTCTGAGCTCCCGGCATCAGGGCGCCACGGGTTCGCCAAGTGGGGTCATGTTGTTAAAATCACCAAAATTGGAGTCATTCCCACGGGTGGCTCGCTCGGCCAGGGCGAGGCCAATAGCTCACAGGAAAGGAGGCAGGACCTGGGACCTATATCTGAGTGTACAACTTAGAATTAGGTCCGGGCTTCTCAGGGGCAGAGAGATATGGGGCCCCCAATTGACCACACGGGGGGTTGAAGTTGGGGTCCCAAAAGGGGGTCATTTTGGCTGCTCAAAATGAGCCAAAATCGGGGGTATCCCCAATGGTATATCTCCACGCCGGCTTGAAGATCGGATCTGCCATTCCATGTGCGATTCACTGGGAGTCCACCGGAGACTCACATGTACTTGGCTCTCGGAGATCTCCATGGCCCTCGGCGTGGTGATGATCCAAACTGGGTCCATAAATGCCAAAATGGCCAAATCGGCCGTCTCGGGCAACCGGCCAGGGTAGGAAACCTTGGCGATCTCGTCGCCCCAAGCCTTGATTCACGACCCTGGGTATCCCCTTTGGTCCCCTGCCCTGGGTTATGGCCTGCTGTCACACTGGCTGCTTACTGTTCACCGAGGGGATGACCACACGGATGGGGCAGAAAGCAGCATGCAGTGCAAAGGGGGGGATCGTGGATCGCACCAAAAGTTGAATAACTCCGGATGAGCCAGAGGATCAAATACGAAACTCAATGGTGTTCAACCCCTGGTCATATGCTACAATAATCGCCCCTTTTTCCTGGCTAGGTCCCTTGCCCCATGGAGATATGGTAGTTCCAATATGGCCCACAATGGCAAAAACAGCGAAATTTGGCCAAAATGGCCCGCACTCATGATTCCATATCTCCATGACCACGGCGAGGGTCCTTTCAACCAAAGATGCTATAGACACATGGGACTTAGGTCCCAAAGTATGCCACTTGCCAACCCTCATGGTCGCCTCTAGTTATTTTCCCCCTTGGAGGGAAAATGACACACAAATGGGGCAGAATGCCAACATACCCCATATTGGGTGACTCACAACTCTCCCTTCAAGAGGAGAGGCCACATGAGGAAACACCCCATTCGATGCGGGTTTATGTGCCCTCTCCGATTCGCCCTTACCCTTGGTCAAGTGGCGCACACAACCTCGGGGGTGAAATCAGGGGGAGAAGGGGTTTGTGGCCATTCTGGGCAAAACGGCCAAAGTTCACTCAAAAGTGGTCACTCGAAAAATCATATCTCCGTATCACAAGAGAAAGAAGCCTCGGGCTTTTGCATGGATGCAAACCGAAGCTTTGCTTCCCTTTTGCAACAAGGATTGGGGTTCAAAGCATAATGGGAACATTTTTAACACCTGAATCCTTGAAGCACACTATTTATTGGAAAAAGTGCATATATCGGCGATATTGGCATGTACATATCTTTGGGACATTGAGGAGCAAAAATATGAGTAAACATTTTTGGAGTAGGCCCATAGTGAGTGCCTTCAAATATGCACACTATGTTTAGATTGTCTCCGCCCACTCGTGTCATTAGTGTTTGCATATGAGCGCGTTTGCAAAGAGGCAGTATGGCACGCGTGCTCACAAGGCGACATTATATAAAATAAAAGATAAGGTTGTAAAAAATCCACCAAGCCATCCACGATGTCCATCGTGGTCTCTACTTTACATATTGCCTTGGTTCAAGGCTCAACTCCCCATAGGCTTCGAGTACGAGCCTCGGGGGATTGGCCATTTTGGCCTAATTTTCGACCAAAACGTGCCCTTTTTCAAAAATGGAGTTTTGGTACGCATTGAATTGCGTGGAGCCATCGTTGAGTTGGCTCGAAAGTCAAAAATGGCCTAGGGCTTTTGGTCCTGTGAGCATTGTGTTCGGTTTTTAACGTTCATGCTCACAAGGCCACAAAGTTAGCGTTTGCGCACGCAAACGACTTGGGTTCGCGAAACCCATAGGCTGCCTAAAACATCCCTATTGCCCTGCCTTCCCCATGCAAAGTGATATGCCCACGTGAAAGGGGCATGGATGAAAGGCATAGGGGGGGAATGTAGAGTTCTGTCCGAGCTCATGGTCCTTGAGAACCATGAGTTCGAGCGATTGACGGAAAAGCTTGCGCGCTGATTTTCTCTCAGACGCGACAGCGAAAAATTCTGGTGAACACACAAGATGAAAGTACAAGAAAAACCCTCCAGACCCAGCCCTTAAGTTCCTTTAGAACCTCAAAGGTACTTGAGAAAAATCAATCACAAACCCCGCCACGGAGAAGCGACGAGAGCGCGCGAGCAGGCGACAACAGGCGGCGATTTCACGACAATTAGAAATCGCGGTAGAAATCGGGTATTTCACCGATTTCTAACCGAGAATCGACCAAGACAATAAAATTATGGTAATTCTACATCGATTTAATGGTTAGGGATCGGAATTCAGATCTCGCGGATTAGAGAACAGGGATATCCTGCTGACAGCCGGTGTCAACGGCTTCCGCACCGGTGTGCCGGCTCACAGGCCTCCGGGCCATGGGCCATAGGATCTGGGTACCGCTTCACCCCCCTCCTTAGAGCAAACCCTGGGGGGGGCTCGATAACACCCAAGCACGGTAGCGGGTACCCAGGACCATCCCCTGAAGGGGGGGGGGGGGTCACACCTCACACTTCAGGCTATTTTCGGGTCAGGTTGCCCATGACAACTCATGGTAAAACAGGTATGGTGCGGTAGTTGTCAGTAACCATCGGTATAGTATCAAGTACCAAGTCCCGGGTCCTGGCGGCGATTGTTCGGCATCCAAAGGACCCGTTAACCCATACCAGGCGCACCGGGTGCCGGCTGCAACGGTCACCACCACAGTGGTAGTGGCATACACGGCCAACATAGGCGTCACACGACGACCGAGGCGGTCCCACAGGTCGAAAGCGACCACAAAGATCCATCAGGCTACCCCAGGCTTCCCAAGGCTGCAGGCTGGGGGAGAGTCCCCACGGGTCTTCCCTTGGGCGCACCATGTCCATATCCACGACGCGAGTCCAGAGTGGTGAAGCCGCACGAGCTCCTCCATAAGGGATCGGGCATCAAGGCCGTCTTTTCCCCCGCCCCATTACCACGAAGGCCATGCATGGGGGAGTCCCCATGCAGTCTGGGCGGGGGATCGACTCCTCAAACCACCAGTTTCCCAGGCAGACTGACCGAGGTCAGGACACCGGAGGTCACCACCCGACTGCAAGTGCGTCTGCGACTCGGTAGGCTCATACTGGGACTGACAGTGCCGGACCGCTGGGAGTGTAGTCAGGCAACTGGGCCTCCCGCTTGGCGCCATCAGGATCTCAGCACATCACAGCCACTAGGACACACGGTATCACGGGCACTAAAACATGACAATCTGTACTTAGGTGCTGGTCCAGGCTGGACCTTATGTAAGCACATGTACACAGCGACTCATGGCGCCTTCGTATTCATGTCCCGTCGGGGGGAGAAAAACAGTCCATATCTCGGTGATGGGCTGACAACACTTAACATACAGATGCACATATCCTGGGGGGGGCGGAAAAGTGAGCAAGAAATGGGTAAATAGGCGTGTAAACACACTCTGGATAGAGCGCCAAACCACGCCCCGGTCAGGATAAGGAATATGGAGGGGAGTGGACAGAAAGACGCCTAAGTTCAGGCCATATATAGTCTGCAGACACACGTAGACTGGTCTGGATCCCGCAAGTGCCATGGGACCAGACCACACACCCAAAAATTGCAATGCCGATGACAGCGGCATCCGTTGCGCAACGTCGTATGGGCCATAAGGCCTCAATCTGGGAAAGGGGGGGCCATCCGCTCTGGGTTGTGCGGCCGCCCAAGCACGCCGGGGAGATGTCAGCAGGAAAATGCTTACGGACAATGTTTGCCGAAAGCATCTAAGCCTGAACTGACCATCCGGCGTGCGCACAATCCCGCTCCATGAACATTGATATGCTCTGCAATGTCATGGAGCGTGGATTCCGAAATTACACTGGAGAGTCCAGCGATGCTCACAGGGGAGAGCCAAGGGCGGTGATCAGGCGCTTCTGGCTGCAATCGCCCGGATGAGTGCTGCCAAGTCCGAGACATGGAGCTTGGTCTTGTGCCTGCGGATGTAGTCCATAAAGGGGGTATTAATCCGCGGCACGAACGAGGAGACGGGTTCCCAGGTGTCGTGGGACGGCCCATAGCCTCGCCAACGAACCTTGAACTCCAGGCCTCCGGGTGCCGAGGCATTCGGACGCTGGGTCAGGATCTTCTCGACGGTATAGTCGTCCTGCTCAGCATAGTCGTCGTCCGAATCAGCCTCATGTGCAGCATAGTCCAGGGACACATGTTGGCCACGGAGGTCGGGTTCCCGCACACGGAGCTGACTCTCGTGGCGCTCCCGGAACTGTCCGTGACCCACCTTGATGCGGTAGGTGTCCTGACCAATCCTGCGGACCACCTCTCCGGGTGTGAACCACGTTTTGGTGCGGTGGGTGCCCATAGGGCGGGGTCTGATCACCCATACCGGGTCTCCAACCCTGAACTTTTGCGCTGTCGAGCTCGGGGCGGACTTCTGACGCTAGGCATGCTGCTTCTCGAGCTGCTGGCGGATGTCCCGCGCCGTTGCCTCTTGCCGCGCAAAGAATTCCTTGGCGTCCATGGCCATACCATCACCAGACAAGGGAAGTCCCCGACCCAGGGGGTCCCTGCCGAACAAAATCTGGTGAGGGGACAAGGCACCCGGAGTGGGGGTGTCATGATGGGCCTTCAGAGCGGGCCACATCTCCTCAAACCAGTTCCGACGTGGATCGGTGACGTGAATCTTGCGTAGCTTCTCGAACAGCTGCCTTCCAGCCACTTCAGCCTGGCCGTTGGACCGGCTGAGATAGGCGACGCTCTTGGCATGAGGGAACACATGGCCTTGAACCAGCCACCAGTAAACTGGGGCCCTCGGTTACTGCAAATGGTGCGGGGGATGTCAAAGACGGTCAGCCAATGACGAATCATCATGACTGCCACTTCCTTGGCAAGCAACCCCTTTTTGCGTGCCGGAACGGCCACTACATAGCCGCTGTGGCGGTCCACACAAAGGACCACACAGTCAAAGGTCTCCTTGCCTATGTGAACTTCGGCCATGGAGAAGACGTCCATGGCCACGCTCTCCATGGGCTGGTCAGGCACTTGAGTCCATTGGGCTTCCCCCTTGACGTTCCGGTTGTCGGGATTGCAGGCCTGACAGACCGAGCAACCCTTTCTGACCTTCTTGATGGCGTTGTAGAGGCTGATCTGGTCGATTTCGAACCGGCGCTGCATATCCAGGGCTTGCTTCCTGACCCCTGGATGCATCATGTGGTGGTGCCAAGCTTCGCATAGCTCGAGCACTCGGGACTCTGCGACCAGCAGCTTACCATTCCGGTAGAGCTTGCCATCCTCCTTAGTCAGCCCCTTTGGCCACTTCTGCCCGTCATCAGGGTCGGTCACAGCCCTGTATTCGGCCTCAAAGGCCTCAGACTTGGCGTAGTCGTCGGTCCAGTCGTCCTGGAGGCAAGATTCAGGGAAGAGGTGCTTGTCGGACTCAGCTCCCTCAGGGGCGAGTACTCTGACCGCTCTGCCCATCCTCCTTCCGAGGGGAGCATCCGCAGCCATGACGACGAAGCATTTAACACCCTCCTCGTCCATCAGGCGCTCCATATCTATGATCCTCTTGGCCTCAGCGGTCTCAGCCTCATCGCCATGGGCGGAGACATCCGTCATGCCCTTGCTGGCGGGATAGGCCCACCTACTGAGACAGTCCGCCACGGTGTTGTCCTTGCCAGGAACATACACAACCGTGAGGTCGAACTTGGCCAAGGTCTCATGCCACCTTGCCCGTCGGGAGGCGGGACTAGAGGGGGTGTCCACGTGCTCTTTGTGCCACGACTGCAGACTCTGATGGTCGGTGCAGACGGTGACGGGATGGAGGGCTATGTACCCAGCCCATTTCCTGAGAGCCATGACGATGGCATACGCCTCCCTTTTTCGGGGCGTCCACGTCCGTCTCTGGCCTTCCGCCAGGACTCGGCTCCAGAAGGCCACCGGCACGTGCCTCCCGTCGTCAAGCACTTGTTCCAACACAGCGCCAACAGCGTAGTCGGAAGCGTCGGTGCGCAGGACGAACCCTTGGTCAGGATCCACGAGGTGCAGACCCACTGCGGATAGCAGCGCCTGCTTCATCCCCTCAAAGGCACGGTCGGACTCTTCATTCCAGACCAGAGCCTTCTTGGACCCCTTCTTGGTCTCCTCTCGGTTGCCCTTGAGCATGGCCGTCATGGGGGCTGCATACTCGGCATACATCCTGATATAGCCCGAGCAGTAGTTGCAGAACCCCAAGTACGCCCGTAGCTCAGAGACCGTCTTGGGCTTTTCCCAGTGCTCAATCGCAGCCACCTTGCCAGGTATGGGCTTCCGCTGCCCGTTCCCAACTACGTGGCCAGCGAAGACCACCTCGCTTACCGCAATGGTGGCCTTGTCACTGCTGCCTGTGAGTTTGTGTCGAACCAGAAGGTCCAGCACTCTGGTGACGTCCCTCTCATGTGCCTCCAGGAGCTCTTCATAGCTCATACTGGGGTCCCCGGACGCGATGATCACGTCGTCCACAAAGGGGTCCGCACAGTCACGCACCGGCTCAAGCAGGTTCTCCAGCATCCGCTGAAAAGCCGCATTGCCGTTGGTAACGCCCATGGGCATCACCTTCCACTGGAGGGGTCCAAGTGGGGTGCTCATTGCTGTGCAGGCACGGGACTCCTCGGCGAGAGGCATCTGATGATAACCGTGTTTCAGGTCAATCACCGTGAAGATCCTCCGCCGGTGTTGCTTTTGCAGCATGTCCTCAATGAGAGGCAGCGTATAGCTGTCATGCTGCGTTTGGGCGTTTAGGCCGCGGTAGTCGACCACGAGCCGCCACTCTCCGGCCACCTTCTTGGGAACGACGAAGCAGGGGGAGGCCCACTCGGAGTGGCACGGCTCAAACCAGCCCCTCTCGATGAACTCAAGGAGGATCTTCTCCATGGCCTCCTTCCTCTCGCCCCTCAGGGCGAACTCCCGGTGTCGGTACACACGGGGGTCCGGCTTCAGCCGTATCTTGGCCTCACCATACGGTCCACACACCGGTGGGGGGAATACAGGCTTTCCGCTGAAGAAGGTATCCCCATACTTCTGCTTCAGCCTGGCCCTCAATGCCCGGATCTTGGGGCACTCATCGGACTCCGCCTTGGCCTTTCCGGGCACCTGGACCACTGAGCTTACCTGCGGGGTACCACCACAAGATCGCTCAGGTGGTCTCCCCAGGTGGCCCAAAGGGCCATCTCTGGTCTTGCCTCGGAACAGGTCGCCGTAGGTGGGTGGGTTACCGCCGATTGGCTCGTCCTGGCTGGACATGTGGTCCAGCACCCTCCTTACGAAGGTGTCCCCATCATAGGAACCAGAGACGATGGAATCCACTTCCCACCAGGCTTTGTCCTGGCCCTTGCCCTCACGCTGGCTTCCCCGGTCGTGAAAGGGCTGATCCATATACCCCTGAACCAGGTCTAGCTCCTCTTCGGTGAGGAGGTCCTCCGATTCTCCGATGTCAACAGGGGAAACCGCAAAGCATTGCCGCCATGGCTCCGCTATGATGCGGTTGACACACACGAAGTCCGTGGTGTCGGCCTGTTCAAGGCCCCCATCCACATAGTGAAATTCCGTTGGCCATCTCTGGGGTGGCATGGGCTGTCCCTTAGCGTCCTGATAGACACTCTCTCCAGCCGGTAGGACGACCATGTTTAAGGTCATGTTGGTCAATGAGACCACCCAATCTCGGGTGCTTTCCTCCTCGGTGCATCCCATAGCAACAACCAGCACTGCCTTGGAGCGGTCCTTGCGAATCTTCGCTACCGCCCTTGGAATCTCCCATCGGGGGCAATGGATCCACATCAAACCCTGATGCGGACCCCAGTGCTTCTTCCACGCGGAGTCCTGGGCGCTCCAGTACTTCTCACAAACCCGAAAATGGGCGGAGGTTCCTGAAGAGAACGCATCCAGGGCCAGATCCGAAGCTACCAGGCCCGCAACCACTCGGCTCGCCGCTTCCGGCATTACGCCATACTCCTGGTTTGCTGGCCCAGCTGGCTCAGTCCCCAGCGCGGCTACTTCGAGCTGATTGCGTTCCGGGTGGAGCCATTGGCACTCCACATGGTGCTCAGGTGACGAAAGCCACGAGAGCTGGTCGTCCTGGTACAGGGTCATGGAGGCCTGGGCCGGGAGAGCGCCGGAGTCCGTCTCCATCATGAAGTCGTACCCAACGATCATATCCCAGTCCATCTGGGCCTCGTAGAAGCGACCTTGCAGGAGAATTTCCTTGCCGAGGTCCGGGCGGCTCAGCTCACGGTGGTTCACGAACTGCAGCCCAATGGCCGCTTCCCTCGTGCCTCCCACCATGTACTGGCCGTTCGCCACCTTCAGCCTGACAGGCTTCCGACTGTCGGTCAAGCACTCTGGTGGAAGTAAGCCAGCCTTGACCAGGCTGACCTGAGCTCCCGTGTCGACCAGCACGTCGAAAACCTTCTCCACTTCCCCGCATAGGGCACGGACCTTAAGGTGCAACTGCCGCTCACGCCCAATACGGCGCAAGGCGTGCAGGCTCAGGATCTCCGGCCGTTCCAGAAGCTCAATAAGCGACTGGTGCAGGTCGTGGACAATGGGCTCAGGCTGCCCATCTGCAGCATCCAGCTGCGGTCCGGGTGATCCTCCGATACTCTCGGAAAGATCTTGAAGCACATCAAATACATTCTTGGTCGCGAAGGATGGTCGGGTGCAAGGGTTCGTGCCTTCACTTGCCCCCACCCTGCCACTACGACTGTCTTTCGTCTTGGGTGCCGGACCGGGCCTTCCGCCCGCGGCAATCCCTTTGTGCTCATTGTCTCCCGAGTGGGATGGTGTGGCGCTTCCCACGACACCATCCTGCCACCGCCCTAGCTGGGGCCCTTGGCTGCAGGGGCTCCGGTAAGGGGCGTCGCTCATTGTAGTAGGGGTACTCTCCTCCGCATCAACCTCGTTGACATTCTTCTTCTTTCCCCCTTTCCTACCTTTCTTGTCCTTGTCCTTGTTCTTGTCGTCCGACTTGGGAACCCAGGACCTCTTGATCTCCTGGATCACCTTGGCCAACTCGGTCCCCACCGACATCAGCTTGGGGAGCTCGTCCTTGGTAACCTCCACCTTGGTCTCCCGGATGCCCGCGGGTGCACGCTTCTTCGACCCGTGCACCTTCTTGTAGGCCTCCGTGTCGGCCTTGTGGACGGGACATGTCCGGTGGTCATGGTTGAACGCTTTGTTCCTCCCATAACACACGAAACAGCCCTGGGGGTGAGCTCGTACGAACTCCCCAAAGGACAGCGGAGGGTCGCCAATGCGGCGGGGCTCCTTCTTCTCCTTCTTCTTCCAACCCTTTTGCAGGGGCTTCCAGCTTCCCCGGTTGCTCCCCCTGTTCAGGTTGTTGGCCACGAAGGCACAAACGGCCGTTTCGGCGGGCTCATCGTCGTCGTCATCGTCGTCGAGAGCCTCATCGCCATCGGCTACCGCTGGGTCCATGGCAGCTTCCCCGACAGATCCCTCGCCAACGTAGTTGACGTCACGGTCGCCGGGCCTCCACCCGCGGGTGTGGTGGAGGTTCCGGTACTCCTTGAGCACTTCCTCTCCAACCCACTCCAGGACCTCGTCGCAACTCATCCGCGCCGGGATGGCCTGCAGACGGATGGTCTGGCCGCCCACGTCACACTCATCAAGGCGCCACATTGCGGTCTTCTCGCGATCGCCCGTGACGGTGATGAGGAGGGCGTTCTGCAGGGAGTGCCGTTTGACATCCCGGGCCAGGTTCTTCTTTGTCCAGGCCACCACGTTTGTATGATACTCCTTGGAGAGCATCATCTTGACCGTGTGGTTGGACTTGGCTCTCTTGGCCTCTTCCTTGGTGACTCTCTTGATCCATGCTTCCGGTAGCATGGAGAGCAGGCGGGCCTGCTCGTCACCCTCATTCCAGTCCTCCAGGTTGCGGCGGAAGAGGGTGTATTGCCCCCGGAAGTCCCGCCAATCCCGTAGGCGGATCTCCCGACCATCATGCTGAAGCTTGATGGCCTTCCACCGCTTGGTAGCCACCTGCGGGGCGTCTACCCGCTCCTGCTCGTTGAGCCACTTCTTGGCTTCCTTGAGGGTCTTGATTTTCCCCTCCTTGGTCGCCACGAAGTATAGCTCTTGGAGCACTTCCGGCAGGCGGTACCTGAACCGTTTGAAGACATATTTCTCTGCCTCTGCGGGATCCATGTCTTCAGTGACGGTCATCCCCCAATCGTCCAGCTTCTCCAAGAAGCGGTCGAGGTTGAGGTGGTTGCCATCGTACGTGGGGGGCTTGATGCCCTTCAGGTCTTCCCAGTAAGAAAAAGTGCTTTTCCAATGCTTTAGGGTATACTTTAGTTGTATTAGAGGTGCTCTAAGCACTCATGCATTTTTATCTTAGTATTGGCCCAACCAAAATGGGTGATAACACATTTTGACCTATGGAACCGAACACTAAATCAGGATGTGGTGTGGACCCCTTTATCCCCAAGTTATAGGCACTAAAACATCTTTTCCTGGGTTGCTGAGGCACTGATATACTGAGGGCAGAGCCTATGAATTTATCTATGTTTTCTCATGAATTCTTAGCTATCCTAGTGGTATGCACCCTAGGGGGCTGGGGCACCTCTTTTTGAGAGGTCCTGGGTTCAATACCCAGTCAGCCTAGCTAAGTAGGAATATCCCATGTGACATGGCAGTGACCTCAGCGCCACAAGCCATGCCACCTCAGCACCCATGGGACCCAAAAACAAAGAGTGCACATCTCAAGATGGCACTGAGGATGAGTGTGAGCCCTTGGGGCAGTTTTCCAATCAGTTTTTCTCAAACATGTAGAATATTTCATCCTGAGTTGCATTGTATGCTAATTGCTGTGGTCTATTGTTGATAGTTGTCTTTATCCAACTCTTTGTGACTGCAGCCCTTCATGCTTTGATCCTGTTTATCTTCTACTTGCTTATCTTTGGCTTGGGTTATCCTGGATTGGTTGTATTTCAACAAATAAAACATTTTCCTCATCAAAAACAAGCAGCAGGAAACCCTACACCAGCAGCAAGCAGCAGGAGAGGCACAACAAACACACAGTGTTAAAATCACTATAAAACTTTCTGGTAGCAGAGGCAGACTGTCTCTGCGTACCGGCAGCAACCCCGTGCCGTACATCCAGTGCGCCGAGATCAGTCATATATAAGCAGAAGGGCGAGAATATGGACACAAGGAAAGAGGACACCGACGTGAGGACGGCGCCTGAGGCACCAGCAATGCCAGCACCTGGTGAACCTGGACCTGGACCTAGCGCTGTACCTTCGGAGCCCTTACATGGGCCAGTGGACTTGGCGGAGGATTCGCTGGAAGGACTTCAGTCGGCCTTCCGGGCCCTCTCAGTCGAGGAGGTGGACAGCAATCCTGTGAAGAGGAAGAGAGAGAGAGAGAAGGATGCTGGAGAGAGCATAGCAGGCGAAGGAGCAGACCAAGGACACGACGCGACGAATGATCCTACCTTCGAGGGCGCGCCAAGCGCTTCTGGCCTCCACGCATCACCCTCTCCTACTACCACCACACTCCCAGTTCCAGACCCAGCCGCTACAACATCCACACCCATAACCAACCCGCCTATGGCTGAGGGCACAGGCTTTACTGGTATGCCCACCTACCCTGCCTATGGTGTGAACCCACCTACCACTGCGTTTCCAGAGGCAACTACTACCAGTGCGCCGGTGGCCTCCAGTGCGCCGCGATGGTATGCGGCTGACTACCACCATCCTCTACCCACGACGGGAGCCTATGTGGATGTTCCTGGGTATGCAACCTTGAGTGAGCTGAGGAGAGGACCTGAGTCATGCGGGAGCAGGAGTAGAGGATCGGGGAGATCCTCCAACAGGTCCCTGACGCGATCAGAGATAAAAGAGGCTCTTCGAGGAGCCACCTCTGAACTTGTGGTCGATCTCACTCAAGAGATTCGAGACAAATTGGAGCCCCTGATACCGCCCCAAGCGTCGACTACCACGGTGGGAATGTCACCCCATCGAGTACAGGCTAACCACCTGGTGGCAGGGTTGACAAACACCCTGGGGAGCCTGAGGAGCCGACCGATGCCGACCCCTGCAGCGATACCGAGAAGCCCTTTCGTGCCGAGGACGGCCCAGCCACCCTACAGCCACGTGGGGAATTCTACGAGAGCCGAGCTGGACCGGCTGGGGCTGACTGCCCTGAGGGCAATGGTGGACGTGGAGCCCTATGGCTCCAGTGACCTAGGCGGAGACCCCTCTGATGATGAGCCGCCTTCAATGACTTCTGCTTCGCCCTCGGAGAACGACGACCCTGAGGACCCCGAGAACCCATGTGGGAAGAAGAAGAAGAAGAAGAAGAAGACCCGACGCCCAGGGGGACGCAGGTCTCAGGAGGCTAAGGCTATTGCCACCTCCAAGATCGTGGTGAACCTGCCTGAGTTCACAGGCAAGGACCCCAGCGAGTTCGCTGAAAATTTTGGCCGGTTTCTCCGATTGACCGGCCAAACCCACGCTAGTGGACGGGTCAAGTGCGATCTGCTCCTGCAGTGTTGCAAGACCAAGTACCTGGAGAAGCAGGTTAAGCAGATCGTGACTAAGTCTGCCACCTTTGCCGACGTGTTAGTTGCCTTGGAGAGGCAGTACCCAACCTATGAGACCGACCTCTCCATCAGGGCCGAGATCCAGAGCCTACCCATGCTGCCCAACAACCCCAAGCCTGGCAGAGTCTCTGAGCTATTGGCTGACCTGGATCACTGGGCTGGACGATTGACGCCCGGTTCCTACAGTAGCGACGACCTGCTTTTCTGGTTGGTGGCTAAGCTCCCTCGAGAGCTGTGGGACGAGTGCCGTTCAACGGCAGAACGCAAGGCTAGAGCCCTCCACTACGAGGATCTATGTGTACTACTCCTGGAGCTGGCGCTGGAGAAAGAAAGCGACCAGCACCTGAACAACTACCGTCCTGGAGGTGGAGGCTCCGGAGGCCAAGGCAAAGGGTACCAAGGATCCAGACCTGGGCAGGGGACTACCCCCAAACACGCCCGTATCATGGAAAACGTCAAGGAGCTCTTCTGGTGTGATACCAGAGACGAGCAGGGCCACCTGCAGCACGCCCCTGACTGCGAGCAGCGAGACTGCTTCGAAGTTCAAGGGAAGAAGCAGGAGACCAACACCGGCGCCAAGGCGAAGATGCCGGATCACTACAGGTGTACCATCACCTGTGCCTTCTGTGGGAAGAGGAAGCACTACGAGGATGAGTGCTACCACAAGCAACGCCTGTCGGCGAAGCTGAAGGGTGAGGATCCTGGCAAAGGCTCTGGCAAAGGTGGAGGCAAAGGCAAAGGCAATGACTCCGGCAAGGGCAAGTCGAAAGGACGTGGACAAGGGCAAGACAAGAGTCAAGGTGGACGAGGAGGAGGCGCTAACCGCCAGCCAGACAAGGACAACAACAATCCTGACAAGAACGGAGGCAACCCTAACCCTAATCCAGGGGGGAACTCTGAGCCCTCTGGAGGGCAGTCTGGTCCCACCACACGCTCGCAGACGCAGGCCCAGCGAGAACAAGGGGCCAAGCGTGAGCATGAAGGTGGTGAGGACGGCAATGCTAAAAAGAGAAGCCGTTTCATGAGGATGGCCCGCAAACTGCGGAACAAGGGGTTCGAGGTGGTGGTTCCCGCTGAGTTCTGACGAGGACGCTCCGCTGGGGACATGGACCTGGTGTTCTGGGTACGTATCCGTCTTGGGGGGCGTGAATATCTGGGGGTACTGGACACGGGCGCCACAATATCTATAGTGGCTCAGAAAATTTTACCTCGGGGGATCCTGAAGAACACCATGCCTACCGCGGCTATACGTATGGGGGATGGCATGTGGTACACAGCTGTGGGGACTGTGAAGTGGATGTGCCTATGGGCTCACAAACTATAGCCCATCGTTTCTATGTTATGGACACTGGGGCCTTCGTGCTGGGTACTGACTTCTTCGTGCAGCACACCCAGATTCAGTCTCTAACGCTCCAGGCCCCATACCTCCTCTACGTGGACCACGGCAAAGGCACAGAGTCCGTGCCATTGGAGCAGTCTGACCACACCTAGAGCTACCTACGGTTAAAGAAGGAGAACCTGATGGCAGCCTCAAAAACGGAGGACTATCAACTATTGGGGGAAGTCCTAGACCAAGGTCTGAAGGAGTTGGGTTACTCTAGAGAAGACCTGAGTGTGGAGTTGTTCGCCAGCGAGAAGCAACAAGTACTGAATCTTTACTGCAGCAAGGGGAAGAACCGCAGCTACAAATTTTACTGGCCCTCTTTCGGGATGGCCTACGGGAACCCCAGCTTCAGTGAACTGGGGAAGGTCTTGACCAAGGTGGCCTTGGAACGTTCCCGTATGGTCCTTTGTTCCCCCGATTGGGGAGCCCATGGGGGCAACGAGTACTGGCGAAACCTCCTGGACAGGCTGACTATCAGCTCTGTTCGGTTACCTGATGAGGCCATCTACGTGCCTCTGGGGCGTAAGACGCCTATTGGGAAACCCGGATGGGGGAGTATGCTCAGCGTAGTGGACGGAGGTCTTACCTCCATCCCCCGGGGGGACCTGGACCCGACTCCGGTCCAGGCAATACAACGAGAAAGCGATGGACTCGCCTTGGGTGACTTGAAGGATCGACTACGACCTCAAGATGCTATTGAGACTATACCCGGGGGAGATGAATACGTCGTGACTAACACCAACGCCCCCAACTCTCCCTGCCATGTACCTGTTCCTGATGGAGTCTCTGAGTGTGGACTATCCGAGCTACCTAGCTCAATCCACTCAGATGACGAAACTGAGCACGACGCCTTCTTCGTGCAGACCTGTGTGGAGGAAGTGGAGAACGCCGAGTACGTCGCCCCACTGAAACCCCTACTCTCCATGAGGGTGGAAGACCCCGTGGACGAAGAGCTGGACCCCCGATCCAGGCCTAGGGAGTATGTGGACTCCAAGAGGAAGTTGGTGGCGAAAAAGCTATGCTACGCTAAGCCTACCCGCAGCTCATGGCCACTGAAGCAAGGACGTATGGCAGATCTATCCCAATTGAAGGAGGACCTCGAACAGAACATCACCACCTGGCAAGGGGAGGTAGATCTTAAGCTCATGAAGAGCGTGTGGGGTGCCCATGTGAGGACCCCAGAGGAGGACGACCTCTCGGAGGAATGTGTATGTGAACCCCCTCGAGCTTGCCTATGTTGCCATCGTCCACCGGAAATGGTTGAACGAGACCTACTATATGCCTATCAAGGGTTGAAGTATACTACCAAGGGCGAAGAGTTGGTGGAGGATCACCTCCCGACGTCTATTACTCAAGGGGCAAGCAACTTACACTGTGACGAGGACATGGAGGACAAGATCAAGCTATTGGACCCGCTGGTACAGACGCTTATAAGGACCTATCTGGAGGTGTTCGGGGAACTACCACCCCCAGCCTCATGTGACAAGCTAGTACAGATGGACCTCAAGCTGAAGCCCGAGTTCGTGGGTCACAAGATCCGGAGGAGACCCTATCCAGCTCCTAAAGAGCAGGCCGACGAGATTGAGCGACAGATACAAGAATGTATCGACGCTGGCCTAGTCCTGGAGTACAAGGACGGGGACTACCCCCAACGCTGCAGCCCCTGTTCCCTGGTGGCTAAACCTGGGTCTACAGCCAAACGGCTGGTAGTGGACTACGGAGAGCTGAACAAGAAAACGCTGAATCACTCAGGGTCCATTCCTAACATGGAGTCTACCCTTGAGAAGATAGCCTCCTGTCGCTACAAGACCAAGATGGACAAGAGGAGTGGATTCTGGCAAGTGGACCTGACGCCCAACGCTCAGGTGCTACTGGCCTTCATCACCCCTCAGGGGAGGGTGTTCAAGTGGAAGGTCATGCCATTAGGCGTGGCCAACGCACCCGCTCTATTCCAAGAGCTGATGAACAAGATCTTGTCCATCCTACGAAGGAGACCTAAGGTGCAGGAACTCATATCCCGTGGAGCCCAGATGGAAGCACACATTGACGATGTATGCCTGGGGACCAATACCCAGGAGGATCACCTAATCCTCTTGGGTGAGTTCTTTGCAGTCTGCCAAGAGAACCACACACGACTCAAACTGGAGAAGTGTGAGTTCATGCAGGAGACCATGCAGTACCTGGGGTTTGATGTTGGCTATGGGTGGTGGACCCCAGCGGCCTCTAAGGCCAAACCCCTGATGGACGCTAAGGTACGACACGAAGACCCCAAGAAAGGACTTCATGATGTACGCAGTTTCATTGGGGCGTGCAACTTCTATCGCCGCAATATCAAAAACTTCACCTACACCAGCGCCATTCTGACAGACTTGATCAAGAAGAGTACTACGTGGCGCTGGGGCCCACAAGAGCAACAAGCGTTTGACGAGGTCAAGGACAAGGTGGCCAACGCTAAGTGCTTGGGAGTGCCTAGGGCACAGGGGGGGATTATCCTGGTGACTGACGCCAGCAATGTGGGCGGTGGTGGAACGTTGTTCCAATGGCAAGCACTAGAGAAGGAGGAGTTCGACTCGGCCATTTCCCAAGGGGGGACGGAAGGTCTTAACCGAGACGGGACTCTCAAGCACAGCTACCCTGACGACAAGTGGGTCCTAGTACCTCTGGGCCACTGGAACTGGAAATGGAACCAGGCCAGGGGGAACTACTCCACCTATGAGCAGGAATTGCTCGCGAGTATGCTAGTGCTATCCTCACAAGCACGACTATTGGGGAGTAACCCTGTGGTCTGGCTGTGCGACCAAGAGCCGGTTCGCACTTTCCAGAAGGGCTCCCCACCTGAGAAGGCCAAGCTACGGCGCTGTTGGACCTACCTCAGTCAACTACGGCTGACGGTACACCATATCCACGGAGTGAAGAACGAGTGTGCAGACTACATCAGCCGCAACAACTTCGACGCCCTGATTGGTGCCCGGTCTGAAGCGCTAGCTAAGGAGGCGTTCAGCCGTATGGACGTCCACTTGGACCTCAACATGACTATGATACGCCCCCTGGATGGACTCCAACAATCGGAGTACCTGAAACAGTTTGGGGATATCTACAAGCGCCTGGAGAAACGCCTTGAACCCCTCCTGGTCAACCAAGATCAGTGGAAGAGGGACAAGAGCTACCTCTGGCACGAGGACCGCATCGTGGTGCCCAGTGACAGAGTCTCAGCGCTGCTGAAGTGGACCCATGAGTCCAGCGGTCATGTGGGTGCTGACCGTACCCTGAGGTTATTCAGTCAGTGGTTCCACACTACTTGGACTGACGACAAACTGCGGAACACCCTCCTGGCTATCGTGGAGAAGTGCCCGTGCAGGTCCTGCAAACCAGGGGATATCAGGGACAGAGGTCTCTACTCGACCCTGCCCATCCCTCACTGTGCTAATAGTGTTCTATACGTGGACTACACGGAGATGCCGAAGTTCGGGGGCTATGACTTCGCCCTCGTGGTAGCCTGTGGGTTGACCAGGTTTACCAGGGTGTTCCCATGTACCAAGCACATTACCGGTGAGGAGACTATCAAGATCCTCCTGGAGGAGTGGTTTTGTGTCTATGGGGCGCCTAAGGAGATCAACTCCGATGAGGACGTACGAGTACGCTCAGATACTGGCTGGTACAAGAGGGTCCTGAGATCCCTCAATGTCCAGGTGTCTACGGGGATCCCCTACTCGCACACGAGCAACCCCCTATGTGAGCGACAGATTCGTGTCCTCAAGAAGAATGTCAGGATATGGTGCAAAACTGAACGCACCAGAGACTGGGTGAGACTACTCCCCGTCATATCCTTGATGATGAACTCCCAAGAGAGTTCAGCTACTGGCTACTCGCCCCATGAGCTATTCCTAGGGCGCCCGGCATGGTTCCTACATGCCCCCTATCCAGAGGACACCCATTCTTCAGTGGGTGAATGGGTCCAAGAACAACAAGCGAAGGTGGACAAGGCCAAGGCTATGCTCCAGAGAGTGAGGGAGCGCCAGTGGAACAAGAAGAACAAGCACCGAGTACCGGCCACCTACCAAGAGGGGGACTGGGTGCTGGTGCACCACAGTCGGCTACCCGCCTGGCCACGCTCTACCAGCGATGACCCTTACTTCGGGCCCTACAAGATTCTATCTGTGGATGGACACCGTATCACCGTGCGGTGTTCTCCCCGTCTAGGGGGGACCCTGGTGTGCGCTGCTCAACATCTGAAGCGCTACTATGATCCTGAAGACCTCTGTGGGGAAGAGTGGGAGCTGAACGACGAGGAGATCGCCGCCCTAGACCTACAAGGGGCTGCCAGCCCTATGGAAGTTGAAGGGGAACTCCCCGACATGAACGCCGAGGAGATGGCTAAGGAGGGCTTCTACCTGGTGAAGTCTGTCCTACGCCACCGCTATCGCCAGGGTTGGCGCTTCCTCACCCTCTGGGATGGGTTTGGAGTCGAAGAGGCCACCTGGGAGCCCTTCTCTGCGTTTGTACTACCTGAGGGACGCCTAAACTCAGTTCTGGTTGACTACTTGTCCCAGAACAACCTTGGTGAGTTGCTGAGGCTCGCTGAGACGCTTGCCTCCAAGACTAAAGCTAGGGACTGAACCTTACCCTTACCTGCCTAAGCGTATGTGTGAGTGTGCTATTCCTAAGGTCCTGAGAGCAAGCCGCAGAAGTGGTGTCCTAATTATGGCCAAGTCTGCCCGCTTGCTAAACCCGGAGGGTTGTCTTATTGATGCCACGGGGTACGCCCCGGGTCTCCCCTCCCCTAAGCGCCCAATTTCTGTGATGGCGCAAAACCTTGGGGGAATACCCAGCGTACTAATCCAGGTATTGTTTTCCCTACCTATCTGTCTACTACAGGGAGGGGTGGCCAAAAGCTATGAAGGCATGAAAACGCCTATTTGCTAAGCGGCCAAAACGCTGACCTAACCACTGCCACAGCCCACCAACCCTGCTAAAATTGCAGGAAACAGGTGGGACTGTGACACACGCACTACAGGTCCTACACACCCTACAGTGGCACCATCCTGGTGGGCGAGCGCTACTGCAATTGGCTCAAGCCCCCACACAGGACTACCACTCCTACACGCACGCACTACTGGGTGGTGTTGAGGTTGAAGTCAAGAGCCCTAGCGGCTCACCTGCGAGAATACAAGAAACCACAGAGCTACTAAGCGTCTGTGGCCTAACAGGGACGTCACAACACGTTTCCCTGCTAGGGCTTGGAGGGGAGAGACGTACAGGTGGCGTGCACAGCGTGGATGTCGATGGAGTCGAACTGCCCTCGCCACTCCTGGCTGAGGCGCAGTTATTTGATTGTGGGATCAGCGCCCTTGTCTAGCAGGGCAAGAGAAAAAAAAAAGAACGCAGCTGCACCAGTCACCCTACCTTGCCACCTGTAAAGCAAAGGCCAATGAAGAGGAGCTTCCAGCGGAGGAACCAAGCCACACTCCACGTATTATACGCTTCTCAGTGTGACCTATAATACGCTGTCTGGAAACCCCTCTATCAAGCAAGCAAGCGTTAAGAGACTCCTCTGGTTCTCTTATAGAACGTGCAGAGGAGCCCCTGGGTAACCTAAACAAGGGTTTTACCGTGCGCATTTCGCGTGGCCTACCCTTTAATGCTTGTGTGCATGCACGGGTATGCACAGGGTTGAACTCAATTTTTCAATCCCAGTCTCAATCTCTTTCTTTCTCTCCTTACCTAACGAACAATCACCTGAAACTCTACCAGGGGGTGGCCCCACCTGGGCGTACCTACCTTACCTACCGCTGGAGAGCGAAGCAAGGTGAGGAGAAAAACGAGGCACAAGCGGAAAACATCGCTATGCACTTGTGTGTATGTCTAATCACCCTGATCTTACCTCTAATCATCTGCAATCTTTCTAATCTATCCCTCTATCGTGTTCTATCGTGCGACCAGGGTGGAGACGACGACACAAGGCGAGCACTGTGCGTCATGCAAGCAGAACGAGCACACCTGCAGTTTATACCTGATTCATTGAAGTCATATTCTTATTTTTCGAATTCTTGAATTTTTGTTTGATTCTGACAATGTGGGTGGAATCTTTGATTACGTCTATTTATGTGTGTCTCGTCATTTTCCTGTTTACGTGAGACATACGTTTATAATCTCTTTATTTCTTGATTTTCCGGCGCTTCGCTAAGAGTCGCTCCTGCGCGCCGCCTTTTTCTGCGTAAGACTTTCTTCATTTAAAAAATCAAGAGATGACTATAAATTTTATAAAAATGTGCATCTGATGCACGATTGGATTCTGTTCAGGAGTGTGCCTTCAGAAAAATTCAAGGCCATCATTTGACGGATTTAGGTGTTGTCGCTTCGCGCTTGCGTGGATTCGTCCCTCATACTCCCATTCCTCTGTTGTACAGACCTCCTTGCAAAGTCTCGTTGAGTAGGCCGCTGTTCTGGCCGAAAAGCAGCAGCATGAGACTGAACCAGAATCAAGACCCCTCCAAAGGGCAATTCTAATTAAATCAGCGCACCCTCGCCCCAGTACCATGACAGGTGTCTCCAACAGGTTCAATGAGACTTGGGTCGAGCGTCCTATGTGAGTCTGGCGTTGGGTTGTGTTATGCTGCAGCTTGGAGGGAGGGATGCACATGCATATTGTCTTGGCATGCCCTATTCTAACCCCACCAAGCCACAGGAACCCCGGCAGCGCCAAGAGCGCTGAGTTTTCTGTTGGAGATTGTCATCAACAATGCAGCAAGAGTCGCTGGCCATGGTAAAGCGCTCTTTTCCAGTGTTAGGGAAGCTATAGGTATTTTAAAGTAGGTGTGGAAACCAAGGAAAGGCCAAGAAAAAATCGGTTTTTCCTGAAAATGCGACAGTGGTGGCCACCACAGCACAAGGGGGGAGTAAGAAAAAGTGCTTTTCCAATGCTTTAGGGTATACTTTAGTTGTATTAGAGGTGCTCTAAGCACTCATGCATTTTTATCTTAGTATTGGCCCAACCAAAATGGGTGATAACACATTTTGACCTATGGAACCAAACACTAAATCAGGATGTGGTGTGGACCCCTTTATCCCCAAGTTATAGTCACTAAAACATCTTTTCCTGGGTTGCTGAGGCACTGATATACTGAGGGCAGAGCCTATGAATTTATCTATGTTTTCTCATGAATTCTTAGCTATCCTAGTGGTATGCACCCTAGGGGGCTGGGGCACCTCTTTTTGAGAGGTCCTGGGTTCAATACCCAGTCAGCCTAGCTAAGTAGGAATATCCCATGTGACATGGCAGTGACCTCAGCGCCACAAGCCATGCCACCTCAGCACCTATGGGACCCAAAAACAAAGAGTGCACATCTCAAGATGGCACTGAGGATGAGTGTGAGCCCTTGGGGCAGTTTTCCAATCAGTTTTTCTCAAACATGTAAAATATTTCATCCTGAGTTGCATTGTATGCTAATTGCTGTGGTCTATTGTTGATGGTTGTCTTTATCTAACTCTTTGTGACTGCAGCCCTTCATGCTTTGATCCTGTTTATCTTCTACTTGCTTATCTTTGGCTTGGGTTATCCTGGATTGGTTGTATTTCAACAAATAAAACATTTTCCTCATCAAAAACAAGCAGCAGGAAACCCTACACCAGCAGCAAGCAGCAGGAGAGGCACAACAAACACACAGTGTTGAAATCACTATAAAACTTTCTTTCCCGAACGGCGCCTTAGAGATCATGAACGCCGGCAGCGAGGTCGACCGAGGTTCCCATCGGCGTCCCCCACGGACTCCCACGACTGCCACTTCCATCTCCTCCGCGGTATCCATGTGGCTACGCCGTGGTTCCTCCATGTACCCCGAACCTAGATGTTCGCGCCGTACCTCCTCCATGTACACCTCCTGATCACGGCGCCGGCGGCTGCGTTCAGCGGCCTCCCGTCGCACACCACGCGGCGGGTTTATGCCGAACTCCTCCAGGTCTTCCTCGCCTCCGCCCACATCCCACTCCACGTCCCCTCCGGGGACCTCATCTCTGAGTCCCCTGTATCGCCCACCAGCCATTGGGATTGGCCCGTGGACTGGTGCGGGGCGTCGGGGGCGTACCGGTGTCCGCGAGGGAGCACGGCGGTTGTGGTACTCCGCACTGAGCCACTCGTCACGCCACTGCTCACTGCCACTGCTGGGCGGCACACGCTCGTTACGGCGGCCCGCGCTGTGATGAGAGGGGGCGCTGACAGAGGGGGCACTGGCGCTGGGGCGACTCCTGGGGGCTCCGCCGGGGGCGTGGGCTCTGCCTGGACCTGGTCCAGGTCCCCAGCCGTCGTCCAACAAGCCGGACTCCAGGGGTGGGTGGTCCCTGCCGATGCTCCCACGGCCTTCCAGCTCGTCCAACCCCTGCTGCAGGCCGTCGATGACCTTGTTCAGCAGCCTGGTCTCGCCCCTGGCGATGTCCAGCTCCCTCTGGGCGGTGGTGGCGACCTTGGCGATCTTGACCATCTCCGTCTTGGCGATGTGCAGCTCCTTCTGTGCGCCCGCGGCGACCCTGGCGATGCGGATCATCTCGCCTTTGCCGGTGTCTACCTCACGCTCGAGGGTCTGGACCCTCCTGCGGAGGTGGATGATCCACCGCCAAGTGGCCTCTGGGTCACCCTCTTCTAGTGGGTCGTCGGGGTCCCCAGGGGGTCCTCCAGGAGGGCCTCCGCCGGGCCCGCCCGGTCCAGGGGGTCCTCCCCCAACCACCACCCTGGTGGGCGTCCTCCAGGGGGTCCTGATGGTCCTCCCCCGCCAGGGGGTCCCGCTGGGCCTCCGCCGGGTCCCCTCGGTGGGTCCGAGGATGGGGGCTTCTCCGTGTAGCCGAAGTCCATGTCATCATCCTCGTCCATGTCGCCCCACCTAGCCGTCTCGGTCTCGCATTCGGTGGACTCCGAGCTCCGGTAGGGAGGGGGGGGATCCTCACCCTCACCCTCCGGCTCCATGGGGACGTCTCCGCCTCCTCCGCCAGCCCTTCCCCGGTGATGTCGGCGGTCTCGTCCGTCCCCATCGCTGGCGGCGAAGAAGGGGTCGGAGTCGTGGGGATGTCCGCCCGCGGCTCTCCGTGCCCTCTTGGGAGTCTTCCCCTTGCCCTTCCTCCGTCGGAGGGTAGCGGGGCCACTGTCCCCACTGCTGCCCGAGTCGACCTCCTCCAGGTCCAGCTTCATCTTGGAGGAGGCGTCCCCTTAAAAAAACTTTCGAAGGGTCTCCACTCTGGATCCTCCCGGGGGCGTCTCACGCTGAAGCTTGGCCTCCAGAAGGTTTTATAGTGATTTCAACACTGTGTGTTTGTTGTGCCTCTCCTGCTGCTTGCTGCTGGTGTAGGGTTTCCTGCTGCTTGTTTTTGATGAAGAAAATGTTTTATTTGTTGAAATACAACCAATCCAGGATAACCCAAGCCAGAGATAAGCAAGTAGAAGATAAACAGGATCAGAGCATGAAGGGCTGCAGTCACAAAGAGTTAGATAAAGACAACTATCAACAATAGACCACAGCAATTAGCATACAATGCAACTCAGGATGAAATATTTTACATGTTTCAGAAAGACTGATTGGAAAACTGCCCCGAGGGCTCACACTCATTCACAGTGCCATCTTGAGATGTGCACTCTTTGTTTTTGGGTCCCATAGATGCTGAGGTGGCATGGCTTGTGGCGCTGAGGTCACTGCCATGTCACATGGGATATTCCTACTTAGCTAGGCTGACTGGGTATTGAACCCAGGACCTCTCAAAAAGAGGTGCCCCAGCCCCCTAGGGTGCATACCACTAGGATAGCTAAGAATTCATGAGAAAACATAGATAAATTCATAGGCTCTGCCCTCAGTATATCAGTGCCTCAGCAACCCAGGAAAAGATGTTTTAGTGACTATAGCTTGAGGATAAAGGGGTCCACACCACATCCTGATTAAGTGTTTGGTTCCATAGGTCAAAATGTGTTATCACCCATTTTGGTTGGGCCAATACTAAGATAAAAATGCATGAGTGCTTAGAGCACCTCTAATACAACTAAAGTATACCCTAAAGCATTGGAAAAGCACTTTTTCTTACTCCCCCCTTGTGCTGTGGTGGCCACCACTGTCGCATTTTCAGGAAAAAGGGATTTTTTTCTTGGCCTTTCCTTGGTTTCCACACCTACTTTAAAATACCTATAGCTTCCCTTACACTGGAAAAGAGCGCTTTACCATGGCCAGCGACTCTTGCTGCATTGTTGATGACAATTTCCAACAGAAAACTCAGCGCTCTTGGCGCTGCCGGGGTTCCTGTGGCTTGGTGGGGTTAGAAAAGGGCATGCCAAGACAATATGCATGTGCATCCCTCCCTCCAAGCTGCAGCATAACACAACCCAACGCCAGACTCACATAGGACGCTCGACCCAAGTCTCATTGAACCTGTTGAAGACACCTGTCCTGGTACTGGGGCGAGGGTGCGCTGATTTAATTAGAATTGCCCCTTGGAGGGGTCTTGATACCGGTTCAGTCTCCTGCGGCTGCTTTTCGGCCCGAACAGCGGCCTACTCAACGAGGCTTTGCGAGGAGGTCTGTACAACAGAGGAATGAGAGGATGAGGGACGAATCCTCGCAAACGCGAAGCGACAACACCTAAATCCGTCAAATGACGGCCTGGAATTTTTCTGAAGGCACACACCTGAACAGAATCCAATCGTGCATCGGATGCACATTTTTATAAAATTTATAGTCATCTCTTGAATTTTTAAATCAAGAAATTCTTACGCAGAAAAAGGCGGCGCGCAGGAGCGGCTCCTAGCGAAGCGCCGGAAAATCAAGAAATAAAGAGATTATAAACGTATGCCTCACGTAAACAGGAAAATGACGAGACACACATAAATTGACATAACTCAAGATTCCACCCACACTGACAGAATCAATCAGAAATTCAAGAATTCGAAAAAAAAGAATATGACTTCAATGAATCAGGTATAAACTGCAGGTGTGCTCGTTCTGCTTGCATGACGCACAGTGCTCGCCTTGTGTCGTCGTCTTCAAGCATGGTTGCACGATAGAACACGATGGAGGGATAGATTAGAAAGATTGCAGATGATTAGACGTAAGATCAGGGTGATTAGACATACACACAAGTGCATAGCATCGTTTTTACTTCGCTCCTCACCTGTTCACGTTCTCCAGCGGTGAGTAAGGTAGGTACCCCAGGAGGGGCCACCCCCTGGTAGAGTTGGTTCATTGAGGTTTGTGATTAGGAAAGATTTGATCGTCCTCTGAAAGATTGAGAAGAACCCGTTGCATACTTGTGCATGCACACACGCATTAAAGGGTAGGCCACGCGGAGTGCACACGGTAAACCTTGTTTAGGATACCTGAGGCTCCTTGGGACGTTCTTTAAGAGAACCTGAGGAGTCTCTAAGCTTGCTTGCTTGGCAGGAGTTTTTCTGGACAGCGTATTATAGGTCATGCTAAGAAGCGTATAATACGTGGAGCATGGCTTGGTTCCTCCGCCAGAAACTCTCCTTTATTGGCCTCTGTTCTCCAGGTGGGCAGGTAGGGTGATTGGTGCAGCAGCTGCAGCGTTTTTTAAAGCCTCAGCTAAAACGAGGCGCAGATCACACACAAGCAACTCCGCCTCTGCCTGTGGCAGAGAAGGGAGTCCGACCTCAATGACATCTGCGCTGTGCACGCCACCTGTGCGTCCTTCACACCAAGCCCTTGCAGGGGAAACGCGGTGTGGGGTCCCCTGTGAGGCCACAGCTGCTTAGTAGCGCTGTGTTTCCTTGTATTCTCACAGGTGAGCCGCTAGGGCTCCTGACATCATCTTCAACACCACCCAGTAGAGCGTGCGTGTAGGAGTGGTAGTCCTGTGTGGGGGCTTGAGCCAATTGCAGCAGTGCTCGCCCACCAGGATGGTGCCACTGCAGGGTGTGTAGGACCTATAGTGCGTGTGTCACAGTCCCACCTGTTTCGTGCAATTTTAGCAGGGTTGGTGGGCTGTGGCAGTGGTTAGGTCAGCGTTTTGGCCGCTTAGCAAATAGGCGTTTTCATGCCTTCATAGCTTTTGGCCACCCCTCCCTGTAGTAGACAGATAGGTAGGGAAAACAATACCTGGATTAGTACGCTGGGTATTCCCCCAAGGTTTTGCGCCATCACAGAAATTGGGCGCTTAGGGGAGGGGAGACCCGGGGCGTACCCCACGGCATCAATAAAACAACCCTCCGGGTTTAGCAAGCGAGCAGACTTGGGTATAATTAGGACACCACTTCTGCGGCTTGGTCTCAGGACCTTAGGAATAGCACACTCACACATACGCTTAGGCAGGTAAGGGTAAAGTTCAGTCCCTAGCTTTAGTCTTGGAGGCAAGCGTCTCAGCGAGCCTCAGCAACTCACCAAGGTTGTTCTGGGACAAGTAGTCAACCAGAACTGAGTTTAGGCGTCCCTCAGGTAGTACAAACGCAGAGAAGGGCTCCCAGGTGGCCTCTTCGACTCCAAACCCTTCCCAGAGGGTGAGGAAGCGCCAACCCTGGCGATAGCGGTGGCGTAGGACAGACTTCACCAGGTGGAAGCCCTCCTTAGCCATCTCCTCGGCTTTCATGTCGGGGAGTTCCCCTTCAACTTCCGTAGGGCTGGCAGCCCCTTGTAGGTCTAGGGCGGCGATCTCCTCGTTGTTCAGCTCCCACTCTTCTCCACAGAGGTCTTCACGATCATAGTAGCGCTTCGGATGTTGAGCAGCGCACACCAGGGTCCCCCCTAGACGGGGAGAACACCGCACGGTGATACGGTGTCCATCCACAGATAGAATCTTGTAGGGCCCGAAGTAAGGGTCATCGCTGGTAGAGCGTGGTCAGGCGAGTAGCCGGCTGTGGTGCACCAGCACCCAGTCCCCCTCCTGGTAGGTGGCCGGTACCCGGTGCTTGTTCTTCTTGTTCCACTGGCGCTCCCTCACTCTCTGGAGCATAGCCTTGGCCTTGTCCACCTTCGCTTGTTGTTCTTGGACCCATCCGCCCACTGAAGAATGGGTGTCCTCTGGATAGGGGGCATGTAGGAACCACGCCGGGCGCCCTAGGAATAGCTCATGGGGCGAGTAGCCAGTAGCTGAACTCTCTTGGGAGTTCATCATCAAGGATATGACGGGGAGTAGTCTCACCCAGTCTCTGGTGCGTTCAGTCTTGCACCATATCCTGACATTCTCCTTGAGGACACGAATCTGTCGCTCACATAGGGGGTTACTCGTGTGCGAGTAGGGGATCCCCGTAGACACCTGGACATTGAGGGATCTCAGGACCCTCTTGTACCAACCGGTATCTGAGCGTACTCGTACGTCCTCATCGGAGTTGATCTCCTTAGGCGCCCCATAGACACAAAACCACTCCTCCAGGAGTATCTTGATAGTCTCCTCTCCGGTAATGTGCTTGGTACATGGGAACACCCTGGTAAACCTGGTCAACCCACAGGTTACCACGAGGGCGAAGTCATAGCCCCCGAACTTCGGCATCTCCGTGTAGTCCACGTAGCACAGTGAGGGATGAGCAGGGTCGAGTAGAGACCCCTGTCCCTAATATCCCCTGGTTTGCAGGACCTGCACGGGCACTTGTCCACGATAGGCAGGAGGGTTTTCCGCAGTTGGTCGTCAGTCCACGTAGTGTGGAACCACTGCTTGAATAACCTCAGGGTACGGTCAGCACCCACATGACCGCTGGACTCATGGGTCCACTTCAGCAGCGCTGGGACTCTGTCACTGGGTACCACGATGCGGTCCTCGTGCCAGAGGTAGCTCTTGTCCCTCTTCCACTGATCTTGGTTCACCAGGAGGGGTTCAAGGCGTTTCTCCAGGCGCTTGTAGATATCCCCAAACTCCTTCAGGTACTCTGATTGTTGCAGTGCATCCAGGGAACGTATCATAGTCATGTTGAGGTCCAAGTGGACGTCCATACGGCTGAACGCCTCCTTAGCCAGCGCTTCAGACCGGGCACCAATCAGGGCGTCGAAGTTGTTGCGGCTGATGTAGTATGCACACTCGTTCTTCACTCCCTGGATATGGTGTACCGTCAGCCGTAGTTGCCTGAGGTAGGTCCACCAGCGCCGTAGCTTGGCCTTCTCAGGTGGGGGGCCCTTCTGGAAAGTGCGCACCGGCTCTTGGTCGCACAGCCAGACCACAGGGTTACTCCCCAACAATCGTGATTGTGAGGATAGCACTAGCATACCCGCGAGCAATTCCTGCTCATAGGTGGAGTAGTTCCCCCTGGCCTGGTTCCACTTCCAGTTCCAATGGCCCAGAGGTACTAGGACCCACTTGTCAACAGGGTAGCTGTGCTTGAGAGTCCCGTCTCGGTTGAGACCTTCCGTCCCCCATTGGGAAATGGCCGAGTCGAACTCCTCCTTCTCTAGTGCTTGCCATTGGAACAACGTTCCACCACCGCCCACATTGCTGGCGTCAGTCACCAGGATAATCTCCCCTTGTGCCCTAGGCACGCCCAGGCACTTAGCGTTGGCCACCTTGTCCTTGAGCTCCTCAAACGCTTGTTGCTCTTGTGGGCCCCAGCGCCACGTAGTACTCTTCTTGATCAAGTCTGTCAGAATGGCGCTGGTGTAGGTGAAATTTTTGATATGGCGGCGATAGAAGTTGCACGCCCCAATGAAACTGCGTACATCATGAAGTCCTTTCTTGGGATCTTCGTGTCGTACCTTAGCGTCCATCAGGGGTTTGGCCTTAGAGGTCCTTGGGGTCCACCAGCCATAGCCAACATCAAACCCCAGGTACTGCATGGTCTCCTGCATGAACTCACCCTTCTCCAGCTTGAGTCGTGTGTGGTTCTCTTGGCAGACTGCAAAGAACTCACCCAAGAGGATTAGGTGATCCTCCTGGGTATTGGTCCCAAGGCATACATCGTCAATGTGTGCTTCCATCTGGGCCCCACGGGATATAAGTTCCTGCACCTTAGGTCTCCTTCGTAGGATGGACAAGATCTTGTTCATCAGCTCTTGGAATAGAGCGGGTGCGTTGGCCACGCCAAATGGCATGACCTTCCACTTGAACACCCTCCCCTGAGGGGTGATGAAGGCCAGTAGCTCCTGAGCGTTGGGCGTCAGGTCCACTTGCCAGAATGCACTCCTCTTGTCCATCTTGGTCTTGTAGCGACAGGAGGCTATCTTCTCAAGGGTAGACTCCATGTTAGGAATGGACCCTGAGTGGTTCAGCGTTTTCTTGTTCAGCTCTCCGTAGTCCACTACCAGCCGTTTGGCTGTAGACCCAGGTTTAGCCACCAGGAAACAGGGGCTGCAGCGTTGGGGGTAGTCCCCGTCCTTGTACTCCAGGACTAGGCCCGCGTCGATACATTCTTGTATCTGTCGCTCAATCTCGTCGGCCTGCTTTTTAGGAGCTGGATAGGGTCTCCTCCGGATCTTGTGACCTACGAACTCGGGCTTCAGCTTGAGGTCCATCTGTACCAGTTTGTCACATGAGGCTGGGGGTGGTAGTTCCCTGAACACCTCCAGATAGGTCCTTATAAGCGTCTGTACCCGCGGGTCCAATAGCTTGATCTTGTCCTCCATGTCCTCGTCAGAGTGTAAGTTGCTTGCCCCCTGAGTAATAGACGTCGGGAAGTGATCCTCCACCGACTCTTCGCCCTTGGTAGTATCCTTCAACCCTTGGTAGGCATATAGTAGGTCTCGTTCAACCATCTCCGGTGGACGATGGCAACATAGGCACCCTCGAGGGGGTTCACATACACATTCCTCCGAGAGGTCGTCCTCCTCTGGGCTCCTCACATGGGCACCCCACACGCTCTTCATGAGCTTAAGATCTACCTCCCTTTGCCAAGTGGTGATCTTCTGTTCGAGGTCCTCCTTCAATTGGGATAGATCTCCCATACGTCCTTGCTTCAGTGGCCATGAGCTGCGGGTAGGCTTAGGGTAGCATAGCTTTTTCGCCACCAACTTCCTCTTGGAGTCCACATACTCCCTGAGCCTGGATCGGGGGTCCAGCTCTTCGTCCACGGGGTCTTCCACCCTCATGGAGAGTAGGGGTTTCAGTGGGGCGGCGTACTCGGCGTTCTCCACTTCCTCCACACAGGTCTGCACGAAGAAGGCGTCGTGCTCAGTTTCGTCATCTGAGTGGATTGAGCTAGGTAGCTCGGATAGTCCACACTCAGAGACTCCATCAGGAACAGGTACATGGCAGGGAGAGTTGGGGGCGTTGGTGTTAGTCACGACGTATTCATCCCCCGCGGGTATAGTCTCAATAGCACCTTGAGGTCGTAGTCGATCCTTCAAGTCCCCCAAGGCGAGTCCATCGCTTTCTCGTTGTATTGCCCGGACCAGAGTCGAGTCGAGGTCCTCCCAGGGGATGGAGGTAAGACCTCCGTCCACCACGCTGAGCATACTCCCCCATCCGGGTCTCCCAATAGGCGTCTTACGCCCCAGAGGCACGTAGATGGCCTCATCAGGTAATGGAACAGAGCTGATAGTCAGCCAGGCGACCAAGAGCCGGTTCGCACTTTCCAGAAGGGCTCCCCACCTGAGAAGGCCAAGCTACGGCGCTGTTGGACCTACCTCAGTCAACTACGGCTGACGGTACACCATATCCAGGGAGTGAAGAACGAGTGTGCAGACTACATCAGCCGCAACAACTTCGACGCCCTGATTGGTGCCCGGTCTGAAGCGCTAGCTAGGGAGGCGTTCAGCCGTATAGACGTCCACTTGGACCTCAACATGACTATGATACGCCCCCTGGATGGACTCCAACAATCGGAGTACCTGAAACAGTTTGGGGATATCTACAAGCGCCTGGAGAAACGCCTTGAACCCCTCCTGGTCAACCAAGATCAGTGGAAGAGGGACAAGAGCTACCTCTGGCACGAGGACCGCATCGTGGTGCCCAGTGACAGAGTCCCAGCGCTGCTGAAGTGGACCCATGAGTCCAGCGGTCATGTGGGTGCTGACCGTACCCTGAGGTTATTCAGTCAGTGGTTCCACACTACGTGGACTGACGACCAACTGCGGAAAACCCTCCTGCCTATCGTGGAGAAGTGCCCGTGCAGGTCCTGCAAACCAGGGGATATCAGGGACAGAGGTCTCTACTCGACCCTGCCCATCCCTCACTGTGCTAATAGTGTTCTATACGTCGACTACACGGAGATGCCGAAGTTCGGGGGCTATGACTTCGCCCTCGTGGTAACCTGTGGGTTGACCAGGTTTACCAGGGTGTTCCCATGTACCAAGCACATTACCGGTGAGGAGACTATCAAGATCCTCCTGGAGGAGTGGTTTTGTGTCTATGGGGCGCCTAAGGAGATCAACTCCGATGAGGACGTACGAGTACGCTCAGATACCGGCTGGTACAAGAGGGTCCTGAGATCCCTCAATGTCCAGGTGTCTACGGGGATCCCCTACTCGCACACGAGCAACCCCCTATGTGAGCGACAGATTCGTGTCCTCAAGAAGAATGTCAGGATATGGTGCAAAACTGAACGCACCAGAGACTGGGTGCGACGACTCCCCGTCATATCCTTGATGATGAACTCCCAAGAGAGTTCAGCTACTGGCTACTCGCCCCATGAGCTATTCCTAGGGCGCCCGGCATGGTTCCTACATGCCCCCTATCCAGAGGACACCCATTCTTCAGTGGGTGAATGGGTCCAAGAACAACAAGCGAAGGTGGACAAGGCCAAGGCTATGCTCCAGAGAGTGAGGGAGCGCCAGTGGAACAAGAAGAACAAGCACCGAGTACCGGCCACCTACCAAGAGGGGGACTGGGTGCTGGTGCACCACAGTCGGCTACCCGCCTGGCCACGCTCTACCAGCGATGACCCTTACTTCGGGCCCTACAAGATTCTATCTGTGGCTGGACACCGTATCACCGTGCGGTGTTCTCCCCGTCTAGGGGGGACCCTGGTGTGCGCTGCTCAACATCTGAAGCGCTACTATGATCCTGAAGACCTCTGTGGGGAAGAGTGGGAGCTGAACGACGAGGAGATCGCCGCCCTAGACCTACAAGGGGCTGCTAGCCCTATGGAAGTTGAAGGGGAACTCCCCGACATGAACGCCGAGGAGATGGCTAAGGAGGGCTTCTACCTGGTGAAGTCTGTCCTACGCCGCCGCTATCGCCAGGGTTGGCGCTTCCTCACCCTCTGGGAAGGGTTTGGAGTCGAAGAGGCCACCTGGGAGCCCTTCTCTGCGTTTGTACTACCTGAGGGACGCCTAAACTCAGTTCTGGTTGACTACTTGTCCCAGAACAACCTTGGTGAGTTGCTGAGGCTCGCTGAGACGCTTGCCTCCAAGACTAAAGCTAGGGACTGAACCTTACCCTTACCTGCCTAAGCGTATGTGTGAGTGTGCTATTCCTAAGGTCCTGAGAGCAAGCCGCAGAAGTGGTGTCCTAATTATGGCCAAGTCTGCCCGCTTGCTAAACCCGGAGGGTTGTCTTATTGATGCCACGGGGTACGCCCCGGGTCTCCCCTCCCCTAAGCGCCCAATTTCTGTGATGGCGCAAAACCTTGGGGGAATACCCAGCGTACTAATCCAGGTATTGTTTTCCCTACCTATCTGTCTACTACAGGGAGGGGTGGCCAAAAGCTATGAAGGCATGAAAACGCCTATTTGCTAAGCGGCCAAAACGCTGACCTAACCACTGCCACAGCCCACCAACCCTGCTAAAATTGCAGGAAACAGGTGGGACTGTGACACACGCACTACAGGTCCTACACACCCTACAGTGGCACCATCCTGGTGGGCGAGCGCTACTGCAATTGGCTCAAGCCCCCACACAGGACTACCACTCCTACACGCACGCACTACTGGGTGGTGTTGAGGTTGAAGTCAAGAGCCCTAGCGGCTCACCTGCGAGAATACAAGAACCCACAGAGCTACTAAGCGTCTGTGGCCTAACAGGGACGTCACAACACGTTTCCCTGCTAGGGCTTGGAGGGGAGAGACGTACAGGTGGCGTGCACAGCGTGGATGTCGATGGAGTCGAACTGCCCTCGCCACTCCTGGCTGAGGCGCAGTTAATTGATTGTGGGATCAGCGCCCTTGTCTAGCAGGGCAAGAGAAAAAAAAAAGAACGCAGCTGCACCAGTCACCCTACCTTGCCACCTGTAAAGCAAAGGCCAATGAAGAGGAGCTTCCAGCGGAGGAACCAAGCCACACTCCACGTATTATACGCTTCTCAGTGTGACCTATAATACGCTGTCTGGAAACCCCTCTATCAAGCAAGCAAGCGTTAAGAGACTCCTCTGGTTCTCTTATAGAACGTGCAGAGGAGCCCCTGGGTAACCTAAACAAGGGTTTTACCGTGCGCATTTCGCGTGGCCTACCCTTTAATGCTTGTGTGCATGCACGGGTATGCACAGGGTTGAACTCAATTTTTCAATCCCACTCTCAATCTCTTTCTTTCTCTCCTTACCTAACGAACAATCACCTGAAACTCTACCAGGGGGTGGCCCCACCTGGGCGTACCTACCTTACCTACCGCTGGAGAGCGAAGCAAGGTGAGGAGAAAAACGAGGCACAAGCGGAAAACATCGCTATGCACTTGTGTGTATGTCTAATCACCCTGATCTTACCTCTAATCATCTGCAATCTTTCTAATCTATCCCTCTATCGTGTTCTATCGTGCGACCAGGGTGGAGACGACGACACAAGGCGAGCACTGTGCGTCATGCAAGCAGAATGAGCACACCTGCAGTTTATACCTGATTCATTGAAGGCATATTCTTATTTTTCGAATTCTTGAACTTTTGTTTGATTCTGACAATGTGGGTGGAATCTTTGATTACGTCTATTTATGTGTGTCTCGTCATTTTCCTGTTTACGTGAGACATACGTTTATAATCTCTTTATTTCTTGATTTTCCGGCGCTTCGCTAAGAGTCGCTCCTGCGCGCCGCCTTTTTCTGCGTAAGAATTTCTTGATTTAAAAAATCAAGAGATGACTATAAATTTTATGAAAATGTGCATCTGATGCACGATTGGATTCTGTTCAGGAGTGTGCCTTCAGAAAAATTCAAGGCCATCATTTGACGGATTTAGGTGTTGTCGCTTCGCGTTTGCGAGGATTCGTCCCTCATCCTCTCATTCCTCTGTTGTACAGACCTCCTTGCAAAGTCTCGTTGAGTAGGCCGCTGTTCTGGCCGAAAAGCAGCAGCATGAGACTGAACCAGAATCAAGACCCCTCCAAAGGGCAATTCTAATTAAATCAGCGCACCCTCGCCCCAGTACCATGACAGGTGTCTCCAACAGGTTCAATGAGACTTGGGTCGAGCGTCCTATGTGAGTCTGGCGTTGGGTTGTGTTATGCTGCAGCTTGGAGGGAGGGATGCACATGCATATTGTCTTGGCATGCCCTATTCTAACCCCACCAAGCCACAGGAACCCCGGCAGCGCCAAGAGCGCTGAGTTTTCTGTTGGAGATTGTCATCAACAATGCAGCAAGAGTCGCTGGCCATGGTAAAGCGCTCTTTTCCAGTGTTAGGGAAGCTATAGGTATTTTAAAGTAGGTGTGGAAACCAAGGAAAGGCCAAGAAAAAATCGGGGTTTCCTGAAAATGCGACAGTGGTGGCCACCACAGCACAAAGGGGGGAGTAAGAAAAAGTGCTTTTCCAATGCTTTAGGGTATACTTTAGTTGTATTAGAGGTGCTCTAAGCACTCATGCATTTTTATCTTAGTATTGGCCCAACCAAAATGGGTGATAACACATTTTGACCTATGGAACCAAACACTAAATCAGGATGTGGTGTGGACCCCTTTATCCCCAAGTTATAGGCACTAAAACATCTTTTCCTGGGTTGCTGAGGCACTGATATACTGAGGGCAGAGCCTATGAATTTATCTATGTTTTCTCATGAATTCTTAGCTATCCTAGTGGTATGCACCCTAGGGGGCTGGGGCACCTCTTTTTGAGAGGTCCTGGGTTCAATACCCAGTCAGCCTAGCTAAGTAGGAATATCCCATGTGACATGGCAGTGACCTCAGCCCCACAAGCCATGCCACCTCAGCACCTATGGGACCCAAAAACAAAGAGTGCACATCTCAAGATGGCACTGAGGATGAGTGTGAGCCCTTGGGGCAGTTTTTCAATCAGTTTTTCTCAAACATGTAAAATATTTCATCCTGAGTTGCATTGTATGCTAATTGCTGTGGTCTATTGTTGATGGTTGTCTTTATCTAACTCTTTGTGACTGCAGCATTTCATGCTTTGATCCTGTTTATCTTCTACTTGCTTATCTTTGGCTTGGGTTATCCTGGATTGGTTGTATTTCAACAAATAAAACATTTTCCTCATCAAAAACAAGCAGCAGGAAACCCTACACCAGCAGCAAGCAGCAGGAGAGGCACAACAAACACACAGTGTTGAAATCACTATAAAACTTTCTTTCCCGAACGGCGCCTTAGAGATCATGAACGCCGGCCGCGAGGTCGACCGAGGTTCCCATCGGCGTCCCCCACGGACTCCCACGGCTGCCACTTCCATCTCCTCCGCGGTATCCATGTGGCTACGCCGTGGTTCCTCCATGTACCCCGAACCTAGATGTTCGCGCCGTACCTCCTCCATGTACACCTCCTCATCACGGCGCCGGCGGCTGCGTTCAGCGGCCTCCCGTCGCACACCACGCGGCGGGTTTATGCCGAAATCCTCCAGGTCTTCCTCGCCTCCGCCCACATCCCACTCCACGTCCCCTCCGGGGACCTCATCTCTGAGTCCCTTGTATCGCCCACCAGCCATTGGGATTGGCCCGTGGACTGGTGCGGGGCGTCGGGGGCGTACCGGTGTCCGCGAGGGAGCACGGCGGTTGTGGTACTCCGCACTGAGCCACTCGTCACGCCACTGCTCACTGCCACTGCTGGGCGGCACACGCTCGTTACGGCGGCCCGCGCTGTGATGAGAGGGGGCGCTGAGAGAGGGGGCACTGGCGCTGGGGCGACTCCTGGGGGCTCCGCCGGGGGCGTGGGCTCTGCCTGGACCTGGTCCAGGTCCCCAGCCGTCGTCCGACAAGCCGGACTCCAGGGGTGGGTGGTCCCTGCCGATGCTCCCACGGCGTTCCAGCTCGTCCAACCTCTGCTGCAGGCCGTCGATGACCTTGTTCAGCAGCCTGGTCTCGCCCCTGGCGATGTCCAGCTCCCTCTGGGCGGTGGTGGCGACCTTGGCGATCTTGACCATCTCCGTCTTGGCGATGTGCAGCTCCTTCTGTGCGCCCGCGGCGACCCTGGCGATGCGGATCATCTCGCCTTTGCCCGTGTCTACCTCACGCTCGAGGGTCTGGACCCTCCTGCGGAGGTGGACGATCCACCGCCAAGTGGCCTCTGGGTCACCCTCTTCTAGTGGGTCGTCGGGGTCCCCAGGGGGTCCTCCAGGAGGGCCTCCGCCGGGCCCGCCCGGTCCAGGGGGTCCTCCCCCAACCGGAGGACCGCCTCTGGGGGGTCAACCTGGTGGGCGTCCTCCAGGGGGTCCTGATGGTCCTCCTCCGCCAGGGGGTCCCGGTGGGCCTCCGCCGGGTCCCCTCGGTGGGTCCGAGGATGGGGGCTTCTCCGTGTAGCCGAAGTCCATGTCATCATCCTCGTCCATGTCGCCCCACCTAGCCGTCTCGGTCTCGCATTCGGTGGACTCCGAGCTCCGGTAGGGAGGGGGGGGATCCTCACCCTCACCCTCCGGCTCCATGGGGACGTCTCCGCCTCCTCCGCCAGCCCTTCCCCTGTGATGTCGGCGGTCTCGTCCGTCCCCATCGCTGGCGGCGAAGAAGGGGTCGGAGTCGTGGGGATGTCCGCCCGCGGCTCTCCGTGCCCTCTTGGGAGTCTTCCCCTTGCCCTTCCTCCGTCGGAGGGTAGCGGGGCCACTGTCCCCACTGCTGCCGGAGTCGACCTCCTCCAGGTCCAGCTTCATCTTGGAGGAGGCGTCCCCTTAGAAAAGCTTTCGAAGGGTCTCCACTCTGGATCCTCCCGGGGGTGTCTCACGCTGAAGCTTGGCCTCCAGAAAGTTTTATAGTGATTTCAACACTGTGTGTTTGTTGTGCCTCTCCTGCTGCTTGCTGCTGGTGTAGGGTTTCCTGCTGCTTGTTTTTGATGAAGAAAATGTTTTATTTGTTGAAATACAACCAATCCAGGATAACCCAAGCCAGAGATAAGCAAGTAGAAGATAAACAGGATCAAAGCATGAAGGGCTGCAGTCACAAAGAGTTAGATAAAGACAACTATCAACAATAGACCACAGCAATTAGCATACAATGCAACTCAGGATGAAATATTTTACATGTTTCAGAAAGACTGATTGGAAAACTGCCCCGAGGGCTCACACTCATCCACAGTGCCATCTTGAGATGTGCACTCTTTGTTTTTGGGTCCCATAGATGCTGAGGTGGCATGGCTTGTGGCGCTGAGGTCACTGCCATGTCACATGGGATATTCCTACTTAGCTAGGCTGACTGGGTATTGAACCCAGGACCTCTCAAAAAGAGGTGCCCCAGCCCCCTAGGGTGCATACCACTAGGATAGCTAAGAATTCATGAGAAAACATAGATAAATTCATAGGCTCTGCCCTCAGTATATCAGTGCCTCAGCAACCCAGGAAAAGATGTTTTAGTGACTATAGCTTGAGGATAAAGGGGTCCACACCACATCCTGATTAAGTGTTTGGTTCCATAGGTCAAAATGTGTTATCACCCATTTTGGTTGGGCCAATACTAAGATAAAAATGCATGAGTGCTTAGAGCACCTCTAATACAACTAAAGTATACCCTAAAGCATTGGAAAAGCACTTTTTCTTACTCCCCCCTTGTGCTGTGGTGGCCACCACTGTCGCATTTTCAGGAAAAAGGGATTTTTTTCTTGGCCTTTCCTTGGTTTCCACACCTACTTTAAAATACCTATAGCTTCCCTTACACTGGAAAAGAGCGCTTTACCATGGCCAGCGACTCTTGCTGCGTTGTTGATGACAATTTCCAACAGAAAAGTCAGCGCTCTTGGCGCTGCCGGGGTTCCTGTGGCTTGGTGGGGTTAGAAAAGGGCATGCCAAGACAATATGCATGTGCATCCCTCCCTCCAAGCTGCAGCATAACACAACCCAACGCCAGACTCACATAGGACGCTCGACCCAAGTCTCATTGAACCTGTTGAAGACACCTGTCCTGGTACTGGGGCGAGGGTGCGCTGATTTAATTAAAATTGCCCCTTGGAGGGGTCTTGATACCGGTTCAGTCTCCTGCGGCTGCTTTTCGGCCCGAACAGCGGCCTACTCAACGAGGCTTTGCGAGGAGGTCTGTACAACAGAGGAATGAGAGGATGAGGGACGAATCCTCGCAAACGCGAAGCGACAACACCTAAATCCGTCAAATGACGGCCTGGAATTTTTCTGAAGGCACACACCTGAACAGAAACCAATCGTGCATCGGATGCACATTTTTATAAAATTTATAGTCATCTCTTGAATTTTTAAATCAAGAAATTCTTACGCAGAAAAAGGCGGCGCGCAGGAGCGGCTCCTAGCGAAGCGCCGGAAAATCAAGATATAAAGAGATTATAAACGTATGTCTCACGTAAACAGGAAAATGACGAGACACACATAAATTGACATAATTAAAGATTCCACCCACACTGACAGAATCAATCAGAAATTCAAGAATTCGAAAAATAAGAATATGACTTCAATGAATCAGGTATAAACTGCAGGTGTGCTCATTCTGCTTGCATGACGCACAGTGCTCGCCTTGTGTCGTCGTCTTCAAGCATGGTTGCACGATAGAACACGATAGAGGGATAGATTAGAAAGATTGCAGATGATTAGAGGTAAGATCAGGGTGATTAGACATACACACAAGTGCATAGCATCGTTTTTACTTCGCTCCTCACCTGTTCACGTTCTCCAGCGGTGAGTAAGGTAGGTAGCCCAGGGGGGGCCACCCCCTGGTAGAGTTGGTTCATTGAGGTTTGTGATTAGGAAAGATTTGATCGTCCTCTGAAAGATTGAGAAGAACCCGTTGCATACTTGTGCATGCACACACGCATTAAAGGGTAGGCCACGCGGAGTGCACACGGTAAACCTTGTTTAGGATACCTGAGGCTCCTTGGGACGTTCTTTAAGAGATTCTGAGGAGTCTCTAAGCTTGCTTGCTTGGCAGGAGTTTTTCTGGACAGCGTATTATAGGTCATGCTAAGAAGCGTATAATACGTGGAGCATGGCTTGGTTCCTCCGCCAGAAACTCTCCTTCATTGGCCTCTGTTCTCCAGGTGGGCAGGTAGGGTGATTGGTGCAGCAGCTGCAGCGTTTTTTAAAGCCTCAGCTAAAACGAGGCGCAGATCACACACAAGCAACTCCGCCTCTGCCTGTGGCAGAGAAGGGAGTCCGACCTCAATGACATCTGCGCTGTGCACGCCACCTGTGCGTCCTTCACACCAAGCCCTTGCAGGGGAAACGCGGTGTGGGGTCCCCTGTGAGGCCACAGCTGCTTAGTAGGGCTGTGTTTCCTTGTATTCTCACAGGTGAGCCGCTAGGGCTCCTGACATCATCTTCAACACCACCCAGTAGAGCGTGCGTGTAGGAGTGGTAGTCCTGTGTGGGGGCTTGAGCCAATTGCAGCAGTGCTCGCCCACCAGGATGGTGCCACTGCAGGGTGTGTAGGACCTATAGTGCGTGTGTCACAGTCCCACCTGTTTCGTGCAATTTTAGCAGGGTTGGTGGGCTGTGGCAGTGGTTAGGTCAGCGTTTTGGCCGCTTAGCAAATAGGCGTTTTCATGCCTTCATAGCTTTTGGCCACCCCTCCCTGTAGTAGACAGATAGGTAGGGAAAACAATACCTGGATTAGTACGCTGGGTATTCCCCCAAGGTTTTGCGCCATCACAGAAATTGGGCGCTTAGGGGAGGGGAGACCCGGGGCGTACCCCGTGGCATCAATAAGACAACTCTCCGGGTTTAGCAAGCGAGCAGACTTGGGTATAATTAGGACACCACTTCTGCGGCTTGCTCTCAGGACCTTAGGAATAGCAGACTCACACATACGCTTAGGCAGGTAAGGGTAAAGTTCAGTCCCTAGCTTTAGTCTTGGAGGCAAGCGTCTCAGCGAGCCTCAGCAACTCACCAAGGTTGTTCTGGGACAAGTAGTCAACCAGAACTGAGTTTAGGCGTCCCTCAGGTAGTACAAACGCAGAGAAGGGCTCCCAGGTGGCCTCTTCGACTCCAAACCCTTCCCAGAGGGTGAGGAAGCGCCAACCCTGGCGATAGCGGTGGCGTAGAACAGACTTCACCAGGTAGAAGCCCTCCTTAGCCATCTCCTCGGCTTTCATGTCGGGGAGTTCCCCTTCAACTTCCGTAGGGCTGGCAGCCCCTTGTAGGTCTGGGGCGGCGATCTCCTCGTCGTTCAGCTCCCACTCTTCTCCACAGAGGTCTTCACGATCATAGTAGCGCTTCGGATGTTGAGCAGCGCACACCAGGGTCCCCCCTAGACGGGGAGAACACCGCACGGTGATACGGTGTCCATCCACAGATAGAATCTTGTAGGGCCCGAAGTAAGGGTCATCGCTGGTAGAGCGTGGTCAGGCGGGTAGCCGGCTGTGGTGCACCAGCACCCAGTCCCCCTCCTGGTAGGTGGCCGGTACCCGGTGCTTGTTCTTCTTGTTCCACTGGCGCTCCCTCACTCTCTGGAGCATAGCCTTGGCCTTGTCCACCTTCGCTTGTTGTTCTTGGACCCATCCGCCCACTGAAGAATGGGTGTCCTCTGGATAGGGGGCATGTAGGAACCACGCCGGGCGCCCTAGGAATAGCTCATGGGGCGAGTAGCCAGTAGCTGAACTCTCTTGGGAGTTCATCATCAAGGATATGACGGGGAGTAGTCTCACCCAGTCTCTGGTGCGTTCAGTCTTGCACCATATCCTGACATTCTCCTTGAGGACACGAATCTGTCGCTCACATAGGGGGTTACTCGTGTGCGAGTAGGGGATCCCCGTAGACACCTGGACATTGAGGGATCTCAGGACCCTCTTGTACCAACCGGTATCTGAGCGTACTCGTACGTCCTCATCGGAGTTGATCTCCTTAGGCGCCCCATAGACACAAAACCACTCCTCCAGGAGTATCTTGATAGTCTCCTCTCCGGTAATGTGCTTGGTACATGGGAACACCCTGGTAAACCTGGTCAACCCACAGGTTACCACGAGGGCGAAGTCATAGCCCCCGAACTTCGGCATCTCCGTGTAGTCCACGTATAGAACACTGTTAGCACAGTGAGGGATGGGCAGGGTCGAGTAGAGACCCCTGTCCCTAATATCCCCTGGTTTGCAGGACCTGCACGGGCACTTGTCCAAGATAGGCAGGAGGATTTTCCGCAGTTGGTCGTCAGTCCACGTAGTGTGGAACCACTGCTTGAAAAACCTCAGGGTACGGTCAGCACCCACATGACCGCTGGACTCATGGGTCCACTTCAGCAGCGCTGGGACTCTGTCACTGGGTACCACGATGCGGTCCTCGTGCCAGAGGTAGCTCTTGTCCCTCTTCCACTGATCCACTGATCCACTGATCCACTCACCAGGAGGGGTTCAAGGCGTTTCTCCAGGCTCTTGTAGATATCCCCAAACTCCTTCAGGTACTCTGATTGTTGGAGTCCATCCAGGGGGCGTATCATAGTCATGTTGAGGTCCAAGTGGACGTCCATACGGCTGAACGCCTCCTTAGCCAGCGCTTCAGACCGGGCACCAATCAGGGCGTCGAAGTTGTTGCGGCTGATGTAGTATGCACACTCGTTCTTCACTCCCTGGATATGGTGTACCGTCAGCCGTAGTTGACTGAGGTAGGTCCACCAGCGCCGTAGCTTGGCCTTCTCAAGTGGGGGGCCCTTCTTGAAAGTGCGAACCGGCTCTTGGTCGCACAGCCAGACCACAGGGTTACTCCCCAACAATCGTGATTGTGAGGATAGCACTAGCATACCCGCGAGCAATTCCTGCTCATAGGTGGAGTAGTTCCCCCTGGCCTGGTTCCACTTCCAGTTCCAATGGCCCAGAGGTACTAGGACCCACTTGTCGTCAGGGTAGCTGTGCTTGAGAGTCCCGTCTCGGTTGAGACCTTCCGTCCCCCATTGGGAAATGGCCGAGTCGAACTCCTCCTTCTCTAGTGCTTGCCATTGGAACAACGTTCCACCACTGCCCACATTGCTGGCGTCAGTCACCAGGATAATCTCCCCTTGTGCCCTAGGCACGCCCAGGCACTTAGCGTTGGCCACCTTGTCCTTGAGCTCGTCAAACGCTTGTTGCTCTTGTGGGCCCCAGCGCCACGTAGTACTCTTCTTGATCAAGTCTGTCAGAATGGCGCTCGTGTAGGTGAAATTTTTGATATGGCGGCGATAGAAGTTGCACGCCCCAATGAAACTGCGTACATCATGAAGTCCTTTCTTGGGATCTTCGTGTCGTACCTTAGTGTCCATCAGGGGTTTGGCCTTAGAGGTCCTTGGGGTCCACCACCGGTAGCCAACATCAGACCCCAGGTACTGCATGGTCTCCTGCATGAACTCACACTTCTCCAGCTTGAGTCGTGTGTGGTTCTCTTGGCAGACTGCAAAGAACTCACCCAAGAGGATTAGGTGATCCTCCTGGGTATTGGTCCCAAGGCATACATCGTCAATGTGTGCTTCCATCTGGGCCCCACGGGATATAAGTTCCTGCACCTTAGGTCTCCTTCGTAGGATGGACAAGATCTTGTTCATCAGCTCTTGGAATAAAGCGGGTGCGTTGGCCACGCCAAATGGCATGACCTTCCACTTGAACACCCTCCCCCGAGGGGTGATGAAGGCCAGTAGCTCCTGAGCGTTGGGCGTCAGGTCCACTTGCCAGAGTCCACTCCTCTTGTCCATCTTGGTCTTGTAGCGACAGGAGGCTATCTTCTCAAGGGTAGACTCCATGTTAGGAATGGACCCTGAGTGGTTCAGCGTTTTCTTGTTCAGCTCTCCGTAGTCCACTACCAGCCGTTTGGCTGTAGACCCAGGTTTAGCCACCAGGAAACAGGGGCTGCAGCGTTGGGGGTAGTCCCCGTCCTTGTACTCCAGGACTAGGCCCGCGTCGATACATTCTTGTATCTGTCGCTCAATCTCGTCGGCCTGCTCTTTAGGAGCTGGATAGGGTCTCCTCCGGATCTTGTGACCTACGAACTCGGGCTTCAGCTTGAGGTCCATCTGTACCAGCTTGTCACATGAGGCTGGGGGTGGTAGTTCCCTGAACACCTCCAGATAGGTCCTTATAAGCGTCTGTACCCGCGGGTCCAATAGCTTGATCTTGTCCTCCATGTCCTCGTCAGAGTGTAAGTTGCTTGCCCCCTGAGTAATAGACGTCGGGAAGTGATCCTCCACCGACTCTTCGCCCTTGGTAGTATCCTTCAACCCTTGGTAGGCATATAGTAGGTCTCGTTCAACCATCTCCGGTGGACGATGGCAACATAGGCACCCTCGAGGGGGTTCACATACACATTCCTCCGAGAGGTCGTCCTCCTCTGGGCTCCTCACATGGGCACCCCACACGCTCTTCATGAGCTTAAGATCTACCTCCCTTTGCCAAGTGGTGATCTTCTGTTCGAGGTCCTCCTTCAATTGGGATAGATCTCCCATACGTCCTTGCTTCAGTGGCCATGAGCTGCGGGTAGGCTTAGCGTAGCATAGCTTTTTCGCCACCAACTTCCTCTTGGAGTCCACATACTCCCTGAGCCTGGATCGGGGGTCCAGCTCTTCGTCCACGGGGTCTTCCACCCTCATGGAGAGTAGGGGTTTCAGTGGGGCGACGTACTCGGCGTTCTCCACTTCCTCCACACAGGTCTGCACGAAGAAGGCGTCGTGCTCAGTTTCGTCATCTGAGTGGATTGAGCTAGGTAGCTCGGATAGTCCACACTCAGAGACTCCATCAGGAACAGGTACATGGCAGGGAGAGTTGGGGGCGTTGGTGTTAGTCACGACGTATTCATCCCCCCCGGGTATAGTCTCAATAGCACCTTGAGGTCGTAGTCGATCCTTCAAGTCCCCCAAGGCGAGTCCATCGCTTTCTCGTTGTATTGCCCGGACCAGAGTCGAGTCCAGGTCCTCCCAGGGGATGGAGGTAAGACCTCCGTCCACTACGCTGAGCATACTCCCCCATCCGGGTCTCCCAATAGGCGTCTTACGCCCCAGAGGCACGTAGATGGCCTCATCAGGTAATTGAACAGAGCTGATAGTCAGCCTTTCCAGGAGGTTTCGCCAGTACTCGTTGCCCCCATGGGCTCCCCAATCGGGGGAACAAAGGACCATACGGGAACGTTCCAAGGCCACCTTGGTCAAGATCTTCCCCAGTTCACTGACCCTGGGGTTCCTATAGGCCATCCCGAATGAAGGCCAGTAAAATTTGTAGCTGCAGTTCTTCCCCTTGCTGCAGTAAAGGTCCAGTACATGTTGCTTGTCGCTGGCGAACAACTCCACACTCAGGTCTTCTCTAGAGTAGCCCAACTCCTTCAGGCCTTGGTCCAGGACTTCCCCCAATAGTTGATAGTCCTCCGTTTTTGAGGCTGCCATCAGGTTCTCCTTCTTTAACCGCAGGTAGCTCGAGGTGTGGTCAGACTGCTCCAATGGTACGGACTCTGTGCCTTTGCCGTGGTCCACGTAGAGGAGGTATGGGGCCTGGAGCGTCAGAGACTGGATCTGGGCGTGCTGCACGAAGAAGTCAGTACCCAGCACGAAGTCGAAGGCCTCAGTGTCCATGACATAGAAACGATGGGCTATAGTTTGTGAGCCCATAGGCACATCCACTTCACAGTCCCCACAGCTATGTACCACATGGCCATCCCCCATACGTAGAGCCGCGGTAGGCATGGTGTTCTTCAGGATCCCCCAAGGTAAAATTTTCTTAGCCACTATAGATATTGTGGCGCCAGTGTCCAGTACCCCCAGGTATTCACGTCCCCCAAGACGGATACGTACCCAGAACACCAGGTCCATGTCCCCGGCGGAGCGTCCTCGTCAGAACTCAGCGGGAACCACCACCTCGAACCCCTTGTTCCGCAGTTTGCGGGCCATCCTCATGAAACGGCTTCTCTTTTTTGCGTTGCCGTCCTCACCACCTTCATGCTCACGCTGGGCCCCTTGTTCTCGCTGGGCCTGCGTCTGCGAGCGTGTGGTAGGACCAGACTGCCCTCCAGAGGGCTCAGAGTTCCCCCCTGGATTAGGGTTAGGGTTGCCTCCGTTCTTGTCAGGATTGTTGTTGTCCTTGTCTGGCTGGCGGTTAGCGCCTCCTCCTCGTCCACCTTGACTCTTGTCTTGCCCTTGTCCACGTCCTTTCGACTTGCCCTTGCCGGAGTCGTTGCCTTTGCCTTTGCCTCCACCTTTGCCAGAGCCTTTGCCAGGATCCTCACCCTTCAGCTTCGCCGACAGGCGTTGCTTGTGGTAGCACTCATCCTCGTAGTGCTTCCTCTTCCCACAGAAGGCACAGGTGATAGTACACCTGTAGTGATCCGGCATCTTCGCCTTGGCGCCGGTGTTGGTCTCCTGCTTCTTCCCTTGGACTACGAAGCAGTCCCGCTGCTCGCAGTCAGGGGCGTGCTGCACGTGACCATGCTCGTCTCTGGCATCACACCAGAAGAGCTCCTTCACGTCTTCCATGATACGGGCGTGTTTGGGGGTAGTCCCCTGTCCAGGTCTGGATCCTTGGTACCCTTTGCCTTGGCCTCCGGAGCCTCCACCTCCGGGACGGTAGTTGTTCAGGTGCTGGTCGCTTTCTTTCTCCAGCGCCAGCTCCAGGAGTAGTACACATAGATCCTCGTAGTGGAGGGCTCTAGCCTTGCGTTCTGCCGTTGAACGGCACTCGTCCCACGGCTCTCGAGGGAGCTTAGCCACCAACCAGAAAAGCAGGTCGTCGCTGCTGTAGGAACCGGGCGTCAATCGTCCAGCCCAGTGATCCAGGTCAGCCAACAGCTCAGAGACTCTGCCAGGCTTGGGGTTGTTGGGCAGCATGGGTAGGTTCTGGATCTCGGCCCTGAGCGAGAGGTCGGTTTCATAGGTTGGGTACTGCCTCTCCAAGGCAACCAACACGTCGGCAAAGGTGGCGGACTTAGTCACGATCTGCTTAACCTGCTTCTCCAGGTACTTGGTCTTGCAACACTGCAGGAGCAGATCGCACTTGACCCGTCCACTAGCGTGGGTTTGGCCGGTCAATCTGAGAAACCGGCCAAAATTCTCAGCGAACTCGCTGAGGTCCTTGCCTGTGAACTCAGGCAGGTTCACCACGATCTTGGAGGTGGCAATAGCCTTAGCCTCCTGAGACCTGCGTCCCCCAGGGAGTCGGGTCTTCTTCTTCTTCTTCTTCCTCTTCCCACTTGGGTTCTCGGGGTCCTCAGGGTCGTCGTCCTCCGAGGGCGAAGCTGAAGTCATTGAAGGCGGCTCATCGTCAGAGGGGTCTCCGCCTAGGTCACTGGAGCCATAGGGCTCCACGTCCACCATTGCCCTCAGGGCAGTCAGCCCCAGCCGGTCCAGCTCGGCTCTCGTAGAATTCCCCACGTGGCTGTAGGGTGGCTGGGCCGTCCTCGGCACGAAAGGGCTTCTCGGTATCGCTGCAGGGGTCGGCATCGGTCGGCTCCTCAGGCTCCCCAAGGTGTTTGTCAACCCCGCCACCAGGTGGTTAGCCTGTACTCGATGGGGTGACATTTTCACCGTGGTAGATGACGCTTGGGGCGGTATCAGGGGCTCCAGTTTCTCTCGAATCTCTTGAGTGAGATCGACCACAATTTTAGAGGTGGCTCCTCAGAGCGCCTCGTTGATCTCCGACCGCGTCAGGGACCTGTTGGAGGATCTCCCCGATCCTCTACTCCTGCTCCCGCATGACTCAGGTCCTCTCCTCAGCCCACTCAAGGTTGCATACCCAGGAACATCCACATAGGCTCCCGTAGTGGGTAGAGGGTGAGGGTAGTCAGCCGCATATTATCGCGGCGCAGAACTTAAGGCCACTGGCTCACTGGTAGTAGTTGCCTCTGGAAACGCAGTGGTAGGTGGATTCACACCATAGGCAGGGTAGGTAGGCATACCAGTAAAGCCTGTGCCCTCAGCCATAGGCGGGTTGGTTATGGGTGTGGATGTTGTAGCGGCTGGGTCTGGAGCTGGGAGTGTGGTGGTTGTAGGAGAGGGTGATGCGTGGAGGCCAGAAGCGCTTGGTGCGCCCTCGAAGGTAGGATCATTCGTCGCGTCGTGTCCTTGGTCTGCTCCTTCGCCTGCTATGCTCTCTCCAGCATCCTTCTCTCTCTCTCTCTTCCTCTTCACAGGATTGCTGTCCACCTCCTCGACTGAGAGGGCCCGGAAGGCCGACTGAAGTCCTTCCAGCGAATCCTCCGCCAAGTCCACTGGCCCATGTAAGGGCTCCGAAGGTACAGCGCTAGGTCCAGGTCCAGGTTCACCAGGTGCTGGCATTGCTGGTGCCTCAGGCGCCGTCCTCACGTCGGTGTCCTCTTTCCTTGTGTCCATATTCTCGCCCTTCTGCTTATATATGACTGATCTCGGCGAACTAGATGTACAGCACGGGGTTGCTGCCGGTACGCAGAGACAGTCTGCCTCTTGCTACCAGAAAGTTTTATAGTGATTTCAACACTGTGTGTTTGTTGTGCCTCTCCTGCTGCTTGCTGCTGGTGTAGGGTTTCCTGCTGCTTGTTTTTGATGAAGAAAATGTTTTATTTGTTGAAATACAACCAATCCAGGATAACCCAAGCCAGAGATAAGCAAGTAGAAGATAAACAGGATCAAAGCATGAAGGGCTGCAGTCACAAAGAGTTAGATAAAGACAACTATCAACAAGAGAGCACAGCAATTAGCATACAATGCAACTCAGGATGAAATATTTTACATGTTTGAGAAAAACTGATTGGAAAACTGCCCCAAGGGCTCACACTCATCCACAGTGCCATCTTGAGATGTGCACTCTTTGTTTTTGGGTCCCATAGATGCTGAGGTGGCATGGCTTGTGGCACTGAGGTCACTGCCATGTCACATGGGATATTCCTACTTAGCTAGGCTGACTGGGTATTGAACCCAGGACCTCTCAAAAAGAGGTGCCCCAGCCCCCTAGGGTGCATACCACTAGGATAGCTAAGAATTCATGAGAAAACATAGATAAATTCATAGACTCTGCCCTCAGTATATCAGTGCCTCAGCAACCCAGGAAAAGATGTTTTAGTGACTATAGCTTGAGGATAAAGGGGTCCACACCACATCCTGATTAAGTGTTTGGTTCCATAGGTCAAAATGTGTTATCACCCATTTTGGTTGGGCCAATACTAAGATAAAAATGCATGAGTGCCTAGAGCACCTCTAATACAACTAAAGTATACCCTAAAGCATTGGAAAAGCACTTTTTCTTACTCCTCCGCCTCCTCCATTGCGGCGGCCGTGGCTGCGGCCGCTCGCCTTTCGGCCTCCTCCCGGGCACGGGCAGCCTCGGCTTCCCGAGCCCGCTGCAGCCGAGCCTTCTCCGCTTCCAACGCTGCCAGCTCCGCCTCCGTCTTGGCCCTCTCCTCAGCGACCTTCCGTCGCGCAGCCTCCATGGCGTCCTTCCTGGTGGCGTCCGATTGGGCCTTGGCCGTTGCTTCGGCGTGGGCCCTTTCCTCCGCCACCTTCCTTGCCCTCTCTTGGGCAAGCGCCTCTTCCAACGCTTTCACCTCGGCCTCCTTATGGACAATAGCCTCCTGGGCCAGGCGGGCTTCCTGGGCGGCTGCCGCCACCTCACTCCTGACCCGGGCAGTCGCTGCCTTCTGTGCGGCCGCAGCCGTGAGTCCGGCCGCGATGGCCGCCAGGGTCGAGGCATGGAAGGCCATGCCCCTGTCCCAGTCTGCAGCCTCTTCCTGAACGATGCCGACGGCGCCCTCCACGGCAGCGTTCTGCTGCGTGGCCCGTTGCCGGGCAACCCGAAGGTTGCAGGGCACCCCACAGGCGCGGTCGCAGGCGCGGGCCACGTCCCTTTGGTCGGGAGCGACGCTGCTGCTGGAGCTGGCCTGGTCGGCCGGCATCCTCCCCCGGTGGGCCGACTCCACGTCGCTGCTGGGGCCTGACTTCCTCAGGTGCAGCTGACGGGGCTTGGCCTTGGCCTTCTTGGCGACTTCAAGGAAGTCGCCAAGGGTGGTGTGGCCGGGGTGGTGACCGCCACCGGCCCGTTGGGGGCTGGGGGCTGGGGTTCCCCCCTTGGTCTCGTTCTCCGCGGCTTGGGCGGCTTCGGCGGCCAGGGATTTCTGGTATTCCCGCCATTTCTTGTCCCGCTTCTTATCCCCGGCAGATCGCTTCTCCTTCCCAGGGGATGCGCTGCTGTTGCTGCCCTGCAGCGTGCGCTCGTTCCCCGGTTCTGGGAACTTCTTTTCGATCATGTCCCATATAGAGACGTTGATCGTGGCGCCCGACGGGTACTCGTTGGGGTTCTCATCCTCATCAATCCCGTCGGGGCGCAGCCCTTCCCCGGGCCTGTCCGGGCGGGTCCAGACCCTCCAGCGCTTCTGGCGGAAGCGGTAGGCCTATCCTTCCACCCGCAGCCAGTCTTCCACTGCCTGCAGGCGGTCGGCGCCCATATCCTCGCGGAGCTCGAAGCTCCCGGGCATGCCGCCTTCGCACTGGGGGTTGTTGTGGCGGTAGTGCTGCCCCCACACCAACCCACGCAGTAGGCGCACAGCGTGGGGGTGGGGCAGCGGCCACGTCTTGCCCGCCTCCTGCCAGTTCGGCATCGGCGCTCGTTCTCCTCGATGGACTAGTCCTGCGGGTGGCTGTTGAAGCGGTTGTTGCGGTCCACTCTATCTACAGGGCTGGGACCCAGACGCCCGATGGTGGTTGTCGAGGTGCGTGATGCGGCTGGGAGTGCGGCCGGTACCGGTCGGCCAAAGGAACTCGCTGATGTCGGAGTTCCGGTGGCTACACCTCCTTCACGGCCTCGACGCTGTTGCTGACGCTCGGGGCGATGCTCCGGGCGGCGCTGCGAAGCCCGTGGTGCTCGGGGTTCAGGCGGCCCCGAGTGGCACGCGAGGGATGGGTAACCCCGCGGCGGTGAAACGCTTTTGACGCGTTCCCGTGGGGGGCCTGGCCACGGGACGCTGCGGCGGACACGCACAAGCAAGCAGGCAGGCAAAGCACTGCGCTCACAAGGGCATCCTCATGCTAGTGTCATGTGACAAGGCGTTTCAGGATCCTTGCCAGTCTGAAACAAGGGAACAAAAATATGTACAGCAACACATCACGATATGTACACATGGGGTTAAGACTGGACTGGGGTAAGGGCATCACAGGACAATAGACACTCAATCCCAACTCCACAGGACAATAGACACTCAGTCCCAACTCATATCCCAATCCCAGGTCCGACCCTCTCAGTGGCTGGCAGGGGCGGGGGTTCAAACACAACCCATGCCCTGCTCAGTCCGGACCCTGAAACCCTGCCAATAGGGGAGGGTGTCCCGCCCAGCCACAGGCGAGTTCCTGGGAACCAAGGAGCTCCAAGGCCAACCGACAGGTGCTCCCTATGCTCCCTTAATGGCAGGTCCCAACTCCTCTCTGAGCCAGAGATAAGGCCGAAGTGATCGAGTTTGACAATGAGGAACAAGCACTGATCAAGAAACATTGCTTCCAATGTTCGATTAAAAGTTGAAGGAAGTTCGAGGTGGTCAGATGCAAGGAGATTTCCAAGGCAGATCAGACTGGAAGGGTTAATTCTGACTCTGAGTTGTCGCTGCCGCTGCAGAATGTGTTTCCTCTGACGAGATCCAAGACCAGATCCAAGCTCCCCCGAACAAAAGAATGACAAGGAAACTTCCTTCCTCTATGTGGATTGGACGAAGATGTACAAGGATGACAGGTTCTTTGGGTCTGTATACCACAAGGTGAAAGGGGACAAGCCTTACGACTCTGAGGTGACAGCTGATTTCAAGATCCAAGGCGACAAGTTATTTTGGCAAGGACGGTTTGGTGTTCCTAACTGTCTAATTGACAAATATGTCAAACACTGGCATGGACATGAGACAGCCCACGCACATTGTCGTGTTCTGGAGCAGGAGCTTCGACACAGAGTGTACACCCGGGACCTCAAGGGAGCCTGTGAACGAGTTGCCAAAGGAGGTAAGCAATGTCAGTCGAGCATCCCCAAGAATCAAAAGGCAGAAGGACTACTGAAAGGATTACCAATACCTGAGAGGTTGTTCGACAAGGTGACGTCAGATGTCTTCGAATTGGGACAAATCCAGGAGGAATGTCTCTACACGAAGAAGCCAATCGATGGGGTTTTGTTAATTCAAGACCGCCACAGTGGCTACATCCAGGTCCCCCCTTGCAACACGAAGCATCTTACCTCTGAAATGGCTGCCAAATGGACTGCAAGTCAGTGGATGAGTAACTGGGATGTCGCCAGTGAAATTCTGACGGACAGTGGGAAGGAGTTCATTTGGACCTGGTGGGAGAACATGTGCGCTCTATTGGGAGCTCATCATCTTTGTGCCCGGGTTTACGATCATCGACCTCTCCCTGCTGAACGAGCTGGAAGAATTCTTATCAACATTCTGAGAAAGTTTCTGGCGACTGAGAAAGACTACAATTGGTTGGAGGCAATTTACTGTGTCTTGAGGAGATACCATCGGACCAAGAATTATACTGGATTAAGCCCGAATGAGCTTGTTTTCGGTTGTGAGAAGATGGGCCCCGGACCAGTGATGTACCATCCAAGGCAGTGCCACGAGGCCTCACAATGGTTTGAGAAGATCAAGGAGTTAGATTCCAAGTGGATCCAAGCCAAAGTTGAGGGTCAAGCAGATTGGCTGAATTTCAAAAATCAAGCAAGAACGCAAGGAAAGCCGTTCGACGAAGGCCAACAAGTTTGGCTTCGTAAGTCAGACGAGACCCTGAAGGACGACAACAAGTTGTTGCCGCTTTGGGAAGGCCCATTCCAAGTCAAAAGTCAACTAAGTGAGACTACATTCAACATTCAAAATGAGCCAGGCAGGCATCAAGAAGTACATCGTGACCGTTTGAAGGCCGAGGTACCCTGACCCAAGGGCTCTTACAAGCCGCTCTATTGGACCTCGAAGTACCTGAGCAACAGGAAGATGGCCACAAGCAGTTTTCAGTTGGAGAAGATTCTTAATTATAAGAAAGATGCTCGAAATGTGTCGTACCTTCTGTGCAGATGGAAAGGATTCGGTCCAGAAGAGGATATATGGGAGCCAGCTTCAAGCTTTATTCATGGGTACACAGACACATTCATCAAGTTCCTGAAGAAACACCCTGAAGTTGACCGTGAGCCTTCGCTGATCAAAGATTGTGTCACCAAGGAATACTTACAAGCTCCAGAAGAAGCTCCAATTGTGGCACGACAAGATCTGATCAGAATTTAAATCGCCCGAAATTACCAAAACGTTTACGGCCTACATATACCCTTGGCTTTGAGACGAGACGGTCCTGGCGCAGTGTCTATGTGGTTCGATGAACAGATGATGGGACATTCTGAGGTCATCTTGGTCATCATGTCCATCATTCTCATCATGGTCATCAGGTGAATCATGTCCATCATACTAGATGATTCTCATCGGAAGTTCCGAGAGGCCTTTATCTTCAACCACGACAACATTCTCCTGTTTTGCTGCCGGCTGGACCCCTCTGCTCGCCTTGGGAAGGACTCGCTCGAGTTCGTGCTCATTTCAGAGATTCTGGCACATGACCAGGTCTGATTCAGTTCATGTGTTTGATGGATCTGCTGAGAATGTTATTTCAATCAGCTCTTACATTGAGACCGTTGGTTTGTTTTTCAATCGACCACTGTGAAAGGGCTTATAAGGACCTGGTGACGACGACTGTGTTCTTACTTGGGTCGGCTCGCTGTTCATCTGTGGATTGTGTTGGAATCCCACTCAGAATCAGCTCAGATGTGGCAAATTCCTGGTACCAAGCATTGGATGCTTATACATTCTGGGATTACAATGAGACAGTTACCGTTTCTGGCTCTTACTGGATTCATCATGAAGCCCTGGAGACGATACTTGCAGTGTGGTCATACCAACTGGGTTTTCTTGGCTATCATTACTATTACATGATTGGATTTCCATCATTGGGGTCATCATCATGATGAGGATTTGACCTGAATTGGCTATGAATGAGAAGTGGACTTCCGTTCAGCACGATACACATTACCTATCCACATTGGATTGGACCTATTATGGCTTGTTGCATACTTCGCCGTCTTCAATCTGTGTACAATTCACTGATTTTGGTCTCAATTCAGTCACATTTTGTACCATAATCTGGTAAATGATCTCATGCCTGTAGATGACACCAACGAGTTGCATATATCTTGGACTCCATGAAGGGATACCCTATTTTTTGGACGCTCGACGACATGGCGACGCTCGTTTTGTGTTTTCTGACAGTGAGATGTCAGATCCTGATCTCATCATGAGTCATGGATCTTGATCATGCATGTACATTCTTCACTCAGACTTTCAATTTTCGAGTTTTTGAGCTTGAACGACGCTGTTTGTCTGTGCCCTAAGGTACCTATGCGTTTCATTCAAGTCTATGGCCATCGCAAAGCACTAATATCAGCACAATTTTGCTCAATTCAGCTCCATTTTTCACATTTTGACATAGATTAGTCGGTTTTGACCACTTTTGCCGTTTATTTCACTACACTTGACACAGCCTGACATACCGAGGTATGTTTTCAGGAGGGGAGTGTAACGGCATCAGTGTGACAGCACTCAATTTATACATCAATGTCTTCAGAATTTCAATGATTCTCAGATGTACAGTAGTGCAGTAAATCGTCCGCTTGTTTTCAGTTTTTCCGTTCGCCGCCAGATGTCGCCCGTGAGCGCGCGTCGAGTCGCATTTGTCTTTCGTGATTTCCCAATCGGAATGATTCAAATTATTTCGAATGATTTCGTAATGAGTCATTATGTTCGATGAATGCATAATCAAATTCTATGTTTGCTCCATTTTTGTAAACCGGGTTTTCTGATTATTCATATTCCACCATGGAGTTCAATGACCCTCTCAGTGCATTGCATATGTCGCTCCTAGAGGCTGGATATGGGTCTGCAGATGGTCAGTCGGGATCGGAGATATCAGGCGCAGTGTCGGGTGTTAGGACCCCTCGGGCGTCAAACCTACAGGCTTCGCAGTCACAAGAAAGATCCGCCACTACACAGCGGTTACATGGAGGAGTAGAAAGAAATGATCGACACCGCAGTCGGGCCATCCCTAATGAGCACACGAGTCACACTTGAATCTCCGGACGTCTTGACAACACCAACATGAGACAAGGTAATGCACATGCACATACATGGTCACATGGGGCATGTCAACACACCAACAAGGGCACCAGACAATGACCCGGTTAGCTGTTAGGATCAACAACTAATCTAAACACAAATCGTAAATTAGCAATACACCATTGACATGGAGATCCACCACTTGGGCAAAGAAGCACACAATAGGCCAATGGCCTCCCGGGCTACTGATGGGACCTCAACTCCACGCAAACAGAGCACGTGCATGGAGAGAAAGTCACCTAACCATGCCCGAGGAGAGATATACCCCAACCAAATCCCTTGAGAGAAATTGACTTGTCCCCCATGAAAGAGAGCATGCATGGGAGAGTGTATCGCCTAGCTTTGACCCAAGAGAGCTTGCATGCACATGGAGAGAGAGTGGCGAAAGCTAGACCAATGCCTATCCTTGAGTCTATTCATAGGATGGCAAAAACAGGGCATGACTTAATTGGATCACTCCCAAGCCACGGGCACTTCAAAAACGTGAAAGAGCCCAAGAGCCTGAGAGGATCAAAGACAATGGTCACATGGCACATTGAATGCTGAATTCACCTCTTGAAGAGAATGACGAATTGGGAGAGAGAGGGAGAGCGAGGAAAAGCACCAGATCCACCTTGGGGAGAGGAGACACTATATGATCACCTTGACCATGGATTCATGGGCACCACCAAATTTAAGTCACACCATGAAGACACAAATGAACCATGCATGAATGACAAATGCAATGTCAACTCTTAGAATGAATGCATGAGACCCAAAACCAAATATGGTGTCGCACCGCAATGGAACCCAATTGCAAGGCGACAACCATTGTGTGCCACAACCAGCGGTGCGCCTACCTATGCTTCCCTTGGTCTCACCTCTTGTCCCCTTCGGAAGACACCCCATGTGACAGGTAGCCTTTGCCGTGACTACTCGGTACCACCATAGCATCCATAAGGACGGCCTTGGTTCCCCCGAAGGTACTCCCTCATCACTTGTCCACAGAAGCGATCACCGTACGTACCATGGCTGTCACGTAGTCTTCCTCCGGTTGGATAAGTGATTCCAATTTCCACATGATAGATTTAACACTACCCTACGTGCTCATTTGGATCAGGTACCCTTGAATTTCCCAAGTGAAACCGTGGTTCAACCGGGCTCAACCGCGCACTTTCATTACGGCTTCCCCACGGTTGAACCCCTATAGAGGTAAATGAACAAATTGTTAGGTACAAACCTGAAAACCGCTATTTTTCAGCCCTCCAAGAGATGCCACACCCCCTAAACAGAATGCGTTTTGAAAAACACTTTACCTCATTGGTGCAAAACATTCGAGACCTCTTTCTTTTGGATCATATTTCACGGCAGCGGTGGCAGCCACGCCAGTAGCGGCGGCGGTATTGGTGAAACCGCACGGCTTCACCATCCACTTTTCGCTAGGCGTGGTGAAATACACCCCTGCGCGTTGTCTCGACTTCCTTTATCGATTTCTTTAGGACTTTTGACCGTTTTTAGTGAACAACAATTACATTCAAGCCTACATTTGATTGCCAGAACCCTATTTCCTCACCGATTTCAGTAAAATGTAACCAGCTTTCGGGGTAGTTCAACCGCTGGACAGGCGCGGTTGCACCGGCTTCACCGCTTCAACCGCGGTTGCACGAAGCGATAAACAAAAAGACATTGTCAATTTGAGAAGCCAAATCTGACCAGTTCATTCTGCATCGCCACAGGCAGACGTCCCCAGGCAATACCTGTCTACGGTACCAGCACAATGCGCTGTTCAGACCACGGCAGAGGCACCTGGGGCCTAAGAGCGTTAAACATGACCCCACATTGAGGATCCACAATGTGTCACCCTAATAAATCTCGCCTCCAACGCATCCATGCAGCACGAGAACGCCCATTTGCACAAAGCAGGGCACTGGTAAACAGTTCCGCCCCCGAAAAATCACCTCGGGCTATTTCCCCCATATGGGGACTGTCATCCTTTGGATGTGTATGTACAAGCATGGGATGATCACCCACCCCGTGGACCGCTGCGAGTGCAGTGTACGTTACTTGGGGGAGTTCACTTGCGATGTGTGCGTTCACGGGCCGGACCAGGTCAGGATCTCTCCTCGTTTGCACTGCAACTTGCACACCGTGATGCCCTTGCACCATTACCACCCCCCACAACTCCCTACGATACCGCGTTCCATGTTGCTCCCGCCACTGCCACCCCCTCATTCCCTTGAAGCACGTGAATGGTCAGTCATGTGTGAGTGGCTCTTCGTTCACGTGAGGCTCTGCTGCACCAACCTCTGGGGCTGCCTCTTCCTTATCTTCCTGCTTACATGCAGGCATTTCCTCCTCCTTCGGCGCTCCACTAACCTCCTCAACCTCCTCAATCAATATTAGCACCAGACTGGAAGGGCATTCAATTGGCCGTCCTGCATTACGGCGCGACCAAAGACAGCGCGCGCACACACACAGCAGCAGCCAATCGACGAATCGGAAACCCAAATAATGTTGAAACGAATGCTGGCCAACCACATAATTGAAATGAAAACAATGCAACATCATAAATGCAAAAAAAAAACTGAAATCTGCAGTCGGAACTAATTTCTGGGATCAAAATCTGGGATTGGATTCAAATGCTGAGATCGCATAATAATGTACACCTGAAATGGCACACAAGAGGTAACATGAGTGTGCATAGGAGAAATCGGCAACAAACATAGATTCTGACATGGCTATGCCCTAAGGTTTACACCCCCCTCCCTGATCCCGACATCCCCCATGCTCTGACACAGCCAAAATCAGAAAATGAGGGTCAGAGCCATGGAAACGAACACAAACAAACATCATAGGGTGCGTGGGTGGGTGCAAAATCTACACGGGTGTGGGCATTGCACAAACACCCCCCTCCGTAGCCCTGACCATCCTGCATAGAACAAATGCTAGTGTTTAGGCGATAAACCAACTATGCAAAGCCCCCACACGTGCCATTGACACCCCCCTCCCTAGCTGAGAAATTCCCGGCGACAATCCGGGCCGTAGCGAAACAATGCCACCCAATGGCGCGAAAAGGGAGTCAGCAAGCAGAATGAGAGCCATACAATGCTGAAATATGGCCAAACAATGCCAAATGCACCTTGAGATCACCAAAGTCAATGCATGGCGGAAAATGTTTTTTTTTGCTTCAACTTTTTCCTTCTTCCGAAAATATATCATTTGGGACCCAGGTGGACGCAGGAAGCAAACGGATGCCATGGTTGCATGAATGACTTTTCAATGAGGGTAGGCACTCACTAAATCCTCCAACTCAACGATATGTCGAAAATATGGAAAACAAAAGGCTTTGACCCTAGCTAATCCTACCCTAAAAACTTTTTTAGTAAGGTCTACCGGGGCCGTTGCTGCAAATGTAATGCAAACGGGGCCCAGGGTTGCCACGGGCGTGCAAAAAAATGGTCGAGGATCCGTTCGGAATGTTCCCAGGTGCCAACAATTCGGAGAAAATTAGAAATCGAAATTCTACTAAAAAAGTAACATTTGTTACTAAAAATAGGAAGGCGAAAAATTGGAATCTCAAAGTAGGGCAACCCTGGAAGGAAACGGCAAGCGTGCAAAAATGCGCTCGCGGATGTTGAGGAAACGCGAAACGGCGCCAGTGGGAAGGAGTTCTAAAAATGAAAATTTTGTTACTAAAAAAGCACAAAAAATTGGAAAAATAGAACTTAATGTTCTAAAAATCTAAACAACCATTTTTGAAAGAATAACCACAATCAGCAACCCCGATCGTGTCCGGCAATCTCAAATTAGGGGCGGGAGCTCAAACAACAGAACAATTCAGCGCGAGAAGCCTAAATCCATCCCAAGTGCCCAAAGCGGTCGGCACACCATGGAACAGGCACTGAAACACCAAAAAAAATAAAAAACAATAGCATGGTTCCATCCGGCAACCCAAACATAGGGGGGAAATGCAAAGCAGGGCTGAGCAGGACATCACAATGCAAATGGGAGGAGTAGGTCAAACAAGTGGAAAAGACATTTGGGTAAGAGAGACAACCCCCAGTAATCAATGGCAATGGGTAAGGGCAAAAGCTTCAAAGCATCCATGCAAAACGGCCTGAATATAGTGTAAAGAGGTGGCATTCCACTCCAACGGGGAAAATTTGACGAAATAACTTGCTGGAGGGCCAGCCTGCCAATAGTTGGTAAAAGAGATAGAAAATCAACAATAATTCAACGCAAACCCGACAAAGACACATCAATCCCATTACGACGATTATACCTAGCCCATGCATCGTTGATATTATGCATGAAAGAGCCTGCATAATGCCACTCAGGTTCGGGAAACTCCCTAAATTTGACTCGCCACTGTCCCTTGCCCCTGACGACAGAGTCCTCCAAAACACGCTCGACCACGTAGTCGTCGGTCTCAGTCGACCCATCCCTATCCGTATATTAGTGCAAAGGCGCTTTCTTGTCGTCCTTGTAAGGGACATAGGGCGTCGATTGCCGAGAAGTGAAGATCCCTTCCCTTCCTCGGATATTTACACGGAAGGTGCCCGGTGAAAGGCGTCTCAACACTTCACCCGGGCCTTGCCAAACCCTTTCAAGCTTACCATGCACAGGAGGTTCTGCAATACGATTACGTACCCATACCCGGTCCCCTGGCTTGAACAATTGCTCAGGATGTTTGGCCAAAAGTTTGGCAAACTCCTAGGCATGGAGGTCTCCAAGACACTTTCGGACTTCAGCACGTTGGTCTAACATGCGACCAAAAAAATGTCCTACATCTTCAGCCCCATCCCGCAGGGATACGGGCAAACAATCCCCCCCTTGATGGCGACATCATACACCGTACATGAAGCTGGTTCTAGGGTACCAACAATGTAAATTGGTTCTATGAACTTAAGAGAGTGTCAATTGAAGGCAGTTTCATGGGATGTTGAGCCTTTTTCTTTCATACTATTCGCTTGAGTACTCCCGGCAGTAGTAAGAAAAAGTCATTACCACATCCAAAAAAACAAGTTTTGGTTGCAAAGATTGAATTTTACATTAAATACGGCTGTTCGTGCAACCAAAAGCTGTTTATTTTCATTGCCGCGGAAACCTAAGATTCCGAATTTGAGCTTCTTTTCAAAGAAATTTGATGTACCAGTAGTTCTTGCAACCTTTCAAATGGTGCATTTCATTTGCTGTCCTTTGGATTGGTTCTTTTGCTTGTTTAAAACGTCCCTTCAAAGAACACTTCATCCCATCATCAAGCAAAAAAAGTAGATGGACAGAAATTATTAGACCGTGTGTTAATGTTCATGTTTCATGTAACCACTAATATTGAAACCTTGCTGTACAGAAAAACCTAAATGTTTCTTTGGACGGACAATTTTGTGACGTTTTGCAATGCTCTTACGAATAACATGCCCACAACTACCTTCCATGATCCCTCTCCTTATCTCATTTGCAATAAAAATCATGTATAACATTAACTTACATGGCCGCGTGGCACTCGTGGCACTTGCACATCGGTCATATTATAGTTGAGAAAAATGTGTTGTTTGCTCCTTGGTTTTTTTCGCATTTTGTTACCTTGCACTAATCGCTACAAGCATTCCTTTTTTCTCACTTTTCTCGAACAACAATGTGTTAAACCAGGGAAGCCACTACTCCCAAGCACGTGGACTGCTTTTTTTTCATCATTGGAGAAAAACCGTCTTGAAAAAAGAATATTTTATTGGTCCTAAAGACCAAATGTGCAATTCGAAATGTTGTCCGTTGATCGAAGTGTAAATTAAAAAATTTGACTTATTGCCTCAATGAACTACTTCCAAAAATACTTGTCACGGTCCACACCGTTGAAATGTTAATCTAATGGTACGGCTGTACCACAATGCAGTATGGTTGCATGCCTAAAAGCCTTGAAACACAAAAGATGAGCCAAAACCTGCCGTGTCAAAACAATGGATCAGGCTTGAGGCAAAATTATCATAAATATTTGGACAGCACGTGTCATTTTCATCATCGCTTGGCGCTAAAACTGTGAACTGATACATTGTACAAAAGACTCCCCACACCGTCGCCGCAGCAACCACCACTATGGATCTCCCTCATTTTGTATCTTTAGAATGTGTGTCTCAATCAGTCCAATGGAACATGATACCGTGAACATCGTTCTTCTCAAATGTTCTTCTACCAGGTAGGAGTTATTCTATAAGACGTAAAGTTATTATTCTATTGCTATCAGAGCTTTATAACGATCCTTGGAGGTGGAATGTTGTTTTGGTAGATGTAACTACACCCACCACTTGAAAAATGTTTCATGTAATAGAAGGAAAATGCGCATACGCTATGTACATTAGCTCAAAATTTGAACTAGCATTATTCAAGATTCGACAAATTAGGCTACTCAAAGGCATGAATTGCTTGACAAAAAATTGAACGGCGTACTATACCGTCATGCTTGGTAGCTCATACAATAACCGCAAGAGAAAAAGAAAGCAGAGACAAACAATCGTTGCATGACAGAAAGGGCCGTGTGAGAATCGGCCGTTGAATCTCCTCGACGCAAGCTGAAAATAATTCTCTCGGGATGCAATGTACATTACATTTGAGGCTTGTGATTTCTTGTTGAAAGAAGACTAACTAAAGTAACTATAAAACCTTTTGTCATTTCTGCTTTGAAGTATGGTTGCCGCAGGCTTTAATAGTCACAACTGTGCCCAAACATGTATTTTACGCCTCATCTTGCTCCCCAGTTTATCTTTGCCCACCCAACCCTCGGTGTACAAAATATGGTCTTCAAAACATTTCGTTTTCTTACCCTTGATGTGCAACATATTTTTTGTTCCTTGCCCCTTGTCTACAAAACAGTTTGGTTTCCGCGCCTTGTTCTTGGTCTACAAAAAATTTTCGGATCACGTCCCCGTTGCACAACGGACGTCGTAGGTATGCTTGTTGTCACGGGGCCGCCAGTGCGGCGGTGGTGTGCCTTCTGCTGACAGCCTGTACCACTTACCGACGGGGGTGTGCCCGAAGTAGGTCGCGGGAGGTGCCGGCCCTACATGGAACAAGTGGCCGGGCAAAGCTCTCTTCTGACAGCCGTTTGTAGTTGTCTTCCCATTTTCCCCAAGTGCGGAGGCAAGAAAATTCTCTGACTAATGCCGCAACACGGATCTTATTAAGTTCAGCACTTTGGAGTTGACCCTGTGTGTCTGTGCCTTAGACACTTCCTTTGGTCACAAAAGCTGCAAAACCCCGCGCAAACACAGCCTTGTTTAAGCAAAGCGGCTCTGTGCCACGGAGGTTTTCTGACCATACTCTGTAACGTCTGCTATTTAATGTTACCTGCATGCCAATTGTAGAGTAAAAAGAGGTATGCCGTCACCGGTTGGACCAAAAGGTATCTGGAATCTCCCATTTGATGATTGTGTAACAGTTTCACAACCTACACCATTTGTCAAAACTTTTTGTGGTCAGCTTTGGGGAATGCTCACAATGGATAGGCACATTTTTAGAGCCACAGTCACTGCCCAATGTGCAGCTTGGCTGTAGCAGGTGAGCCCCCATCTATCAAAACTTACTCTTGAAACCGCGCAAGTATGAATTCGGGGGGTTGTTTGCCAAGATCTGGGTTTTTTTTTGTAAGAATAACCCTGGGGTGAGGATTTGGGTTTTGACTACCCTCTCCATATGGCCCCCCTTTGTCGCCACACTGATTGCTGTACCCATTCTGACTTCCTCCCCTAGTTGGGACCCCCCGGATGGCAGGGGGGATGTACCTTTTGGCCCACATTTGGGCCCCCAAGACGGCACGGGTTACATCGCCATTTTGATTCCCGCCCCACATTTGGATTTAGGGGGTGGGAGGGAGGTTGGGTAACATGTGGGGTTTGGGGTGTATACATTTGTAGCCTTTTTTGGTGGCACCCAAGCCCTGTGGTCCGCCCGAACTGGTTACAATTGTTTTTGTTGTTGTTTTTGTTGTTGTTGTTGCCTTTTTTCGTGGGGTTTGGGGGTGTTTTTTCAGGGTAGGGGATAAGCTGGGGAGGCTGTTGGCAAGGTTTGGGGTTTTCCTAGTGAATTCGGGGAGGGGCCGCGGATACCATTTGATGCTTTTGGGGGACGGGTGATTATGGTGTGCACAGTCTTGTTTTTCAATGAGATCAGACGGGGTGCAGGCGGACTGTTGTGATGGGAATGGGACACTGTGCAGCGGGATCATGCAGTGCTCAGATTGTCGTGAGGAACTGTGTGGCCCTATTGCTGTCCGAAGTCCAATGGAATCGGAAAAAAACTCCACTTCGTACGGAAAGAACTTGGCTCGTGCTGAGCTAGGGTCAGCGAAAGCGGTGATGCACTGCAAAGCGCGTCTGCTGAGTGGGGTCCTCCTCTATGCCAGAGATGAATATGAAATTTCTCGGGGTAACAAACATGGCAAGAGGGACTAGAGCCAAAAATGCCAATGTAAACCAGAACGGACTTGGGGTGTCACTACCGTGTGCAATTGGAAGGTGCATGCACACTTGGCGCCGCTGCTTGGCACCAGCCAAAGTGCACTCTGCACATCGCGAGAGACAGAGTCACAGGCACTCAACCCAAATTGTGTTCTGTGGCTCTTTGATGGCACTTGCAGGGCAGGGAACACCCAGACTGTGTTGAGTGGTGACGTTCTGATCTCCACGTGCCCTTGCGGCGGAAACACACGCTGCGCAAAGGCAGCAAGACGGCAGGCTGTTTCTGCAGTGTGTGGATGATCTGCTGCCCTGTTGTGCCCCCCGTGCGGTGACACGTGGGTGTGTCACCCGGTGATTGCGCTCAGGGTAATTGCGCAAGCAACAGCATGCAAAGCCAAGAACAGATCAAGGCTGATCACGAACCGGAATGACCGGTCCTAGGCGCCTTTCGCCAATGTCTGTACGGAACGGCACCGGTATACAATGACTACCTGCAGCATATGCACGGTGGATGCCCGCTCAGACTGGGCCAGCCATGCCATGATCACAGGACTGCATATACACCACCTGAATTCGAACACTGGCGTCTCTGAGACAACATATCAGCACCATAGCAAGCAACAGACCCCCTCCCCCCTGTCTAAGCAATGGTAAATGACCAGAAATTGAGGGAACTAACACCTTGTGTTGCTTGGATACGGGTGTTGCGTACACACAGCACTATACTAGACTACACCACGCACCGTCAAATCCCTGGTGCCAAGAGTGACTAAACGAACGGGGGGGGGGGGGGGATCAGGAAGCCTTTGCCGTCTGTTGGGCAGTACTTCCGGACACGCAATGACAAAGACACGTCCAAAACACGGCAACGTGGTGGTGACGCCGGACATGCCAGGCCAGAGGGCCGCTTTGTAGCGGATGGGGGCGCGGCGGTGCGCGTGCACACGGGCCAAAGCGCACACGCACACCACTGCGGTACGCAGAGACTGGAAGGGGGTGCAGTGGAGGGTGCGAGTGGGGGATGGTCCACCCCCCAAAATACCTGCACACTTCCGGGGCACCGGGCCATCCACTGCGCTCTCCAGCCGCAGGGGTGCACGGCCGCCCAGCTCGGAGGCGTCCTGCAGAGAGGGACATGCAGGACCTGGGCAGGACATCTGGAGCATCCCCCAAAGGGACGCGTGGGTAACGTCCCAAAGCAGCTCTCCCCTCCCCCCGCGCGCACCATCGGACTCGGGGGGGGGGGGGCACTGGGCACTGGGTGTGCCATTGGGGGAGGGCTGTGGGGGACACATTGCGTGCCGGGCCACCCACCAACGCGCTGAGGTCCAACGATCTGCCGTGACCCATGTCTCCTTTGCATGCCCCCCTTTGGCAGCCCACAGCACCTATACACAGCAAAGCATGTACAGTGCAATGACCTGGCAGCAGGCTGCAACATGAGGAGCATTCTGATGGGCAAATGGGACAGGGAGGCCATCGGGACTGCCTGGGAAAAACACTGAAAACAGCCGTTGCTGTTTGAGACCTGTTGTGCGGCGTTTGCTGCGGCTGAAGCAAAAGAAACACAGAAATCCACCTACAAACCCAGTGCACGGCACCAAACAATCGCCCACCAACCCAACGTGAACCCAACATTTTGCATTTATCATCAAATGACCACCCGACAACGTATTGACACCGGAACAACAGTCAACGGCTGTTTTCACGTTTGTAGTACAGTCAAACAGCAAAGGGCAACAGAACTCTCGCTTTAAATGTGCCAGACCCCAATCCCCGGGTGTGTGCCTGGCATGTCAGCGCAGAGTAGGCGGTTGCGACGAGAACACCAAAAACCAAACAAAACAAGGACTCCAAAGGCGAAACGGCTAAAGGCAAACATGTCAAAACCAAACATGCCAAACATGTCAATGAGGACCAGGCAGGCGATTTTTTTTTTGCAGGGCCACTGCGACCCATATCCCATGGTTATTCTACACAGCTGCAAATTCCCTCTGGGTCCGTGTGAAGAAATTGGGGAACCAAGAGCACCTCAGATTACAATGCATTGAACACAAGAGGTGCTGAGTGTTTAACCATCGAAGCTGTCAAGCACAACTATTCGCATAGCTTGGGCATTACCTGAAATGCACGGCAATTTTCTTGAGGTCACTTGTAGAATCGGATCCCCCCGTTGCCTCTGCGCTTGCCCTTGTCCCTTGCCCAGGCACCATGTAGACAGCCCAACACACCACCACACTTGTCTATTCACAAGATTACTAGATTCTATCTACATCACAATCACTCCCAAAGCAAAAGTTCCCGAGATCCAGCCCCTACAATGCCGGCCACTGCTTAACTATGCCATCCAAGAGGATGAAGGGCTCTCAGACGCCATTGCGGTTCCACAGGACCGCAGTAGCACCGAGCATACTCCATCAGTGGGGCTTAGCTAAACACCTGAGGGTTGGTATTGTCATGCGCACCCGCAACTCCCACAGCATTGCAGCAGGCCCAAATGCACACACTCAACACCTGAGAGTCAGTATGGAAACGCACACACCCTGATGCTAGTTGTAAATGTGCCCAGTACTGCCCTCAGGGAACCAGAACGGACTTGGGGACGCTTTGGGAGAATGCGCTTTGTGCACTCCTTGGGAGAGGTGGTGTACATGTCACCACCGTGTGCAATTAGAAGGTGTCTGCACACTTGGCGCCGCTGCTTGGCACCAGCCAAAGTGCACTCTGCACATCGCGAGAGACAGAGTCACATGCACTCAACCCAAATTGTGTTCTGTGGGTCTTTGATGGCACTTGCAGGGCAGGGAACACCCAGACTGTGTTGAGTGGTGACCTTCTGATCACCACGTGCCCTTGCGGCGGAAACACACGCTGCGCAAAGGCAGCAAGACGGCAGGCTGTTTCTGCAGTGTGTGGATGATCCGATGCCCTGTTGTGCCGACTCTTACTCGACTTTGTGGTCTGCGCCCTCGACGCCCGGACCTCCCTGTTCGTCTTCGACGTCATGAGCCCCGCCACCCAACCTCCAACCGACGCCCAACCGCCGGCGTATGTCATCAACGCGCCCGCGCACATGGGGCGGCACCGCAGCCCTGATTGCCGCGACGCCTGTCTGGCGGTCGCGGGCGACGTCCTGTGCATGGGGCTGCAGGCCCTGACGGGGCAAGTTCAGCTGCTGCGGTTCGCCGCGCCGGGGCTGCCCCGACGCCCCCCGCGGCACAGCCCCGTCTGGCACCTGCGGTGCACCAGCGCTCTGGCCGCCCTCTGCCCGTTCCCCATCCACATCCTTCTGCTCCCGACCGATTCGCTGGATCCACCATCCTCGGCCGCAGTCCTGATGCGGCTTGGGGCCTTCCTCCTCCCAATCGTGGCCGGCGTGGCCCTCACAGAGGAGCAGGTCAAAGGCACTGCGGGTGATGTACGCCTGCACGGCCGACTTCGTTGTGCCATCGCACACGCGTTGGCCACATCCCTGCCACCACCCGCAGAGGCCCCCGGTGTACGAGCTCGCACACCACGAGCCCAAGAGCCCCGATGCGTTCGGGGCGGCCGCGTACGAGTAAGAGGCAGGAGAGCAGGAGGGGACGGGGGAGGTGTGACCCGGGGGAGAGCCGCGGGGAGCTGCCGTCAGGCTACCCCGAGCCGCCTCCTTTTGGGGGCCTGCCCCGGGGACGGTGGGGGTCAGGGGGCCGCCAGGGGGCCGCTGCGTAGCGGCTGGGGGGATGGCGGGAGGCCGGGGGCCGCAACGCCATCTGCGGGGCGTAGTGGATGTCCGCCATGGCCTCCTGGACATCCACCTCCCGCAGCCGCTTGCGGTTGCGGCCGGGCATGGGGTCGTCGGGGAAGGGGTCTCCCCAGTCGGGCCAGGGGAAGGGGGGGTCCGACGCGGCGTCGGCGTCGGCGTCGGGGCTGGCCTCCCGCTCCACGCCCGACATCGGGGGGCCACAAGACCCCTCTTCAGCGACCGCCGCATCCGAGGCCAACACAAGAGGCACGGCCGACTCCTCACCAAAACAGTCTCCCCAGTCGGGCCAGGGGGAGGGGGGGTCCGACGCGGCGTCGGCGTCGGCGTCGGGGCTGGCCTCCCGCTCCACGCCCGACATCGGGGGGCCACAAGACCCCTCTTCAGCGACCGCCGCATCCGAGGCCAACACAAGAGGCACGGCCGACTCCTCACCAAAACAGTCTCCCCAGTCGGGCCAGGCGTCGGCGTCGGCGTCGGGGCTGGCCTCCCGCTCCACGCCCGACATCGGGGGGCCACAAGACCCCTCTTCAGCGACCGCCGCATCCGAGGCCAACACAAGAGGCACGGCCGACTCCTCACCAAAACAGTCTCCCCAGTCGGGCCAGGCGTCGGCGTCGGCGTCGGGGCTGGCCTCCCGCTTCACGCCCGACATCGGGGGGCCACAAGACCCCTCTTCAGCGACCGCCGCATCCGAGGCCAACACAAGAGGCACGGCCGACTCCTCACCAAAACAGTCTCCCCAGTCGGGCCAGGCGTCGGCGTCGGCGTCGGGGCTGGCCTCCCGCTCCACGCCCGACATCGGGGGGCCACAAGACCCCTCTTCAGCGACCGCCGCATCCGAGGCCAACACAAGAGGCACGGCCGACTCCTCACCAAAACAGTCTCCCCAGTCGGGCCAGGCGTCGGCGTCGGGGCTGGCCTCCCGCTTCACGCCCGACATCGGGGGGCCACAAGACCCCTCTTCAGCGACCGCCGCATCCGAGGCCAACACAAGAGGCACGGCCGACTCCTCACCAAAACAGCGTTCCATTTTGTGGAGCCATTCTGGACGTGAAGGAAGTGCGGTCGTATGCCCAGAAACGGCAAGACACAGTCTCCAACCTGTACGCCCGTGGTTTATCCCCCCCCCCCCCCCCCCCGCAAGAAGCTACGCCTCTGGGAGTTAGACGTCCATGATATGTTTCCACGCCTCCCACAGGACGGCATCATGGGTGTCCAGGATCTACTAATCAGCCTGCCGGATTGTTTGAGTAGGTGGCTGAAATGTGAGAAGAGCAAGTAGGGGTGTGTGCTCATCGCTTTTATGTTTTCATGAAGGGGAAGGAATGGGTGGGGATGTGCGCGCGCTGCAGGTGAAGTGGCATGTGAGACCATATTTTCCTGCAGCTTCGATATGTTGGTGGAGTGCGAAAGCTTTTGCATCGGCAAGAGAGGGAAAATCTTGGATAGTTTCATATCGGGTTGGATCGGAGTACAATGTTTGGACGTAGGAGAAGAAGAGGCGTCGGCACATGACCCACGTTCATGCAGAATTTTTGTCAATGACAAGGAAAGTATACCGATCAGCCCATTTTCGTTTGAGTGCCTGTATTCTGTCTGGTCGCGGGTGCCACAGGAGCTGAGAGGAAGTGTTGTTGTACAGATTTTTGGATTGCTCTACCACGGCAGCCACGAGTGTACCAACCAAACCTGACTCGAAGTGGGAGGCGATGGTGATGCGTTTCGCTGCTGTCACTACCTCACCCTGCAAAGAGTCCCAAGTGACAATCGTGCGGTTACCCATGTGTTGGGTTACGAGCAGAGATTCTGGCCCCACCAGGGAGCGCCATTCTGCAGGATCCCACACGACCGTTCACTTTGTTGACACCCAAAACTGAGGCACGTATACAAGACATGGAGTGTTTCCAAATGTAGGACCCTGGTTTGGAGATTCTTTTGGTACGTACATGGTCGCACACTGTTGGGGGGCGCGCGCCGGGTATCATTATTTGGACCATTCCCCACCCGTGCCTGTTTTTGCCCCCACCTCACCAAATAATTTGGAATTTCAAAGGAGTAAATGGTTGGGGGTGGGTTTTGGCCGCTTGCTGCTCCTTCTACAAAGGTTTTGGAAAGTTGCTGTTACAGCTGCAAACTGAGGAAACTGTATTTCCCAAAGCACACTGTTTTTCACCTGATCTCAATGCATGAAAATGGTTGGATACGTCCATTTTTCTGTAAAAGAGACACGGTCATACATGGTCATAGGCCCCGATGACCCAATTGCTGCCCTTGTTGGCCCCTGCTGGTGTATCGGGATTTTTTTTCGTTAGTCTGATGTGTGCCGTACGTCCCAATGACCTCTCGCCAGCACAAACCATGTGTTACCAATTCCCACCACACCCGTACCCATAACATGAATGCCTTTGCTGACATGCACCTGCAGTCCTTGCCAACCGAGTTCAAATTGTACTCTGAATTCTAGCTGAGTATGCACCAACCACGTTCACACAAGAAAGCACACAAGCAAGAAGGATACACAACACATGCAGCTATAGGGGGGGAGGGGACAGTTCTGCTTCTCAGTGGTTCTGTCCTCTGTGTCCTATTCTGTGGTTTGCCCTCACCAAGTCCTTTAGAAAGCCGAAGCAGGTGGGGTTGCCGGCAGGGGAGGGACCGAGAGGCTCGTAGGGGTGCCTAATATTTACAGTAGGACAATGTACCCCTCAGCCCCGCTCTCCTTGACCCCCTGGTGCCTGAGCGTCCTCTCGGGCCCCCCACACCCGGCGAAGAACCCCTTGCACCCCACCCAGGCACCAGCCTTGCATACAGTGTCGTTTAACTAACAGAAAGAAAATGCCATGAGGAAATTAGCAGGGGCTAATTTCAAAAAATTGTTTTCTGGCAGAAGAGACACTGCTGCAGGCCCCCGTTTGGTTGAAAAAAAGAGGGGAAGAGTCGAGAGCGGGGTAGGGGGGGGAGACAGTAGACGGTAGACATTGGACACACTCAGTCCCCCACATTGAAGGGGGGACCTCTCTTAATGATGCACTTTCATGCACAGCGATACAGGGGCTGGACAAAGGGGGAGGGGGGAGAAAGAGGACATGGGTCAAAGGGGGTTACGGGGACAGGACAAAGCAAACAGGGACAGAGCAAAGCAAAAAGGCACAATGGCACGCAAATGTATAGTGCTTTGTACCAACAACCAACAAACAAATTTGAATCACAAAAGAACTGGCAACCCAACATCCCGAACTAGCCCCTTTATCGCTTTGAGGCACATCAACAGCCGGAGTGTAATATCCATGTCCCTAACTAGTCCCTTTATTTGCTTTGGGGCACATCAACAACCGCAGTCGAATATCCATGTTCCGAACTAGCCCCTTTATCTGCTTTGGGGTACATCAACAGCTGCAGTCGAATATCCATGTCCCGAACTAGCCCCTTTATCTGCTTTGGGGCACATCAACAACCGCAGTCGAATATCCATGTCCCGAACTAGCCCCTTTATCTGCTTTGGGGCACATCAACAACCGCAGTCGAATATCCATGTTCCGAACTAGCCCCTTTATCTGCTTTGGGGCACATCAACAACCGCAGTCGAATATCCATGCCCCGAACTAGCCCCTTTATCTGCTTTGGGGCACATCAACAGCTGCAGTCGAATATCCATGTCCCGAACTAGCCCCTTTATCTGCTTTGGGGCACATCAACAACCGCAGTCGAATATCCATGTCCCGAACTAGCCCCTTTATCTGCTTTGGGGCACATCAACAGCTGCAGTCGAATATCCATGTCCCGAACTAGCCCCTTTATCTGCTTTGGGGCATATCAACAACCGCAGTCGAATATCCATGTCCCGAACTAGCCCCTTTATCTGCTTCCGGGCATATCAAAAACCGCAGTCGAATATCCATGTCCCGAACTAGCCCCTTTATCTGCTTTGGGGCACATCAACAACCGCAGTCGAATATCCATGTCCCGAACTAGCCCCTTTATCTGCTTTGGGGCACATCAACAGCCACATTCCACCATCACTATCTGAAAGCAAAGGAGCGTTTGGCTAAAAATTCGCGCCTGGTTATACGAGGCGCAAATCGGGCTCGGCGCGCGCCTCATTAGCGCCAACCCCTCCCCCCTTCCACGTGCGCCTCGTTAGCGCCAACCCCCGCGTGCGCCTCGTTAGCGCCAAACACCCCCCCCCACCGTGCGCCTCGTTAGCGCCAAACCCCCCACCCCGTGCGCCTCGTCAGCGCCAAACCCCCCTTGCGCCAACCCCCCCCCCGCCCTTGCGCCTCGATAGCGCCAACCCCCCCCCGTGCGGTGACACGTTCTGTGTCACGTGTGTTGTTGGGACGCTTGAGAGGTTGGGAGCCCGTTCATGACGTCACCGTGACAGAGCCCAACCCCCTCCCCCCCGTGCGCCTCGTCAGCGCCATCCCCCCCTGTGCGCCTCGGCAGCGCCAAACCCCAAAAAAGTTTCACCCCCAAGACAGCCTTTTTCCCCCTTTGCAGGGCCCTCTAGTGACCCCTCCCCCTTCGGTAGACCACAGGCGGGTACCCAAGCAGGAGGTTGGGGCATACGCAAGAGATGGGAGAAGGGAGGTATGCATGCACACGGGAACAAAGGCTAAGAACGGCAAAAACCAAAAGCTGAGAAGTGCTGCCTGTTGTGGTACCATGGAATTGCCAGCTTGTGGCATGGATTGAAGGGGAGGTCAACGACGAGTCACATATGAACCAAAATTGTAACTCCGCAGCAAAGGGAAGATGCATTGTGCAAACGAAGCGCCAGTTTGCAAGGGCATCCGCATTCACCATTGGAGCTACCTTGTTTATGCACCGCCTTGTATGTGGACTACGGCTCGCTTTGGTCGATGCGGGAGACACCCCCGCACCCCCCCAAAATAACAAGAATCCTGCAGTGGCCACAAACCGCCTTTGGTGTGCAACGCCTTCATTGTGCACCGCCTTGTGTATGTGCTGCCTTGCGCAACGGAACTAACCAATATGCAGTTGTGAAACAAACAAACAAACAATTGGAACACCCCACATTTCACATTCTGCACCGCAATTCCACTCCCGGGTTTCCACACAGCCACCAAACGCTGGTGGTCATGCGGTTCCACGCTGCGCCCACACTCATTGCTGAGTGGGGCACCACTAGCGTAGCAAGGCTAGCAGCGCCGCTTGGAGAGTAGAGTGATCGGACACAATGCTGAATGTGGGTGACAGCGCCCCCCCCCCGTGCCAAGGGCCCCTTGTCCACCGGCTGACGATTGCATTTAACATGTATGTCCACCGCCTTGTGTACGCGGTTGCGGAACAAACAAACACTCAATTGGAACACCCCACATTTCACATTCTGCACCGCAATTCCACTCCCGGGTTTCCACACAGCCACCAAACGCTGGTGGTCATGCGGTTCCACGCTGCGCCCACACTCATTGCTGAGTGGGGCACCACTAGCGTAGCAAGGCTAGCAGCTCCGCTTGGAGAGTAGAGTGCTCGGACACAATGCTCAATGAGGGTGACAGCGCCCCCCCCCGTGCCAAGGGCCCCTTGTCCGCGGGCTGACGATTGGATTTAACATGTATGTCCACCGCCTTGTGTATGCGGTTGGGAAAAAAACAAATGAACAACTGGAACACCCCATATTTTACATTGTGTACCGCAATTCCACCCCCGGGTTTCCACACATCCACCAAACGCTGGTGGTCACGCGGTTCCACGCTGCGCCCGCACTCATTGCTGAGTGGGGCACACCTAGCGTAGCAAGGCTAGCGGATGGGCTTGGAGAGTAGATGGATCGGACACAATGCTCAATGTGGGTGGCAGCGGCCCCCCCGCGCCAAGGGCCGCCGCCACGCACATTGAGCATTGTGTCCGATCCATCCACTCTCCAAGCGGAGCCGCTAGCCTTGCTACGCTAGTGGTGCCCCACTCAGCAATGAGTGTGGGCGCAGCGTGGAACCGCGTGACCACCAATGTTTGGTCGCCGTGTGGATACCCGGGGGTGGAATTGCGGTACACAATGTGAGATGTGGGGTGTTCCAATTGTTTGTTTGTTTGGTTCCCAGCCGCATACACAAGGCGATGCACACAAAAGGCGGTCTCCGGCCACCGCAAGAGTTCGGTTATTTAGGTGGGGCACGGGGTTGTCTCCCGCATCCAGCGTAGCGAGCAGTAGTCCACATACAAGGCGGTGCACGTACATGTTAAATGCAATCGTCAGCACGCAGACAAGGGGCCCCCCTGCGCCAAGGGCCCCTTGTCCGTGTGCTGACGATTGCATTGAACATGTATGTGCACCGCCTTGTATGTGGACTACGGCTCGCTACGCTCAATGCGGGGGAAACCCCCGCACCTCCCCTAAATAAAAAGAGTCCCGCGGTGGCCACAAACCGCCTTTTGCGTGCATGTACCTGTGTGCCTTGTATGTGCACCACCTTGTATGTGGAGTACGGCTCGCTACGCTCGATGCGGGGGACAACTCCGTACCCCCCCAAAATAACCGAACTCTTGCGTCGGCCACTGACCGCCTTTTGTGTGCATCGCCTTGTGTCTTCCAGTGCGGGGTTTCCACACAGCCACCAAACGCTGGTGGTCACGCGGTTCCACGCTGCGCCCACACTCATTGCTGAGTGGGGCGCAGCTAGCGTAGCAAGGCTAGCGGCTCCGCTTGGAGAGTAGAGTGATCGGACACAATGCTCAATGTGGGTGGCAGCGGCCCCCCCTCGCCAAGGGCCCCTTGTCCGCGGGCTGACTATTGCATTTAACATGTACGTCCACCGCCTTGTGTATGCGGTTGGGAAACAAACAAACAAACAATTCGAACACCCCACATTTCACATTGTGTACCGCAATTCCACTCCCGGTTTTCCACACGGCCACCAAACGCTGGTGGTCACGCAGTTCGCGCTGCGCCAAGACTCGTTGCTGAGTGGGGCACCACTAGTGTAGCAAAGCCAGCGGCTCCGCTTGGAGAGTGGATGGATCGGACACAATGCTCAACGTGGGTGGCGGCGCCCCCCCCGCCCCAAGGGCCCCTTGTCTGCGGGCTGAGGATTGCATTTAACATGTATGTGCACCGCCTTGTATGTGGACTACGGCTCGCTACGCTCGATGCGGGGGAAACCCCCACACCCCACCTGAATAAAAAGACTCCCGCGGTGGCCACAAACTGCCTTTTGCGTGCATGGCCTTGTGTGCCTTGTATGTGCACCGCCTTGTATGTGGACTACGGCTCGCTACGCTCGATGCGGGGGACAACCCAGTACCCCCCCTAAAGAACCGAACTCTGGCGGTGGCCACAGACCGCCTTTTATGTGTATCGCCTTGTGTATGCGGTTGGGAAACAAACAAACAAACAATTCGAACACCCCACATTTCACATTGTGTACCGCAATTCCAATCCTGGGTTTCCATACAGCCACCAAACGTTGGTGGTCACGCGGTTCCACGCTGCGCCCACACTCATTGCTGAGTGGGGCCCCACTAGTGTAGCAAGGCTAGCGGCTCCGCTTGGAGAGTGGATGGATCGGACACAATGCTCAATGTGGGTGGCGGCGCCCCCCCCCGCGCCAAGGGCCCCTTGTCCGCGGGCTGACGATTGCAGTTAACATGTATGTGCACCGCCTTGTATGTGGCCTATGGCTCGATACGCTCAATGCGGGAGAAACCCCCGCACACTCCCTAAATAAAAAGAGTCCCGCCGTGGCCACAAACCGCCTTTTGCGTACATGGCCTTGTGTGCCTTGAATGTGCAGCGCCTTGTATGTGGACTACGGCTCGCTACGCTCGATGCGGGGGACAACCCAGTACCCCCCCTAAATAATTGAACTCTTGCGGTGGCCACAGACCGCCTTTTATGTGCATCGCCTTGTGTATGCGGTTGGGAAACAAACAAACAAACCATTCGAACACCCCACATTTCGCATTGTGTACAGCAATTCAACTCCTTGGTTTCCACACAGCCACCAAACGCTGGTGGTCACGCGGTTCCACGCTGCGCAGCCACTCATTGCTGAGTGGGGCACCACTACCGTAGCAAGGCTAGCGGCTCCGCTTGGAGAGTAGATGGATCGGACACAATGCTCAATGTGAGTGGCAGCGGCCCCCCCGCGCCAAGGGCCCCTTGTCCGCGGGCTGACAATTGCATTTAACATGTATGTGCACCGCCTTGTGTATGCGGTTGGGAAAAAAACAAAAGAACAATTGGAACACGCCACATTTCACATTGTGTACCGCAATTCCACTCCCGGGTTTCCACTCGGTCACCAAACACTGGTGGTCACGCGGTTCACACGGCGCCAACACTCATTGCTGAGTGGGGCACCACTAGCGTAGCAAGGCCAGCGGCTCCGCTTGGAGAGTGGGTGGAGCGGACACAATGCTCAATGTGGGTGGCAACGTCCCCCCCGCGCCAAGGGCCCCTTGTCGGCGGGCTGCATTCAACATGTATGTGCACCGCCTTGTGAATGCGGTTGGGAAACAAACAAACAAACATTTGGAACATCCCACATTTCACATTGTGTACCGCAATTCCACTCCCTGTTTTCCACACGGCCACCAAACGCTGGTGGTCACGCGGTTCCACGCTGCGCCCACACTCATTGCTGAGTGGGGCACCACTGGTGTAGCAAGGCTAACGGCTCCGCTTGGAGAGTGGATGGATCGGACACAATGCTCAATGTCGGTGGCGGCGGCTCCCCCGCGCCAAGGGCCCCTTGTCCGCGGGCTGAGGATTGCATTTAACATGTATGTGCACCGCCTTGTATGTGGCCTATGGCTCGCTACGCTCGATGCGGGGGAAACCCCCACACCCTCCCTAGATAAAAGAACTCCCGCCGTGGCCACAAACCGCCTTTTGCGTGCATGGCCTTGTGTGCCTTGTATGTGCACCGCCTTGTATGTGGACTACGGCTCGCTACGCTCAATGCGGGGGACAACCCCGTACCCCCCCTAAAGAACCGAACTCTTGCGGTGGCCACAGACCGCCTTTTGTGTGCATCGCCTTGTATATGCGGTTGGGAAACAAACAAACAATTGGAACACCCCGCATTTCACATTGTGTACCGCAATTCCACCCCCGGGTTTCCACACAACAACCAAACGCTGGTGGTCACGCGCTTCCACGCTGCGCCCACACTCATTGCTGAGTGGGGCCCCAGTAGCGTAGCGAGGCTAGCGGCTCCGCTTGGAGAGTAGATGGATCGGATACAATGCTCAATGTGGGTCGCAGCGACTCCCCCCGCGCCAGGGGCCCCTTGTCTGCCGGCCGACAATTGCATTTAACATGTATGTCCACCGCCTTGTGTATGCAGTTCGGAAACAAACAAACAAACAATTCGAACACCCCTCATTTCACATTCTGCACCGCAATTCCCCTCCCGGCTTTCCACACGGCCCCGAAACGCTGGTGGTCACGCGGTTCCACGATGCGCCAACACTGCGTGGGGCAGCACTAGCGTAGCAAGGCTAGCGGCTCCGCTTGGAGAGTGGATGGATCTGACATAATGCTCAATGTGGGGGCCGGCGCCCCCCCCGCGCCAAGGGCCCCTTGTCCGCGGGCTGAGGATTGCATTTAACATGTATGTGCACCGCCTTGTATGTGGACTATGGCTCGCTACGCTCAATGCGGGAGAAACCCCTGCACACTCCCTAAATAAAAAGACTCCCGCCGTGGCCACAAACCGCCTTTTGCGTGCATGACCTTGTGTGCCTTGTATGTGCACCGCCTTGTATGTGGAGTACGGCTCGCTACGCTCGATGCGGGGGACAACTCCGTACCCCGCCTAAATAACCGAACTCTTGCGGTGGCCATAGACCGCCTTCTGTGTGCATCGCCTTGTGTATGCAGTTGGGAAACAAACAAACAAACAATTGGAACACCCCACATTTCACATTGTGTACCGCAATTCCACTCCCGGGTGTCCACACAGCCACCAAACGCTGGCGGTGCGGCTGCGCCGACACTCATTGCTGAGTGGGGCACCACTAGCGTAGCAAGGCTAGCGGCTCCGCTTGGAGAGTGGATGGATCACACACAATGCTCAACGTGGGTGGCCACGGCCCCCCCGCGCCAATTGCCCCTTGTCTGCCGGCTGACAATTGCATTTAACATGTATGTCCACCGCCTTGTGTATGCGGTTGGGAAACAACCAAACAAACAATTGGAACACCCCACATTTCACATTGTGTACCGCAATTCCACTCCCGGGTTTCCACACAGCCACCAAACGCTGGTGGTCACGCGGTTCACGCTGCGCTCACACTCATTGCTGAGTGGGGCAGCACTAGCGTAGCAAGGCTAGCGGCTCCGCTTGGAGAGCGGATGGATCGGAGACAATGCTCAATGTGGGTAGCAACGGCCCCCGCGCGCCAAGGGCCCCTTGTCCGCGGGCTGAGGATTGCATTTAACATGTATGTCCACCGCTTTGTGTATGCGGTTGGGAAACAAACAAACACTCAATTGGAACACCCCAGCTTTGAGATTGTGTACCGCAATTCCACTCCCGGGTTTCAACACAGCCACCAAACGCTGGTGGTCACGCGGTTCTACGCTGCGCCCACACTCATTGCTGAGTGGGGCACCGCTAGCGTAGCAAGTCTAGGGGCTCCGCTTGGAGAGTGGATGGATCGGACAGAATGCGAAATGTGGGTGATAGCGGCCCCCCCGCGCCAAGGGCCCCTTGTCCGCGGGCTGACAATTGCATTTAACATGTATGTCCACCGCCTTGTATGTGGACTACGGCTCGCTACGCTCGATGCCGGGGACACCCCCGCACCCCCCCTAAAAAACCGAACTCCAACGGTGGCCACATACCGCCTTTTGTGTGGAACACCGCACATTTCACATTGTGCACGGCAATTCCACTCCCGGGTGTCCACACAGCCACCAAACGCTGGTGGTCACGCGGTTCCACGCTGCGCCGACACTCATTGCTGAGTAGGGCACCGCTAGCGTAGCAAGGCTAGCGGCAGTAGATGGATCGGACACAATGCTTAATGTGGGTGGCAGCGCCGCCCCCCCCCCCCCCGCGCCAAGGGCCCCTTGTCCGCGGGGTGACGATTGCATTTAACATGTATGTCCACAGCCTTGTGTATGCGGTTGGGAAAGAAACAAACAAACAATTCGAACACCCCACATTTCACATTGTGTACCGCAATTCCACTCCCGGTTTTCCACACGGCCACCAAACGCTGGTGGTCACGCGGTTCCACGCTGCGCCCACACTCATTGCTGAGTGGGGCACCACTAGTGTAGCAAGGCTAGCGGCTCCGCTTGGAGAGTGGATGGATCGGATACAATGCTCAATGTGGGTGGCGGCGGCCCCCCCGCGCCAAGGGCCCCTTGTCCGTGTGCTGAGGATTGCATTTAACATGTATGTGCACCGCCTTGTATGTGGCCTATGGCTCGCTACGCTCGATGCGGGGGAAACCCCCACACCCTCCCTAAATAAAAAGACTCCCGCCGTGGCCACAAACCGCCTTTTGCGTGCATGGCCTTGTGTGCCTTTTATATGCACCGCCTTGTATGTGGAATACGGCTCGCTACGCTCGATGCGGGGGACAACCCCGTACCCCCCCTAAATAACCGAACTCTTGCGGTGGCCACAGGCCGCCTTTTATGTGCATCGCCTTGTGTATGCGGTTGGGAAACAAACAAACAAACAATTGTAACACCCCACAATTCACATTGTGTACCGCAATTCCACTCCCGGGTTTCCACACAGCCCCCAAACGCTGGTGGTCACGCGGTTCACACTGCGCCCACACTCATTGCTGAGTGGGGAGCAGCTAGGGTAGCAAGGCTAGCGGCTGCGCTTGGAGAGTGGATGGATCGGACACAATGCTCAATGTGGGTGGCACCGGCCCCCCGCGCAAATGGCCCCTCGTCTGCCGGCTGCCGATTGCATTTATCATGTATGTCCACCGCCTTGTGTATGCGGCCGGGAAACAAACAAACAAACAATTGGAACACCCCACATTTCACATTGTGTACCGCAATTCCCCTCCCGGCTTTCCACACGGCCCCGAAACGCTGGTGGTCACGCGGTTCCACGATGCGCCAACACTGCGTGGGGCACCACTAGAGTAGCAAGGCTGGTGGCTCCGCTTGGAGAGTGGATGGATCGGAAACAATGCTCAATGTGGGGGGCGGCGGCCCCCCCGCGCCAAGGGCCCCTTGTCCGCGGGCTGACGATTGCATTTAACATGTATGTGCACCGCCTTGTATGTGGACTACGGCTCGCTATGATCCATGCGGGGGCCACCGCCGCATCCCCCCTGCCTTTTGCTTGCATGGCCTTGTGTGCCTCGTACGTGCACTACCTTGTGTATGCACCGCCTTGTATGTGGACTACGGCTCGCTACGCTCGATGCGGGGGACAACCGCGTACCCCCCCCATAAATAACCGAACTCTTGCGGTGGCCACCAACCGCCTTTTGTGTGCAACTCCTTGTGTATGCGGTTGGGAAACAAATAAACAAACAATTGGAACACCCCGCAATTCACATTGTGTACCGCAATTCCACTCCCAGGTTTCCACACAGCCACCAAACGCTGGTGGTCACGCGGTTCCAAGCTGCACCCACACTCATTGCTGAGTGCGGCACAGTTGGCGTAGCAAGACTACCGGCTCCGCTTGGAGAGTAGATGGATTGGATACAATGCTCAATATGGGTGGCAGCACCCCCCCCCCGCGCGCCAAGGGCCCCTTGTCCGCCGGCTGACGATTGCATTTAACATGTATGTCCACCGCCTTGTGTACGCGGTTGCGGAACAAACAAACACTCAATTGGAACACCCCACATTTCACATTCTGCACCGCAATTCCACTCCCGAGCTTTCACATTGTGTACCGCAATTCCACTCCCGGGTTTCCGCATAGCCACCAAACGCTGGTGGGCACGCGGTTCTACACTGCGCGCACACTCATTGCTCAGTGGGGCACCGCTAGCGTAGCAAGGCTAGAGGCTCCGCTTGGAGAGCGGATGGATCGCAAGGCCCCCTCGTCCGCAAGCTGACAATTGCATTTAACATGTATATCCACCGCCTTGTATGTGGACTACGGCTCGCTAGGCTCGATGCCGGGGACATCCCCGCACCCCCCCTAAAAAACCGAACTCCTGCGGTGGCCACATACCGCCTTTTGTGTGGAACACCCCACATTTCACATTGTGCACCGCAATTCCACTCCCGCGGGTCCACACAGCCACCAAACGCTGGTGGTCACAAGGTTGCACGCTGCGCCCACACTCATTGCTGAGTAGGGCACCGCTAGCGTAGCAAGGCTAGCGGCTCCGCTTGGAGAGCGGATGGATCGGACACAATGCTCAATGTGGGTGGCAGCCCCCCCCCCCCCCCCCGAGCCAAGGGGTGTTCCAATTGTTTGTTTTTTTGTTTCCCAACTGCATACACAAAGCGGTGGACATACCTGTTAAATGCAATCGTCGGCCCGCGGAAAAGGGGCCCTTGGCGCGGGCGGGGGCGCATGATCCATCTACTCTCCAAGCGGAGCCGCGGGCCTTGCTACGCTAGTGGTGCCCCACTGAGCAATGAGTGTTGGCGCAGCATGAACCGCGTGACCACCAGCTTTTGGTGGCTGTGTGGAAACCCGGGAGTGGAATTGCGGTACACAATGTGAAATTCGGGGTGTTCCAATTGTTTGTTTGTTTTTTTCCCAACCGCATACACAAGGCGATGGACATACATGTTAAATGCAATCGTCAGCCCGCGGACAAGGGGCCCTTGGCGCGGGAGGGCCGCTATCACCCACATTCAGCATTGTGTCCGATCCATCCACTCTCCAAGCGGAGCCGCTAGCCTTGCTACGCTAGCTGCGCCCCACTCAGCAATGAGTGTGGGCGCAGCGCAGAATCGCGTGACCACCAGCGTTTGGTGGCTGTGTGGAAACCCGGGAGTGGAATTGCGGTACATAATGTGAAGGCTCGGGTGTTCCAATTGAATGTTTCTTTGTTTCCCAACCGCAAGGCGGTGGACATACATGTTAAAAGCAATCGTCAGCCTGCGGACAAGGGGCCTCTGGCGCGGGGGGGGGGCGCCGCCACCCACATTCAGCATTGTGTCCGATCCATCCACTCTCCAACCGGAGCCACTAGCCTTGCTACGCTAGTGGTGCCCCACTCAGCAATGAGTGTGGGCGCAGCGTGGAACCGCGTGACCACGAGCGTTTGGTGGCCGTGCGGAAACCCGGGAGTGGAATTGCGGTGCACAATGTGAAATGTGGGGTGTTCCAATTGTTTGTTTATTTGTTTCCCAACCGCGTCCATAAGGCGGTGGACATACATGTGAAATGCAATGGTCACGGGTCACACATGGCACCGAAAAATGCATCATTGCACGGTGGGCAGGGGCAAATGAGCGCCTAACACACACACCCTCAACCGTTGGAGAAATCAAAAAAGACTGGCCATACAGATGAATGAAACGGGAGCATTCATGACAGCGAAAAATGTAATGTGGCTCAGCGCATAGTGGCAAACCCCTGCGCAAAATACAGACTGGAGATTGGACTCTGGGTATACCTAGTAAACTCAAAGTGACAGACACAGTCGGCTGAGCTCTGAAGGGCCCGGGAAGAGGTAACAGAACACGTTAGAACCCAGTCAAGGGTACATATTGCACCTCTGGTTTGCTGTGCATGGAATGGTGAAAAAATGGCAGACAAACAGGGGATCTTGGCTCATAGACACCAGCCAGGCACCGAATATGCACCAAAAATTGTAAACAAACTCGACAGTTCATACACTGTGTCGATGAGGGACATACCAAAAGAAATGCCATAGCACAATGTTGTGCGAATACAACCGAGTTCAGAGGGACAATATTACACTGTTGAGACGACGGCAAAACCGCGACCCTCCAGGTGGCAAGCAAATTGGCCTGAAACAGCATGCTGCGCTCTGCAGAGCCCAACAGTACAAAATTCCCCATATTTGGGGCAAATCAAGCAAATTTGACAGGCTAGGCTCTGCAAAGCCAAGCTCAGTGCAAATTTAAAAAATGACGGTCAAATTCAGTCACAAACACGTACAGAGACAAACAGGACACATCATTCATTGTCCCACAGCTATTTGGCATTGCATAGGACAAGCCCAGTCACATGAGGTGCTCACAACTCTAGCACAGTCACACAGCTTGTGTCAGTGGTTGTATGTCCAGTATGGTCCATCGACAGTCATGATCCAGCGGTAGACGGGATCTCCATTACTTGCCGTCGCTCTTACCGTTGCTCTTGGACAAGACAACCCGGACACCACGTTGTAGGGTGGCTTGGTGGCCCTCAACTGCCCTTTTTTTCTGCGCTGGGGATGCCGCAGCGGCTGCCGTTGCCAATTTATCCTCCTCTTCTTTCCTCTTGTGATTTGCGCGCTCGTCGTGTTTGGCCTTTTTCTCCTTCTCCTTCTCCTCGTTTTTACGTTGCCGCTCCCGTGCCTCGTCTTGTCTCCGCAACTCGCGCTCAGCCTTGTCCTGCTCCTTCTGCCGTTGCTTATCGGTTTTCCCCTTTGGTTTGGGGGTTTGCGGATCCGGCACCCTGTCCGGGTCAGCTGCCTGGTTAGGGGCCCCTGCTGCTGGAGGAGCAGCTGGCATGTGCTTGCCTAGTGCATGACACTCCGCCGATCAAAGTCCTCCTCCGTGTCCCCTATCCGGACCCTTGTCTTCAGCAGGTTCATCACATCAGCTGCATTGTAGGGACCAGAAGATAATACACCCCATGCGCACTTCAACGGGACAGGCAAGTGAATACAGCCCAAAGTGATCAAGTCGGGGCGGCGGCCGTGGTACAGTGCCCAAAGGTAGCGCGATGGATCAACATCCATGTGCGTGTCGTCCGAGTCGTCGTTGGGGTCCTCCAGCGAATTCATCAAACCACCTAAGGATAGCCAAACCCAGCCACACACCTTAAGAACTACTTTTGTGTGAGGAAGTGCGGCACGGCAGGGCCGAGCCCATGGGTCTTCACAAGCAACAGAGTTGACTGCTCAAACAAATACGGCTCTTCTCTGCGTCCCAGATGGTAGGGAGCCATGCGCAAAGCTGTTGGGTACAAATCTTCCAATTGCGACCGCAAGTGTTGTTCCACAGCGACAAAATCCCCATGGTGTCCATGAAAGGCGCCAAGTACCCCTTGAGAGGGCACACGCACGATCTGCACACCAAAATCCACCCTGCTCGCCGAGGGACTTCACCAATGACGAGATTGTACGTCAGCAATTTGATCCGACTGGGCACTGCGGTCAGTGATCCACGGTAGTCCCAAATTTCTCCAGATTCTAATCCCTTGCCGACATGGCCCTTTGCCACCTCACCTCCAGACACCTTAAGCAACCAGGTTCAACAATGGTTTCACAAGGTGTGTGCGATGTGCTTCGACATCTTCTCGATCGCGGACCCACCAACCTGCCTTCAGCAGCGCTTGGAGCGGTGGCCACGGCGTGCTCTCGTTGTACTCCCACCTCCCTTGCCATGCACCTAAATTCGCCACACGGTGACTAAACTTCTTCGAGATGCGAGCCATTTCAGTCTTAGTGCATGTGTGCACAAGAGCCATATAGCAGGGCACGATGCAACAGGATTCAGTGATCCACCAAGTCACAGCGATCTGGCACAGCGTAAATTTGCGTTCCGTGGGATCCTAGGCTCTGCAGAGCCCAGTACTCTCGAATTGGTACTATGACGGCTGAAATTGGCCACTGTGCTTCATCTGGGCTCGGCAGAGCGGAGCATGACCAAATTGGCAAATGAAGGGGTTGCCGGGGGGGGGGGGGGTCTCGGACATCATCAGGCAAGGTTGTACCGGTAGACAGCAGTGAAGTTGGGGCAGTTTCATCAGGCACCGCGTCTCTGTAGATCCAGTCAATTGGCATCCCGGGGGTTCCTGGGCTCTGCAGAGCCAAGCACTCTCAAATTAATAATATGACGGGTGAAATTGGTCAATGTGCCTCATATGGGCTTTGCAGAGCACAACATGACCAAGTTGGCAAATGAAGGGGGTGTCGAGAGGTGGGGGGTCCCTCGGACAACATCAGGCAAGGTTGAACCGCTCGACAGCACTGAAGTTAAGGAACTTTCAACAGGCAAAACGTCTCTGTAGATCCCAGCAAGGTTGCACCAGTCATTAGCATTGAAGTTGCGGAAGTTCCTACATTCACAGCGTCCTTGTGGATCCAGTCAATCGGCGTCCCATGGGATTTTGGGCTCTGCAGAGCCCAGTACCCTCCAATTCGTAACTTGGGGGCTGAAATTCGTCATTGTGCTGCATGTGGTCTTTGCAGAGCCTAGCACGAAGAAAATGGCGAGTTATGGGGTGTCTTGGAGGGGGGGGGGGGGGTTGCTTGGACGTCATAAGGCAAGGTTGCACCAGTTAACATCAGTGAAGTTGCGGAGGTTCCAACAAGCACAACGGCCCCCTAGATCCATTGAATCTTCATCCCATGGGATCTTGGGCTCTGCAGAGCCCAGCAGACTCAAACTGCTTGGTGTCACACTGAAATCGGTCATTACACTTCATCCAGGCTCCCTGTCGCAATGGCCCACTGAATCGGAATCACAACAAAAGGCAGGGGGTTTACATAGCAACAGCATACATCTTGAAGGGTGGGTGCGCTCAACCGGCATGTCGGGATGACCAAAATGACACCACCACAATTCCCCAGTGCGGAGCTCCTTTGCCAGCTTTTGGAAGCCGGTTACTGTACCCTTCGGCGAGGCCATGTAGTTGCATACGCGCCTCATATTTTCCGGTTGCATTCCACCGAAGCATCTCATTGTATAAAGGGCAATCACCTGCTTGTGTTCCACCATCTTGCTGTGTGCGCCCCTGAAGGTGGTACCACACGTCAAGGCCATATGGGCAGCTGGCCTCATTTGCTTGACGATTGTCTCCGTGTTGCCGGATTTCGCAGTCCGCCCTGCCTCCGAGATTGCCTCACACATCAAGTTGACAACTGTCTTCTTGTTCAACAATTGGGATACACTGCTCTCACGTCCACTGTGCTGCGCCCTATTGTGCTGTGCGGCTAGCGTTCGCCTAATCTCGAGGGATGTATCAAACTTGATGATGTGCACGTCAAAATTGGTCATCCAGTCCTCGACATCGCCCATCCTTGCTGTCACATCCTTGCAAGTTTCATCGCACGCCGCAACGCCATGTTGGCCTCGAATCACCCACAAGGCTCCCACTGAATATAAGAGCATGGCACATCACACAGGGCAGGCCAAGGTAGCGGGTTGGCTGATCGAATTGCGTCGCGACATTCCCATACCTTTGTCGTCCCAGACCAGAAGCTGCAGTCGGCCATCGGGGGGGTTTCCAAGTAGGTCCTCCTTCACCTCTGCCACGTGTGTTCCAATTCATGAGCCTAAATTGCCCATACTCGCCATATAGGCAGCTGGCCTCATTTGCTTGACGATTGTATCCGTGTTGCCGGATTTTGCAGTCAGCCCCGCCTCCACGATTGCCTCACACATCAAGGTGACAATTGTCTTCTTACACGGTGTGTCCTCAGCCACCAATTGTAGGAAACTGTTCAACAATTGGGCTACACTGCTCTCACGTCCACTGTGTTGCGCCCTATTGTGTTGTGCGGCTAGCGTTCGCCTAATCTCGAGGGATGTATCAAACTTGATGATGCGCACGTCAAAATTGGTCATCCAGTCCTCGACATCGCCCATCCTTGCTGTCACATCCTTGCAAGTTTCATCGCACGCCGCAACGCCATGTTGGCCTTGAATCACCCACAAGGCTCCCACTGAATACAAGAGCATGGCACATCACACAGGGCAAGCCAGGGTAGCGGGTTGGCTGATCGAATTGCGTCGCGACATTCCCATACCTTTGTCGTCCCAGACCACAAGCTTCAGTCGACCATCAGGGGGGTTTCCAAGTAGGTCCTCCTTCACCTCTGCCACGTGGTTCCAATTGATGAGCCTAGATTGCCCATACTCCATGCACCCGTCAATCTTCAATTCCTTGCGCGGCACCTACGATCTCCTCAACTCCACGTAGTTTTGAATGGGCAGTACGTTTATGGAGTCCTTGATGCAACCCATCTTCCTTGCGACACGACCCTTTTGTTCCCCACTTGCGAGGAGGATTGAATGGCCTGGCTGGGCCCTGCAACAGTGCTGCCCTGTACAGCTTCCTCTACAGAGGGCTCGGACTGTAGTGCATCCACTTGCTCGGCTTCCAGTGCGTCCATTGGCGGTGTCTCACCAGGGTTGCCATCCATGGCAATGTCGTTTGCTATGTCACACATGTCTCACAAACACACGGACTTTACAGGACAAATCGGGTCAATAAAAACAGCACAATAAATCACACAGTTCCAAACATGAATGAGGGCAAATGGCGGATTTGGACAGCAAATTAGTTGGATCAAAGAATTCCAATCGGCACCCACAAGGTTTGAAGTAGGCAAAACTGTCTTCAAAACAGCTGATCACTGCGAAGGCATCTCAAATACAATGTCCAGGGGACGCTGATGATGACAGCCTCAAACAGGCCCAGCAAAACGTCCATCGTTGACACAGGTATAGAGCAACAGTAAAATTGGGCCTGTCCAAATGGCCTACAACACCAGAGCCAACCCTGCTTGTGGCAAGTGACCTTCCCACATCGTAACCGTTTATCAATGCAGCAGTGTGAGGCACACCTTTTGGAGGGTCACAAAGGCTGACGCAGCGGGTGCACACTACAATGCGAAAGCATGAAGATGTGTGCACAGATCAAAGCATGGTGATGGCATGGTCCAGGACTGGCCCAGCGCTAAAAAAGGAACAGAAAATGACCAGATGGGGGTACATATCGGGCAATGGTGACAGGCTGGGCTTTGCAGGGCCCATAGTACCAAGACCCAGTAATGCAACCCATTGAAACTGAGTGTCGGACAGGGCTGGGCTCTGCGGAGCCGAGACATTTGGGGTATAGCAATAACATGTGTGTACACATCAAATTGGACTGTCTGGGGGGGGGGTTTGCATTGCCAACCCCCGCCCCTGATCAGTCTCAATCTACCAGATCAAAGCCCTAAGAAAGGAACACAAAATGACCAGATAGGGGTGCATAGCGGGCAGTGCTGATAGGCTGAGCTCCGCAGGGCCTAGAGTAACAAGAAGCAGTGATAATACCCCTTAAAACGCAGTGTCGGACAAAGACGGGCTCTACAGAGCCCAGCCAATTGGTGTACACCAATAGCAGGGGCGTACACATCAAATTGGGCTATCCTAAGGGGGCCCTGCATTGCCACCCCCCCGCGTGATCCGTCTGAATCTATCAGGTAAAATGCAGGCAACTCCTCACTTAGCACATCAAGTACAGGGCCATCCAAGAGGGCGTCGACACCTACAGCATCCCTGGCCCGGATCCCAGGTACACCATCCTCAGGGGGGGCACGCACATGATCCATGAACATTGTATTTGGCACGGGGGGAACAACGTGCTCCATTGCATTTGGTATGAACCCAACCGTTCCTACAGCTGCCCGGGGCTCACGGCGGTTCACAAGTGGCCTAAGTGGGATGTGCCGCCGTATGTAATACATGGCATCATTGCGGAGCCCTTGTCCACCCACCAGGGTGCGAAGAAAGCGCTTTGAAATAGTTTTCATAAACGCAAGGTTTAGCATACCCCCGGTTACCTATTTGGGGAACACGTACGTTGTGTCTCTCTCTCCCTCAACCACATTGATTGGACCCGAGGACCATGGCACAGTCTCCTCCCGTCCTGCACCACGCATGAGTGCCCATACCTTGTCGCGCACGTCTACACACACACTTTCGGAGAGGGGATCCGTTGCACGTGCCCGCCCACGGGGGGGGGGGGGGGGCAGGGTGTGCAAAAGGTCACCAGCCTCATCCACCGTCTTAGACAGCCCAAACCAGTGTTTAATCCCAAAAACCACACGTTCACTTCTCTTGGCAAAGGTTGTCGGAAAAAAGGTTGAAATAACATTTGTCTTTGAATCCTGCAAAATGCCGACAGAAAAAACGGAAACAAAACGGGCTTTTACGGGCAACGAAGTCATATTTTTAGACGTTGTACATTGAAACCTTGCAGCCATAAAATAACCTGAAAAGGGTTATTTTGTTGCTAAATCGGGATTCACAGCACATGCACAGGGTTTTGATGACGAAACATCACAAGTGCAAAAAGAAGGTGATCAAAGTCACCCAGTATTCTGCCGCGGGTTGGCAAAAAAAGAGCCATGCAATGACGAGCTTCTGAATCATGGTAAAAATACAAAATACTAATTTCCAGGCGAATTTTAGAATGCAAATGTTAATTGTTGAGTATATTGTTGCACTACATATGTACACAGATAGGACACAAATGACAACCGGCATGGAGTATTGGTGGGAGTGAAGTACAATCGGAACCGTTGCAGCAGCAAAACTCTGCAATTGTGGACGGCGAAGAAATAATTCCGGCATGTAATTCCCAAGCGACATTTCGAATGGAACTGATGGTGATGCCTGTGTGCATGACTACAAGATTACTTGTTGAGAAACATTGCACTGAACTACACTAAAGCATACTTTGCAATCTAATGTTAGAATCATTCTTTTGGTTTTGCACTCTCACCCCAGTTAAGCACAGCGATCATTGACGTCAAACCTTCAACTCAATGTCCAAACTTACACAGGGTCAAAATACGGATTTCATGTTGTGAAGTGCTGTAGTGGAAAACTAATAGGGCATCAGTGCAATAGAAATCTGCAATACAGCGAAGCATGATATGCGTTCCAATGATGATCAAGTCACTGAAGAACACGAGAAACAAACTCAAAGAGGCAGCAATTACTGCATGACATCTGCACATCCGTGTTGTCTGCCCTACGTATTAGTCGCTGACAGCAGAGCGCGTACGTGCGTTGAATATCTTAGGCACACAAATGGATGGTGCAAGAACAGCAAAAATTGTAACTGCAGACCTGAAAGTAGCGGCCGCTGTCGTATTGAGGGCACGTGAAGGTATGTAGCACACCGCTGAAGTATGCCCATATGCAAGGAAAGCATCAAAAGCACCAGCAGGTTAGACCCAAAGGATATGAATTGTCATGGTGCTCTTCGCCACTGAGGGGCTTCGGGGACTGACAGGTTTCATTATCGTCGAAGACTACATTGGATTAATGGCAAATGTAGGCAACCACACTGAAAGTGTACATTGGCTCTTGGCGCCCGCAACACTGGTGGTACACAGACCTAACATGAAAAAGATACCAGCAGTGACCGCATGTACAGAGTACATCTGACTATACAATGTAATGCCGACGCCATGAATGGAGAAGGCGGCCCATTGAAATGATGGAGCAGAGGCAAACCAGAGTTACCATAAGTGATGGACCGTGTTGCAACGCCTACAGCAACTGACACATAACAATAGTATCACGTTGCATAAATTCCATTCAGGTTGAAACATGAAATCACACTTACGCCTTCGCTCGGCGTCGCTGTGCGGCCGACAAGTTCATTGTCAAGGCCGTCAAACCGACACCAGTCTTCTTTGCCTGCGAACAGCAAAACAAAAAAGTCATGAATGTGCAACATTGGATCACTAAGGGTGTTGTGTTCAGTATGAAATTCCAAGCGAAATTTTGAATGAAAGGAATGCCGGAACGAAAATCTTGCATATGCAGGCGAAATTTCGAATGGACCGGACGATATAATGCAGAAAACCATAGCCATGAAACAGCAGCGGATATACCTTCTTGGCCTTATCCTTCTCCTTGCGTCGTCTCCTTGCTTCTTGGTTTCGGCCTCTTCTCCTTTCTTCCGTGCGGCCTCTTGCTTCGCTGGCCTTGCATCTTCTTTCTCCTTCCTTTCGCGATCTTTTTGGGACTTCTCATCATCCTTTGCTTTCTTCGCCGCTTCTGCTGCTTCTTTCTGCTTCTTTGCCATCTTCGGATCGGGTGACGCCTTGGGCTTTGCTGGTGCCTTCACCGGTGTAGTGTCTTCCGCTTCCTCGTCGTCCTCTGCGACGTTCAAATGTAGTTAGTAAAATAGATGGAAACAGGTACGGAGGTACCAGTTGGAAGGTGAATACCTTCGAACTCTTCCTCTTCTTCACTTTCCTCGGAGGGATGTCCTGTCAGCATGCGTTGCGCAATGACGGCCCAAGGAATGTTCTCCAGATTGTCATGCTCTGGTGCACTGACAGCCAATTCATCTGTAAGCTGCTTCACCGGAGTTGCAAGTGACATCAACGCCACGCTAACGGGATGGTGCAGCCGAAGTAACATCCGGGCAGCAAGCAGTGAAGTCGACGAGCTCAGCAGTATGCAGAGAGGTCCAGGGGACGCGGAATCCTGCATGCCGTGCCCATTGCATAAGAGTGTTATCAACAATCCAAACACGTAAATGGAAAGCCCATCCGCGGCCGGATCTCGGACAGTGAAGTACTTGGGCAACGGTGTCTACGCAACATAAGGAACATCAGGGAGGGTGCTCTTTTTATGTACGGTTTGCGGCAGACGAAATAGGCATACGTCCAAATGTTTGTGCGCCAGAATCGCCACAATAGACTCCGTCATCTTATATTTCTTTGTAATCCTGCCGGTGTTGTAGACTGTCATGTTGTACACATGGAGGTCGGCAAATTCGTCGCCAGTCTTGATGAAGCCTAGTACACCATCAACGTCCTTCCTGGCACCGTGGACTACCAGAGGAGTCTCGTTGGACAGCGTAGTGTAAATCAAGGAATTCAAACCTCCGGTGCAATTCTTCGGTACATCACACACCGCAATCCCGAACTGCAGCGTCGAAACATCAGCATGAAGGACCGATCCTGGGGCGCCATCGAGAACATAGATGATGTCATCGGACCGGGACTGCGTTGCACCCCGCAGGACAATCCGACTTGGTCGGGAACCTTCAGCGGTTGCGATCTACGCAAAAGGATGGCAAGTAATACTATGATGATACTACTAACGAACAGAGGGAGTAAACTCATTCGAAATTTCAAAAGGAAGCACTTTTCGATTCGAAATTTCCAATGGCATCATACTTTTTCCATTCAAAGTTTCGAATGAGTTTACTCCCGCTGTTCGTTAGTAGTATCACACATACAACGATGTTGGTACATTTATAAGATCAACCGAACAATGGGAACAAAAATTAAGCAAACACCTGAGGCTTCAGCGTCGGGCTGTTCAGCGTGTGTACCAGCGATGTATGGTCCGGATCGGACCACAGTTTGGACTTCGCAATGACGTGCCATGCGGGCATGGGCTCGTGGACTTCAGTAGCACCGCCGAATCCCCAATATTGTTGGATGCCTTCAACCTTCTGAGAACACGATCCCACTGCACACAGGTCCGACGGTCCTCATGCACAGCAGTGGACGGGTGCTGGAAGTGCCACAAATACAGCCGCTATTGCTTTAGATCCTTGCACTTCTTCTGCATCACGGACAGTGGCTTCATGCCAAACGGCAGCGACTCCACAGAGGGTTCGGCGTTTAAGGATGAGACACAGTTCACAGCGGTCAGTAGAGAAATAACACACACCTGTAGGTTATTCAACAATTAGTCGAGTTCATAGTAGTACAGGCCTTCAATTGCCTTGGAGTGGAAAAACACCGGGGGCGTCGCTTCTGATGCATACAACCAGGAGATGAAGTTCACAACCGGTTGTCCTCCGCGGCAGACTACTTTTGCAATTGGCCCCCAAGCTTTGGCGGTAGTTGCCTGAGGAAGAATGCATCTGTTATTTCCAAGCGAGATTTAGAATGGAAATTTCGATTTCCATTGTGCAAGGAATACTGCGACAGATGCACGTGGACTACAATACACATACCCCTAAACTAGTGTCGCCTGTGTAACCGGACTTCGAGAGCTTCATTGCGACCATCTGAGAGTTCTCAATGTCAAGAAAACCTTTTTGGTCTCTGAGTACAAGTTCCATCATTTGACGCAGCGTATGCGGGGCTGTGCCTCCTTGCCTCGTATTGCGTTTGCTTGCCAACATCTCACGGTTGTTGAGCGGAATACTAGCCTTCAATCTTGATTGTCGGAATACATTACACGGGATCGGCACGCCTGACTGCTTGTGCTGAAGTGCAATGTCCCCAGTGACTTCGTATGCATGCTGTCCACCCGAAATAACCTTTCCAGCTTCCGGATACGTGAGAATGTCAATCCTCTCTTTCTCGGATGGAGGTGCCCTGTCGAAGCTCCTGCGCACATGCTCCTTCTGCTGCTGTGTCATGGTTTGGGTCTGGCCACTTACTGCAAATCCGGCCACATTGTCCATTGTCAGCTGCTTGTGGTGTATCTCGGCAACGTATTCAATGTAGTCGTCGAAGTTCACAGTATCCGGGTTAACGTATAAGTGCTTCTCACCTGACATTAAAACAAACAACAGTAGTGGGACGCGAGCCGCATACGTCACGGGATCAGCAAAGATGAAAAAAATGTGCATGCCCTTTTTTTTGGGTTTAGGAGCTACTGAATGTGCGGCTGAGGTTGGTGCCTGTTCTGCCGCTGGGTCGGGGCTCCTTTGCTTCGCAGGGGACGTTGCACTTGTGTCCGTCACTTCGAGAATCTCTTCATTGCTGGATTTTTTCTCTTGTGTTTTCGGCACTCCCTGAGAAGCCCTCACCGGTTCGCCCTCGTACGTGTCCGAGTCGCTCATCAGACAATGAAATAGTGTCCCACAGGTACAAAAAGCAGGAAAAAAGGATATTAATCAGGCCGGGAACAAAAGTATCCTTTGCTGGTACAATTGCAACACAAGAGACAGCAACGAGCAATATTTCAGGTCGGGCGAAACAGCAACAAACTTACGTATTGAGGCATGAGAAAAACTTTGCCTGAGTGGCGCACTACTGAAAAGAACTGCTGCAACATGCTTGGAAACACATGACAAACAGGTTTGAATTTGCTGTCGTTACCAAAGTACATGCAAGCGAGATGCATCAAAAGACAATGCATTGAACAGTCCTTTCGCTGCTACAATATGACATTTCAAGGAGCGTGCATTAATGGCATCCATCAACATCAAACCTGTGTGTATCGAGTTGGGAATTCGACACACAGTGTTCACGCGTGCACTGTGCTTACTACACTTGTTTACATAGGAATGTGTATCCGGCCTCTACGGTGTGAACATTGCAAATCAGAGGTTGAGGTATTCCATTCGAAATGGCGAATGGAAAAGTTCCTATACCCTGCGAATCCAAAACAGGTTCAATCTGTTGTGTTGGCTGTTGTTATAATGTTTATCTGTACGTGAAAAATGGTTGCATCGTATATGTCGAGCAGCACGTGTGCAAGGGGAAAAAATTTCAAAACCTCTTTGTATTCGGAATTTCGCATGGCGCGCAGACAACACAATGGTAACGTTGCACCAATCAGCATCGACAATATTGCATTCTGAGTAAATTTCGTTTTCTTACAGTATACTTCCCGTGTCTGTGGCATCGTCAATTTGAGGTAGCAGGGGTTCGGCTTCTTCCATCACAAGTAGGTCGTCTTCAGCGGTGGCCTCACCTTCCTCATCGTTAGAAGGCAAGGAAGCAATAAAGGAGGGGGCAGGTCTGCAGACCGCAAGTGGTGCCTGTGTTGTGATGGATCAGGTTCGCTTCGCGGGTGTGCAGCAGGAGCATCTGCCAAATGTCTGCCGTGTCGTGCAATGTATGGTGCAACCCGAGCTGGAGGTATGACGCGCCGAATTGGGCCTACACGTCTTAATATTTGCCCCCATACCGGTCCACTTCTCGTGCTGTCGTGGGAGGAACACCAGCTTGTGTCAATGTACCAACAGGTAATCGGGAGGTGGTGCTGGCAACGATTAGCTTTACCGCGTGTCGTAAACACTGAACATACAGCTCTCTGTTCGCTGTGATGCAGGGGGGTGATCGCCACTCGGTGCCTGGTGCTGGGGCACAATCTCAGGAGCATGGGTGCTAACCTCATGCGGTAGGGGGAGGGTAATGAACAAGTTGTTCAGACCTGTGAGGTCCTTCACCTGCGGATTGTTGTGCATGTTGTGTGCATATGCACTCAACTTAGCTTCACATGACTCCTCAACGTGTAGCACTCCTGGGCACCGCCAGTTCCATTTTGGAGAACAGGGCAGTGCAAGGGAAATGCTCTGCACGTATTCCGCCTTTGTTCACTCTGTACCACACAAACTGACGAGTACGGCGAGACTGTATTGCAGGACAGAATGGGCATGGTGGCCAGTCTCCAAATCCTTACCCTCCGCAAGAAGGGTTCTATCGTCAGTTGGAATGGCAGTGAGCCATCTGCCTCCATTGGAAAAACGGGCGGAGGACATGACACTGCAGAGAGGGGAGGAACAGGGACAGACAGAACATGCAATGTGGGCAGACAACATGTTTTCTCGCCACTTTCTAGCGAACCCTATGAGAAGCAATGTCAGCGCACACCTGTCATTAATCATGGTTGTCCCCACAAGAAGGCGATTGCGAGTCTTCACAGGACATAAGCATATTGCGGATGTGCGAACATCGGTGAACAGTATCGCTATACTGGTGCAGGAATCATTCACTAATCTGTTGAAGGGCATTCGCTTCACGCTGCGAAACATTAAACGGGATTCCGTTAGCCGTTTGTTCGGCCAGTTGTTAAACCTCTAGGTTGGAGGCCACTAGCTGTATCGGAAAGCAGGCCTGGAACACATGCTGAGTTGCTCCCGTTGCTCACAGATATGCGGAAGATTGAAGAGCGCACGGGAAACACTATGCCGCTATTGATAGACATGAAAATCTATGCATACATACCGCGGTTTCTCTATGGCCGAAACTACCATACATGCAATTTCCGCTTTTGGTTGAAGGATGTCCCCCTCCTCTATGGTGCTTCGCATCCATAGAAGTACACTCTGACCCTGATTTGGAGAAAGTTTTTTCCGATTATTAGTCAATTGCTCTACACAGATCCACACATGACAAAAGATGTTCCTGCTAACCCTGGTATCCAGTAGATGGAAAAAGTGATGAGGGGTTGTGTCTTGCTTTGGTCTAGGGTGAAGGACGTACTCACGGAAATGCTGAAAGCACTTGAGAAGATGCGGCGGCCTTTGTCTGTCAGCAATGCCGCCACACTACATAAGATTCGCGCTTTGGTTAGGCTCTCAAGTCGCTATGCACCTGCAATCTTCATCATTGGCAACACCCTTTGGAAATCCAATTGGTTGTTGCCCTAGTTTCTGCCAAAGAAGTCTCTGTTGCATGCTTCGCACGGGGCAACGAGCGAACATGAAAGCATCACCAAATTATAAAAATAGTCTTCGAAAATGCGTTCAGCCAACGTGGACACTGACCCTTCAGACCACGCTGGACTTGCACCATGGTTTGTGTATTCCTTGTCCTGTAATCCGCACGCAGTGCAAGGCGGAATTCCACAAAGGGCGGCAAACCACCTGCAGCTGCAGCTCTGAGGATTTGCTTTCCGTCGCAAAATTGCTTGCAGCGAAGCGTCTTGCGTACTTCAGAGGCATGCAAAGATGACTGCGGAGTGCCATGTGTCATGACATGGAAAAGACTGGTACAGGAGGCTGGTGTGCACAATATGCGAAAACAACATGGTCCATATGTTTATACACATGTGTGAGAGTTACGTACATTAATTCTGACAAAAACAATGTAGGATGTGGGGATTTGCTTTGTTGCAAGGTATAAGGAAATTCACTCATGCTATTGGACATTTTCATTCGAAATGTCATCCGTCGAAGGTGTCAAGTGGGAAAAGGGGCGGAGCGGGTGAGGATAGGGCAGACTAGGAGCCGGCGAGGGCCAGGAGAACCGAGAAACCAAGGGGCACAAGCGACGAGGGGGAGCGAAGAGAGGAAGCGTGGATGCCACACGCAATGCTCTGCACCGTGTGCGCAAAGAGGGAGGGAGCGGAAGGAGGGACACAGCCAGCACACAAGGGCGGGCGAGGGGAAGCCGGGGAAAGGCGGGGGAAGCAGGTGCCCCGCAATTTGTGGTGCACCGTGCGTGAGAGAGAGAGAGCAGACAGTGAGGAGCCAAGGGGGCGCACAAAGGGCGAGAGACAAAGAAAGGGAGCGGGTAAGGGAACAGGGACAAAAGAGGAGCGTGCCGCGCAGCGTGTTGTGCATCTTGCGCGCAGTGACTCCTGCCTGAGCCGACACATTTTAGGTGTGGCCCGCGCAGGCAGGCGCGGTCACACGCTGGTGGGCCCCTACTAGGTGCCCCACATACGGCGAGGCCGCCCGCGGCGGGGAAACCTGCGGGGGCTATGCAAGCAGCGGGCAAGGCGTCGGAGGCCCGAAAGTGACGAGGATGTATACATCCTGTGGGAAGGTAAGTGTCGTGCAAGGTGTATAGCATACTGACATGCATCGTGCCCAGAGGGGGGCGGAACAGAGGAAGCAAGGGTGGGACAGACGAGGGGGCAGGAGGGGACAGGAGCGGCAGAGGGGCCCAAGAGGCGGGAGCAGACAGGAGAGACGGAGGCATAGGAACAGGAGTGCCTCGCACATTGCTCTATACCGTGCACGCACAAGCAGGGAGAGCGGGCGGAGGGACAAGGCCGGAACAAAGGGATGGTCCGAGAGCAACCGGAGGGGGAGCAACAGGGAATCCAGCTGCCCCGCAAGTTGCTATGCACAATGCGCGCTACAGCAGCCAGGGCCGGGGCACAGCAGACGGACAGCGAAGGACAGAGAGGGCCCACGGAGGGCGAGAGCACAAACGAGGGAGGAGGGAGAACGAGACTACGGTACGTGGGCTTGCCACGCATGGTGTCGTGCAATTTGCGCGTCCTGTACCTGCTTTTACCTTGCATCTAGCCAAAAGGGGGAGTGGTAATGACGTGAAGCCGAAGTGTGACCGGCAAGGCCGTCAGTGGCAGAAGTGGTCATGTGCATAGATGGCACGAGGGGGACGGGCACCAGCGGCGCCATCCGTCGGGCCTCCCATGAGATGACCTTGCTGGATGGACACGCAGAGGGGGCGGGCGCCAGTGACGCCATCCATTGGACCCCCTGCGTAACTGATGATGTGGCAGAGACCGTCGAAAGGGCACGCGGAGGGGGTGGGCACCAACGGCGCCATCTGGTGGGCCCCCTGCGGCTATGATTTTGCAGACAAACTAGGTGGCCGGGAGATGCAACAACGAATCCCCCGTCCGTCACTCCGCGCCACTGCAATAGGACCTCACGGGGCTCTATCGCGCTCAAGGGTGGCAGTGGCCCGGGGGGGGAGAGCGCACGGCGGCTATGTAGCCGCCACTTCCAACAGACTGATACTGCGGCACCGGTATCAGGCTGTGCGGAAGTGGAGACACAAGCACTAGGGAAAGGATGGGTGGTCAGCCCCCCCCCCCCCCCCCGGGCTGTTAGGTGCCGAAACAGGGGCCCTCCCCTCAACAAGGGCGGCGGATGGCGCAAAAAGCCTACGAGGCGTACGGTAAGTCCTCCCCGCTGCCCGCACCTCTTCATCTTCCGTTTCCACCCGGGTACGTACCTCCTTCACTAAGTGACAGCAGGGAGTAGGCGCGGGACACTGACGACATGGGGCAGACCTGGCGACTACCGCCGTATGGCAAGGAAGTCGTCCTTCCTACAGCCCAGACGCATTCTGATTGTGCTCGCACCGTGCTTGCATCTTGCTCGCTTCCGGCAGTGGGGACCGGAGGGAAGAAGGTGTGCGACGGAGAACCAGCGGACAACCCCCCTCCGTGTGAGCGCACGTGTTGTTGTTCAGGAACAATAGATTTGGTGAACGCGTGTGTGTGTGGGTTGGTGTTTGCTTTATATATGAAGCTCCGCAAGCCGCTGTTTTGGCCACACCGTTTCTGTTTCTCCATGCGGCGGGTCGTGTCGGCCAAAACATTAAGGATCCACACGGCAATAAACTTCAAGGCCCCCTCCCCTTCTCCCGTGCAGTGCAGTGGGGCGCAGTGGGGCATCGCGCACGTCGCTGCTGTACTAGAGCGTAGCTGCACCTGCCCAGTTCTTCACCTACTGCACACGTACATGTAGATGTCGACGGCATATGTGCAGGTTGGACCACCGCGCATCTCCTTTACAGACATTGATGCGGACGGGTGAGCACGCGTCCACCGGCGGGGCCGTAGGCATCTCCCCGGCGCTCCCAAATGTCCTATATACTAAGTGTTTGCTTCGGTGTTGATCTGGTGCCATGGCCTGGCATTGGGGGGCCATGATGGACACAACATGACGTACGGTTTGTGCGCATTCAGGCAGCGGTAGGTGGCAGTTGGTACCAGCAGCCCCCCCCCCCCCTCCGCCCCCCCCACCCCCCCACAGAACCCCAGCGGCGGGACGGGAGAGAAAGAGGCAACGGGGAGACCGGCCGGTGCCCCGGGAACAAGGGCAGGGGCCACAAGCGGCTGGGAACGCGGCCCAGGGAGAAGAGGCAGAGAGCAAGGCGGACCCGGGGGTAGGTAAAAAAAAAAACACAACGCCGTGCCCTGCACACCCACTGCCCAAAACCACGCAACGCCACCCGTACACAATTGCTTCGCACCCTGCGCGCCCATGGCAGACAGTGCGACCGGGTGGGAAGGTGCCAGGGCAAGGACGAAGAGGCCCCCCCAACGGCCTGTGCCTCGCAACGTGCCCACATCATGGTCGCATCGTGAGCGCCCCCAGAGATAGGAACAAAAAGGTGTGAAGAGACGAACAGCCGGATGACCCCCCTTCCCCCCCCCCCGCCCCCCCGCCCACCCAAGGACCCACAGCGGGGGGTCAGAAGGGAAAGAGGCACTAGGGAGGCCAGCCGGAACCCCAGGTGCAGAAGAGGGATAGAAAGGCGAGACTGACGCACAAAGCACCGTGCCCCGCACCCCCAAGGCCCAAAACCAAGCAACGTGCTCCGCGCCCGGCGGCAACGCACCTAGCAAGCCCACAGCAAGCAGAGAGCGCGGAAGGGGGGGCTACGGAGCGCATGCCACCACCACGAAAACAACCAAGGCCGCCACTGAGGCCACCGGGAGGGTAGCCTCGGGCGGCGAGAGCAGCAGAGACATGGGACGGGGGCGACAGGGCGGGGCGGGGGGGGAACACGGTGGCAAAGACCACGCTTGCAGACAGGCTTGTTGCTGTGCACCTTGCATGTCGTGCGTGTCACACGCGCACGCGCAACCTCAACCATAGCCTGGCCCCGAAACTGTCGTGCATCGTACCTGTGAGAGGGGGGGAAGAGGGAGCAGGAGAGGACCAGGCCACGCACAGAGAGGGGCCCCAGCACCAGCGGGGCGGCGCGGACCGGGGGTACACGGGAGCAGGGGGCGGAGGGACAGCAGCCGGCGGAGGGGACGGGGGGGGGTTCGGGGCAAAAAATGTCCAAAGGAGACGCCGGCAGGGGACCCGGCCTCGGGAGTTTGCCCCCCCCCCCCCCCCCGGCGACCGTATCTGCCCCACTTGAGCTCACGCAATTAGGTGGGATACGCCCGGGACCGTTGGTAAGCGGCCCGTGGTGGCACCGGCCTTGAGGGGTGACCAATGGGTCTGACAAGGAGCACTCCCCACGGCACGTACTGCGGCGCATTCCCAGTGAGGGGCTGCGGGTAGGGCACACCGTCCATAGGGGCAGGCAAGAGACGCGCCTGTCCCGCAAGGGCTCCCCTGCGACCCACAGCGTACCGACCCCGGTTTGGGGAACGGCCGGAGTACCTAGCTACGACGCAGGTCCATTGGTACGAAGCGGACACAAATGGACGGCCCACACAACAGCGTTACACCCTGACGGGGAGTGCAAGCACCTAGTAATTTAACGACCGACTTTTCCCAAATCCACACAATCTATCTGAATGCCTCTAAAATCTACCCAGAAGAAACTTTGTTCTACTTTTAATGGTGCTTTAATGGTGCATTGCCCATCATTTCTCCTTTCATTGTTGTTTTCACCACAGAAATTGTTCAAAACAACCATACACAAAGGATGACTATCCGGGAAAAAAAAATGCAACATTTCACATTTTCACATATTTACTAGTTGGATAGTGCAAAATTGGCTCAGATTCTCATAACCAAATGATGATTTGCTCATGGTGGTCCTCAAATAGCACGTGCGCATAGGATTTTTCCAACCAGGTGTCCAATGTGAACATGTTTCCTAGACAAAAATCAACAAATTCTTGAACCATTGTTGAAACTAACTGGCACTTTGCTGTCATTGTTCATCAGACGTAACATCAATGGAAAACCATTCAACCAAAAATTTGCGAAAAATCATCGACGACAATCACTGTAAACAAAAGCAAATGCAATACATCTTCTCTGTGCCCAATGCAAATTCACGTACCCAGTTCAAATTCAGAATGCACCGAATGATGAAACACTATTAGAAAAATCAACCTTTGCACAATACTTGACAACATGTGCCTTTGATCATCACTGTGTGCACGAACAACCAGAAATTTAGTCAGACAGGATGTCAATATGCTGAGCTGCAACAAATGCCCCGAAGTAAGGCAAACCTGGACTACGAACATTGCGGAATTCGTGAACTCCAAGTATTCAGGGGAGCACTGTGACCTACTGGTTACCAGAAATGGTATCTGCAGCACTGGGCTGGTTCGCTGCACGCTCTCAAATGCAACGTTGGTGTAGGCATGGCAGTGCAAAGACCAGGACTGGCATTGAATGGGAGCTCTGTGACTCACTGGTTTCAACCGATTCATGAACCATTGTTGAAGCTAAGTGGTAAGTTGCTGTAATTGTTCGTCAAACACACAAACGACCAGATATTTAGTTAGACCGAATGTCAAAATGCTGAGCTGCGACAGATGCTCCCCAATATGGCAAAACTGGACTGAGAGCATTGCGAAAATCGTGAACACCAAGTATTCACACAATGCTGTCAAACTCACAGCAATAATAAACACCGATTAAGACAATGAATATTGCCGGACAGAAGAGGGGAGTGAGCAGTGCAGGGTTTTGAAGCACCACTGTTTGTGCCGTTCACCATCATTGAATGCAGAAATGACCGGAAATTTAGTTCGACAGGATGTCAAAATGCTGAGCTGTCCCCCCGTATGGCAAAACTGGACTGAGAGCAATGCGAAAATCGTGCACAACAAGCATTGACACAATGCTGTCAAACTCACAGCAATATATCTTATAATCAAAGAATAATCCCACACCCCATGGAACACAATAAACAAAGACAGGATGTCAAAATGCTGAGCTGCGACGGATGTCCGGCCGTATGGCAAAACTGGAGAGCATTGCGAAAATTGTGAACTCCAAGTATTCACCCAATGCTGTCAAACTCACAGCAATATCTACACATGGCGTTCGTGCTGCAATATCCAGGTGGCAGTTTTTCTGGAAACACACTGTGTGGTTCAGGGGTCAGACCAGACAGATGTACCTCGTGACACTGCGCGGCAAGAAGGGCGCATGACGCACCAGTGGCGGAGCGTTGGTGACACTTTCATCTGAAGAAAAATGTTGGCAGTCTTCGGCCCGCTCTTCCTCAGGGTCGAGTTTCTGCTTTACCCTCAACTATGCCCACAGCACGTTCATGGTGAAAGGCTCGAGGCTATATCCGTTTTGTCCTTTGTGTTGATGTATGGGTGACACCTTCAGCTCATCAAGCATAATCCACGTCTCGACAGTCACCAGGTGCCACTCTGCACGCACAAGCCACTTGCACCCACAGTGGCGTCCCCAGTAATTCCATTCTTCCAGTTATTTGATTTCAAGGTTAGCATTACAGAGCGACTGAAGTGAGCCACGCAACAAAGGGGTGAAGGGGCAGTTGCATTTCGTTGCTGTATGCAACCTCTTAGCATTCTCGATAATCAGGTGCAAGTTGGGCGAATGAGGCTTCAACCCCTTGTTGTGCCACCCGAACGTTAATGGGCCACAGGCTCCACAGAGCTAGGCACACATAGAGGCAGATGTGCTGACGCTCAGGATCCCGACTGAATACAGACAAGTCAACGAACGACCAAGGGAGGTGCGTTCACACCTCTTACCACAAGTACCCAGTCCCTGGAACCCCACGCCTAGGTCCGGTTTCCTGGAAACTTATTTGAGAATCCATACTTATCCGTTCCATCTATTCCCTCCACACACCTGCCCATCCCCGTCAACATCCGCCTCCTTAATCATTTCATCCACTTCCGCATCTGTGAGCTTTTCGCCAAGATTCGTCATCACGTGTCGTAACTCCGCAGCAGAAATGAACCCGTTGCCGTCCTTGCCAAACACGCGGAAAGCCTCCTTGATTTCAGCTTCCGTGTCACCAGGGTCCATTTTGCGACTCATCAAGGACAGGAATTCAGGAAAATCGATAGTCCCTGAAGTTAGCGTGTCAGGGGGAACTCGAGTGAACCCTCAAACTTGCAGTAGGTGCCTTGCAGTATCGTGACTCGAGCAGAAAGTGACCCCCACGCCGGCGCACACCAGAGCCATCTTGGTCAACGTCGTTGATCGTCTCTTGTAACTCGGCTTCCGTTGCACGACACCATAATCCACCTGAAAGCAAACGGAGGCCGAGGAACCTGGTTAAAACACAACGATGGCACAAAAGAAAAGGGTGGGTCCGGTATCAGGAAACAATCAAAGAGTTTTCATTTTTCCCTGATTGATTGTTGACGTCTGGTTTCGTTGTGCCGTCATCCCACCATCACTTTGACACCACGGCACCTCCACGGTCAATCCCAGACCCTCGGTACGACACTAACGACAACTTTTTGGTGGAAACGTGCGCAAGTGATGGTTGTCGATCAACGTAGGTTTCCTACCCTCACTTCCACATCACAACACCTCTACGGTCACTGTCAACAAAGAGCTCTGAGAATCCACGTCGGACATAGATATTTCTGTCCCCGAAAACGCCTCATCGGTCGTCCTTGATGTTGGACCAGTCCACACTGGGTCGTCGTTGATGGCTGAAGGCGCAAACAAGTCAAGGAACAGAGTTTTCAACCACCCGCTTCGTCGCGCACTAGTAGTAAGTAGTAAGTAGGTAGTAAGTCACGGGAGAGCACCTGCAATTGTCACGGAAACGACTTTCTGTGCCACCAAAGAGCCCCCTTGGTAGAGGTAGATGTCCATAAAAGTAGATCCGGATGTATCAGCGGCCGGCGAAAACGCCCGCTAACTTGGTGTTGAGGTCGGTGAGCACTTCTTTGACGAAAACGCTGAAAGAGTTGCTCAAGACTTCGTACAACCTGCACAGTCGCCAACGGATGTAAAGGATATGGGAATGTCAGCTTCGGGTCAGAAGGTGGGAAGTGTTGAGGTTGTGGGGGAAGGAAGGAAGGAGTTGAGGGTGTAGGGGAAGGAAGGAAGGAGTTGAGGTTGTGGGCACGCAACTCAATAAACAAGGCACCACAAATAAAGAGTACAAGCTTCTGTATTGCGACTCCAAAGTACACGTCTTGAGAGTCCAGCGCAGTGGTGTCCGGCACCAAACAGCAGAACCCCGGCACCAAATAGCAGAGCCCCGGCAAAAAAAGGTCTCTACACGGTAACTAACCCCACAAAACCTCCGGCATAAAAGCGCCACACAGCAGCACCGGACGGCAGAACTACCTGCGGCACACATGCAGCATCCGGAGCGGCACATTCCCAACTACAAGCAAATCAGCAAGCAAGCAAGACGTGACCTGAGTCATGGCCCCCATTTCCGCCTGCACCTCTTGGCTACCTCGTGGGCCTGCTCGGCGGAGCCGGAAGCCTGTCCTTCCATTTATGGCTCTGGTCCACCTTCGATGCCTTTAATTCATTTTGATTTGCCTGTGAAGTACAATCGGAAATTCAGCCCAGGGCTGTGAATTCCCGGATAGGGCTGTGAATTCCCGGATGTCACGGATGTTGACCTTTGACCGACCAGTATACGCCCGGACCAAGTCCTCTTAATTGCTTTGTATGCACCGTGCAACTTTTGCTACCAGAAGGTTACAACCTGAAAACACTGACAAGTGATCTCGTCGCAAATCCAATCCCCGCAAACGCAAACACTTAAAGTATCAATATGGCTATACAGGCGACTCAGTCCGGATTCTTAAAGGTGATAAAACGTGGAATTCAGTGTAACTTAATCGAAAAGCTACAGATCCTGCGACCAAACGAAACTAACCGCGGCACCATTCCCGGCTCGGGACTCCGTCAGCGGTAAATTACTAGGTGGCATCGGCCCCCCCAAGGGGAAAAACCGGGGGACGGGGACCTGTGCCAGCTTCAGCCCCCCCCCCCCTCCAACCCACACCACGCCCCAACCAAAAACCCGGGTAGTCCCGGAGCAGGCACCAGGGGAGCACCACGAGGGACAAAAGAGAAAGGGGAGAGAAGGGAGGGGAGCACGGAGGGGGGCAGAGGACGACTAACATGTCACGCAGCGTGTTGTGTACTATGCGTGCTACAGCAAGACCGCGGGACGGGCCACCCCGCATCCGCCCGCTCCCCCGCGTTGTCCGTAGGTCGCCCAGTCTTCGATAGCTAAATGTGGCTTCCAGTCCCCACCAATCCCGTGGAGTTGTCAGCCCTCCGGCGGCGTGCCCGCCGTCTGGTAGACACGGTGTCTGACCTCATCAGACACGGGCCGCACATTTCTGCGCCCTTTCAGGCGCGCATGGATGCCGGTCGTCCGGATAGGGACAACGGGTGGGACCACTTCGTCTACCTCTGCTTGCGGCAGGTGTTGGCCCGCGACCCCTCCCCCCCCATACAATGCGCCTGTCATTAAGGCGCAGTTCGGTGACAACGTACTCTTGATAATTGGGGCCCAACCTGCTACCACCAAACTGCACAGTGGGCATTGACAGTGGCTCTAAAAATGAGGCTATCCATCATGACCTCTTGCCAAAATTCACCACAAAAAGAGGCGACAAGTGGTCTAGGTTGTGAAAATTCTCACACAATCATAGAATCGAAGATTTTAGACACCCTTTGGTCCAACCGGTGACAACGCACTCTTGATAATTGGGGCCCAACCTGCTACCACCAAACCGCATAGGGGGCATTGAAAGTGGATGAGGCAAGGTGTGCCTTTCCTCCTTTGGGACAAGCGAGCCCACAGTTAGGACCTCTGACTGATCCAGACCCATGGGGTTCTACCCTTCCTTACAGGGTTTACCTTACCCCTATGTGTGCTACGTATGTCTGTGTGTGTCTCACTTCTCTCCCGGGCGTGGCTCCCGAATCAACGGGCTTCGCTGATGTCGGACCGAAGGTCCTAGTCAGTTAGTAGTACCACTCCTATGGCGCCCAATTTCTGTGCCGGCGCCTATCCTTGGGGGAAGACGGCAAAAGCCCTACCTACTAGAGGGGAGGGGTGGCCAAGTGTGCTAAGGGCATACAAAACGCCCATTTTTGCTAAAGGCCAAAAGCTAACGCGGTCCCCTGCCCACGTGGAAAAGCACGCGGGACAGGGGACACCACTACACTACACTCACTAACGCCAGCACCGGCCTTCGAAGGCAGGGTGAGCACTCATCACTTGCACTCAACTCTTGCCAGGCCTGCTGACCCTAACACCTACACACGCTACTTGGTGTTGCTGTTGAAGGAGTCACGGGTCCTGAAACCCTCCTGTGAGAAAGCAAGAGAACACAACGCTACTAAGCGGTTGTGGCTTAACGGGGACGCCACTACGCGTTTCCCTGTCACGGCTTGGAGGGAGGGAGTGCTCAGCGTGCGTGCACAGCGTGGATGGCGATGAAGTCGGACTGCACTCACCACTCCTGGTTGAGTTGCAGTTGTTTGTTTATTGTGATCAGCGCAGCATAGTTTAGCGCTGCCCAAGTGGGACTGCACCAATCACCCTTACCTTCCCACTTGAAGAGCAAAGGCGGATGCAGGAGCGTTTGCAGCGGAGGAACCAGGACAGACTCCACGTGTTATACGCTTCTCAGTCTGCCCTATAATACGCTGTCTATAAACGCCCCTATCAAGCAAGCAAGCTGAAGAAGCTCCACCCTTTCTCTTATAGAACGTGGGCTGGAGCCCCTGGGTAACCTAAGCAACGCTTACCGTGCGCAATTCGCGTGGCCTACCCTTTGATGCGTAGTAAGAAAAAGTGCTTTTCCATTGCTTTGGGACATACTCTAGTTGTATTAGAGATGCACTGAGCATCCATGCATTTTTATCTTAGTATTGGTCCAGCCAAAAGTGGTGATAACACATTTTGACCTATGGAACCAAACACCCAATCAGGATATGGAGTGGACCCCTTAATCCCCTTTCAATCAGAAGTAAAACATCTTTTCCTGAGTTGACTGAGCACTGACATACCTAAGGTAGAACCTATGAATTTATCTATGTTTTTCCATGAATACTTATCTGCCCTAGTGGTATGCACCATAGGGGGTTAGGCACCTCTTTTTGAGAGGTCCTGGGTTCAATTCCTGGTCAGCCTAACTAAGTAGGAAGATCCCAACTAAGTAGGAAGATCCCATGTGACATGGCAGTGACCTCATCGCCACATACCATGCCACCTCAGCACATATGGGAGCCAAAACAAAGAGTGCACATCTCCTAAGATGGCACTATGGAGAGAGAGTGATCCTGAGGCAGTTTTCTAACTCTTTTCCCAAAACATTTCAGCTATCTCTGTGAATATGCATTCATTTGTATCCTGAGTTGCAGTTTCTGTGAATACCTAATCATCTTTCACTGTTTACACTGCAGCCCTTCATGCTTTGATCCTGAATTACCTTCTCTTTGCATACTGTTGGCTTGGGCTATCCTGGATTGAGTTGGCTTTACTGTATTTCAACAAACAAAAGCTTTTCATCATCCAAAACCAGCAGCAGGACACCCTACAGCAACAACAAGCAGCAGGAGAAGCAAAAACACAGTGCTGAAAACACTATAAACTTTTCTGGTAGCAAGAGGCAGCCTGTCTCTGTGCACCGGCAGCGACCCCGCGCCGTACAACCAGTGCTCCGAGCAGGCAAACATATAAGCAGAAGGGTGGATTAAGATGGATCCAGGAAGAGTGGACGCCGAGGTGAACACAGCGCCAGCGCCAGAGACACCGGCAAGGCCGGCGCCTGACGCTGTACCTTCGGTGGAGCCCTTACATGGGCCAATGGATACGGCGGAGGACTCCTTGGATGGCCTCCAGACGGCCTTTGGGGCCCTGTCGGTGAAGGAAATGGTCTCTCAGCCTCAGCCTGTGAAGAGGAAGAGAGGAAACGAGAGCGAGAAGGATGCTGGAGAAGGAGCAGACGAAGGAGAGGAGCAAGGGCAAGACCCGACGGATATCCCTACCTTCGAAGGCGCACCAAGCGCTTCTGGCCTCCAAGCATCACCCTCTCCCCTAACCACCACACACCCAGCCGCCGCTACATCCACTTCCACAACCAACCAGCCTATGGCAGAGGGCACAGGCTTTACTGGCATGCCTCACTACCCCGCCTATGGCATGGGCCCACCTACCACTGCGCTCCTTGAGGCAACTACTGCCAGTGAGCCGGTGGCTTCCAGCTCTGCGCCGCGTTGGTATGCGGCTGACCATCCCCATCCACTCCACGCCACGGGAACCTACATGGAAGTTCCTGGGTATGCTCCTGGGTGTACACCTGGGTATGCACCCCTGAGTGGGTTGAGGAGAGGACCAGAGTCTCTGGGAGGCAGGAGTAGAGGATCGGGAAGATCCTCCAACAGGTCCCTGACGCGGTCGGAGATCAACGAGGTGCTCCAAGGAGCCACTTCGAAAATCGTGAGCGACCTCACGCAAGAGATCAGGGAGAAGCTGCAGCCCCTGATGATCCCGTCCCATGCGTCACCTACGACAGTGGGGATGTCACCCCACCGAGTACAGGCTAACCACCTGGCGGCAGGGTTGACGAATACCCTGGGGAGCCTGAGGAGCCGACCGATGCCGACTCCTGCAGCAGTACCAAGAAGCCCATTCGTCCCGAGGACAGCCCAGCCGCCCTACAGTCACGTGACGAACTCGACGAGGGCCGAGCTGGACCAGCTGGGGCTTACAGCCCTAAGGGCTATGGTGGACGTGGAGCCTTATGGCTCCAGTGATCTAGGCGGAGACCCCTCCGATGATGGGCCGCCTTCGATGACTTCTTCTTCGCCATCGGATGACGAAGACCCTGAGGACCCCGAGGACTCCAAGGGTAAGAAGAAGAAGAAGAAGAAGAAGAAGACCCGACGCCCTGAAGGACGCCGAGCTCAGGAGGCGAAGGCTATTGCCACCTCCAAGATAGTGGTGAACCTGCCTGAATTCACAGGCAAGGACCTCAGCGAGTTCGCTGAGAACTTTGGCCGGTTCCTACGACTGACCGGCCAAACCCACGCGAGTGGGCGAGTGAAGTGCGACCTGCTCCTGCAGTGCTGCAAGACGAAGTACCTGGAGAAGCAGGTCCGGCAGATCGTCACCAACTCCGCCACCTTTGCCGACGTGTTGGTTGCCCTGGAGAGGCAGTACCCAACCTACGAGACCGACCTCTCCATCAAGGCCGAGATCCAGAACCTGCCCGTGCTGCCGAACAACCCCAAACCCGGCAGGGTCTCCGAGCTGTTGGCGGACCTGGACCACTGGGCTGGGCGACTGACGCCCGGTTCCTACAGCAGCGACGACCTGCTGTTTTGGTTGTGCTCCAAGCTCCCCCGTGAGCTATGGGACGAGTGCCGTCTGACGGCTGAGCGCAAGGCTAGATCCCTCCGCTACGAGGATCTATGCGTGCTGCTCCTGGAGATGGCGCTGGAGAAGGAGAGCGACCAACACCTGAACCACTACCGTCCTGGTGGTGGAGGTTCTGGAGGCAAAGGGTACCAAGGGTCCCGACCTGGGCAGGGGACTACCCCCAAACACGCCCACGCCCGCCTAATGGAGAACGTGAAGGAGCTATTCTGGTGTGATGCCAGAGATGAGCAGGGCCACCTGCAGCATGCCTCCGACTGCGAGCAGCGAGACTGCTTTGTTGTCCAAGGGAAGCAGCAGGAAAAGATCACCGGCGCCAAGGTGAAGATGCCGGATCATTACCGCTGCACCATCACGTGTGCATTCTGCGGTAAGCGGAAGCACTATGAGGACGAGTGCTACCATAAGCAACGCCTATCGGCGAAGCTTAAGGGGGAAGATCCTGGCAAAAGCTCAGGCAAAGGTGGAGGCAAGGCCAAAGGCAACGACTCCGGCAAGGGCAAGTCGAAAGGACGTGGTCAAGGTGGTCAAGACAAGGGTCAAGGCGGACGAGGAGGAGGCGCTAATCGCCAGAACGACAACAAGAACAAGGACAAGAACGGAGGTAACCCCAACCCTAATCCAGGGGGGAACTCCGAGCCCTCTGGAGGGCAGTCTGGACCTACCACACGCTCACAGACGCAGGCCCAGCAAGAACAAGGAGCCAAGCGTGAGCATGAAGGTGGTGACGACGGCAACGCCAAGAAGAGAAGCCGTTTCATGAGGATGGCCCGCAAATTGCGGAACAAGGGGTTCGAGGTGACCTGTCCCGCGGAGTTCTGACGGGGACGCTCTGGTGGCACCCAAGACCTGGTGTTTTGGGTACGTATCCGACTAGGGGGACGTGAATACCTGGGGGTACTGGATACTGGAGCCACAATATCGATAGTGGCCAAGAAAATTTTACCTTGTGGGAGCCTGAAGAACACCATGACCACCGCCGCTATACGGATGGGGGATGGACATGTGGTGCACAGCTGCGGGGACTGCGAAGTGGAGGTACCTATGGGCTCCAAGACTATCGCCCATCGGTTCTATGTGATGGACACTGATGCCTTCGACTTTGTACTGGGTACTGACTTCTTCGTGCAGCACTCCCAGATACAATCCCTGACGCTGCAAGCGCCCTACCTCCTGTACGTGGACCACGGCAGTGGCAGAGAGTCTGTGCCACTGGAGCAGTCGGAACATACCTCGAGTTACCTGAGACTATCGAAGGAGGAGCCCTCGAACATGATGGCGGCCTCCAAAACTGAAGACTATCAACTATTGGGGGGAGTCCTAAACCAAGGTCTGAGGGAGTTGGGTTACTCTCGAGAAGACCTAAGTGTGGAACTGTTCGCCAGCGACAAGCAGCATGTACTGGACCTATACTGCAGCAAGGGGAAGAACTGCAGCTACAAATTTTACTGGCCCTCTTTCGGGATGGCCTACGGGAACCCCAGATTCAGTGAACTGGGGAAGGTGCTGACCAAGGTGGCCTTGGAACGTTCCCGTATGGTCCTGTGTTCCCCCGATTGGGGAGCCCACGGGGGCAACGAGTACTGGCGAACCCTCCTTGATAAGCTGACTATCAGCTCTGTGCGGTTACCTGATGAGGCCATCTACGTGCCTCTGGGACGCAAGACGCCCATTGGGAAGCCCGGATGGGGGAGTATGCTCAGCGTGGTGGACGGAAGTCTTACCACCATCCCCTGGGAAGACCTGGACCCTACTCTGGTCCAGGCTATACAACGAGAAAGCGATGGACTCACCTTGGGTGACTTGAAGGATCGCCTACGACCTCAAGATGCTGTTGAAACTACACCCGGAGGAGATGAGTACGTCGTGACTGACACCAACGCCCCCAACTCTCCCTGTCATGTACCTGTTCCTGATGGAGTCTCTGAGTGTGGACTATCTGAGCTACCTAGCTCTATCCACTCAGACGACGAAACTGAGCACGACGCCTTCTTCGTGCAGACTGCGGTGGAAGAAGTGGAGAACGCCGAGTACGTCGCCCCACTAAAACCCCTACTCTCCATGAGGGTGGAAGACCCCGTGGATGAAGAGCTGGACCCTCGATCCAGGCTCAGGGAGTATGTGGATTCCAAGAGGAAGTTGGTGGCGAAAAAGCTATGCTACGCGAAGCCTACCCGCAGCTCGTGGCCACTGAAGCAAGGACGTATGGGAGACCTATCCCAACTGAAGGAGGACCTCGAACAGAAGATCACCACCTGGCAAAGGGAGGTAGATCTCAAGCTCATGAAGAGCGTATGGGGTGCCCATGTGAGGACCCCAGATGAGGACGACCTCTCGGAGGAATGTGTATGTGAACCCCCTAAAGCGTGCCTATGTTGCCATCGTCCACCGGAGATGGTTGAGCAAGACCTTCTGTATGCCTACCAAGGGCTGAAGGATGCTACCGCGGGCGAAGAGTCGGTGGAGGACCACCTCCCGACGTCTATTCAAGGGGCAAGCAACTTACACTCCGACGAGGACATGGAGGACAAGATCAAGGTACTGGACCCGCGGGTGCAAAAGCTGATAAGGACCTATCTGGAGGTGTTCGGAGAACTACCCCCTCCAGCCTCATGCGACAAGCTGGTACAGATGGACCTCAAGCTGAAACCCGAGTTCGTGGGTCACAAGATCCGGAGGAGACCCTATCCAGCTCCTAAAGAGCAGGCCGACGAGATTGAGCGACAGATACAAGAATGTATCGACGCTGGCCTAGTCCTGGAGTACAAGGATGGGGACTACCCCCTACACTGCAGCCCCTGTTTCCTGGTGGCTAAACCTGGGTCTACAGCCAAACGGCTGGTAGTGGACTATGGAGAGCTGAACAAGAAGACGCTGAACCACTCAGGGTCCATTCCCAATATGGAGTCTACCCTGGAGAAGATAGCCTCCTGTCGCTACAAGACCAAGATGGACAAGCGAAGTGGATTCTGGCAAGTGGACCTGACGCCCAACGCGCAGGAACTACTGGCCTTCATCACCCCTCAGGGGAGGGTATTCAAGTGGAAAGTCATGCCATTCGGCGTGGCTAACGCCCCCGCTCTGTTCCAAGAGCTGATGAACAAGATCTTGTCCATCCTACGAAGGAGACCTAAGGTGCAGGAGCTCATATCCCGTGGGGCCCAGATGGAGGCTCACATCGACGATGTATGCCTCGGGACCAATACCCAGGAGGATCACCTAATCCTCTTGGGTGAGTTCTTTGCGGTCTGCCAGGAGAACCACACACGACTCAAGCTGGAGAAGTGTGAGTTCATGCAGGAGACCATGCAGTACCTGGGGTTTGACGTTGGCTATGGGTGGTGGACCCCAGCGGCCTCTAAGGCCAAACCCCTGATGGATGCCAAGGTACGACACGAAGACCCCAAGAAAGGACTTCATGATGTACGCAGTTTCATTGGGGCGTGCAACTTCTATCGCCGCCACATCAAAAACTTCACCTACACCAGCGCGGTACTGACTGACTTGATCAAGAAGAGTACTACTTGGCGCTGGGGCCCACAAGAGCAACAAGCGTTTGACGAGCTCAAAGACAAGGTAGCCAACGCTAAGTGCTTGGGTGTGCCTAGGGCACAAGGGGAGATTATCCTGGTGACCGACGCCAGCAATGTGGGCGGTGGTGGAACGTTGTTCCAATGGCAAGCACTAGAGAAGGAGGAGTTCGACTCGGCCATTTCCCAATGGGGGACGGAAGGTCTCAACCGAGATGGAACCCTCAAGCACAGCTACCCTGACGACAAGTGGGTCCTAGTACCTCTGGGCCACTGGAACTGGAAGTGGAACCAGGCCAGGGGGAACTACTCCACCTATGAGCAGGAACTGCTCGCGGGTATGCTGGTGCTATCCTCACAAGCACGACTGTTGGGGAGTAACCCTGTGGTCTGGCTATGCGACCAAGAACCGGTCCGCAGTTTCCAGAAGGGCCCCCCACCTGAGAAGGCCAAGCTACGTCGCTGGTGGACCTACCTCAGTCAACTACGGCTGACGGTACACCATATCCAGGGAGTGAAGAACGAGTGTGCCGACTACATCAGCCGCAACAACTTCGACGCCCTGATTGGTGCCCGGTCTGAAGCGCTGGCTAAGGAAGCGTTCAGCCGTATGGACGTACACCTGGACCTGAACATGACCATGATACGCCCGCTGGATGGACTCCAACAATCGGAGTACCTACAGGAGTTTGGGGATATCTACCGGCGCCTGGAGAAACGCCTTGAACCCCTCCTGGTCAACCAAGACCAGTGGAAGCGGGACAAGAGCTACCTCTGGCACGAGGACCGCATCGTGGTGCCTAGTGACCGAGTCCCAGCGCTGCTGAAGTGGACCCATGAGTCCAGTGGTCATGTGGGTGCTGACCGTACCCTGAGGCTGTTCAAGCAGTGGTTCCACACTACGTGGACTGACGACCAGCTGCGGAAGACGCTCCTGCCTATCGTGGACAAGTGCCCGTGCAGGTCCTGTAAACCAGGGGATATCAGGGACAGAGGTCTCTACTCGACCCTGCCCATCCCTCACTGTGCTAACAGTGTTCTATACGTGGACTACACGGAAATGCCGAAGTTCGGGGGCTATGACTTCGCCCTCGTGGTAACCTGTGGGTTGACCAGGTTTACCAGGGTGTTCCCATGTACCAAGCACATTACCGGAGAGGAGACTATCAAGATACTCCTGGAGGAGTGGTTTTGTGTCTATGGGGCGCCCAAGGAGATCAACTCCGATGAGGACGTACGAGTACGCTCAGATACTGGCTGGTACAAGAGGGTCCTGAGGTCCCTCAATGTCCAGGTGTCTACGGGGATTCCCTACTCTCACACGAGCAACCCCCTATGCGAGCGACAGATTCGTGTCCTGAAGGAGAACGTCAGGATATGGTGCAAAACTGAACGCACCAGAGACTGGGTGAGACTACTCCCCGTCATATCCTTGATGATGAACTCCCAAGAGAGTTCAGCTACTGGCTACTCGCCACATGAGCTATTCATGGGGCGCCCGGCGTGGTTCCTACATGCCCCCTATCCAGAGGACACCCATTCTTCTGTGGGTGAATGGGTCCAAGAGCAACAAGCGAAGGTGGACAAGGCCAAGGCTATGCTCCAGAGAGTGAGGGAGCGTCAGTGGAACAAGAAGAACAAGCACCGTGTACCGGCCACCTACCAAGAAGGGGACTGGGTGCTGGTGCACCACAGTCGACTACCCGCCTGGCCACGCTCTACCAGCGATGACCCATACTTCGGGCCGTACAAGATCCTATCTGTAGATGGACACCGTATCACCGTGCGGTGTTCTCCCCGTCTAGGGGGGACCCTGGTGTGCGCCGCTCAACACCTGAAGCGCTACCATGACCCTGAAGACCTCTGTGGGGAGGAGTGGGAGCTGAACGACGAGGAAATCGCCGCTCTGGACCTACAAGGGGCTGCCAGCCCTATGGAAGTTGAAGGTGAACTCCCCGACATGAACGCCGAGGAGATGGCTAAGGAGGGCTTCTACCTGGTGAAGTCTGTCCTACGCCACCGCTATCGCCAGGGTTGGCGCTTCCTCACCCTCTGGGAAGGGTTTGGAGTCGAAGAGGCCACCTGGGAGCCCTTCTCTGCATTTGTTCTACCTGAGGGACGCCTAAACTCAGTTCTGGTTGACTACTTGTCCCAGAACAACCTTGGTGAGTTGTTGAGGCTCGCTGAGATGCTTGCCTCCAAGAATAAAGCTAGAGACTGAACCTTACCCTTACCTGCCAAAGCGTATGTGTGAGTGTGCTAGTCCTAAGGTCCTGAGAGCAAGCCGCAGAAGTGGTGTCCTAATTATACCCAAGTCTGCGCCCTTGCTGAACCTGGAGGGTTGGCTTATTGATGCCACGGGGTACGCCCCGGGTCTCCCCTCCCCTATGCGCCCAATTTCTGTGCTGGCGCAAAACCTTGGGGGAATACCCAGAGTGTCAATCCAGGTATTGTTTTCCCTACCTACCTGTCTACTACAGGGAGGGGTGGCCAAAAGCTATGAAGGCATGCAAAACGCCTGTTTGCTATGTGGCCAAAAACACTAACCTAACCCACTGTCACAGCCCACCAACCCAGCTAAAATTGCAGGAAAAGGGTGGGACAGTGACACGCCCCCTACAGGTCCTACACACCCTACAGTGGCACCATCCTGGTGGGCGAGCGCTGGGCAACTGGCTCTAGCCCCCACACAGGACTACCACTCCTACACGCACACTCTACTTGGCGTTGCGAAGAGGAAGTTCTCGAGGGTCCTAGCGACCCACCTGTGAAATGACAAGAGAACACAGCGCTGCTAAGCAACTGTGGCCTCACAGGGGACGCCACAACGCGTTTCCCCTGCAAGGGCTTGGAGGGAAGGAGTGCTCTCGTGTGCAAGGCGCAGATGTCGATGAAGTCGGACTCCTTGCTCTGCCACAGGCGGAGCGGAGTTACTTGTTTGTGTGATCCGCGCCCCTGTTTAGCAGGGCATAAAAAAAATGCTGCTGCACCACTCACCCTACCTGCCCACCTGTAAAACAAAGGCAAATGAAAGGGCGTTTGCGGCGGAGGAACCAAGGCACACTCCAGGTATTATACCCTTCTCAGTGTGCCCTATAATACGCTGTCCGCAAACACGCTGCATGGAGCAGCTACCCTTGTCAAGCAAGCAAGCGTTAAGGGACTCCTCAGGTTCTCTTAAAGAACGTACCGAGGAGCCCCTGGGTAGCCTAAACAAGGTTTACCGTGCGCACTTCGCGTGGCCTACCCTTTAATGCGTGTGTGCATGCACGAGTATGCACAATCACGTGGGCAAACCTGCCCATCTCCACAACAATCTTGACTCCACCAGGGGGTGGCCCCGCCTGGGCATACCTACCTTACCTACCGCTGGGAAGTGAAGCAAGGAGAGAAAACAACAGGGGCGCACGCGAAGAACGTTGCTATGCACTTGTGTGTATGACTAATCACCCTGATCTGACCGCTAATCATCTGCAATCTTTCTAATCAATCCCTCTACCGCGTTCTATCGTGGTTATCGTTGTTAACGCTGCTACACGACTCAGTCACGGAGACTCGAGACGAGCAATGTGTATGCGGCATGCAAGACGAGCATACCTGTAGTTTATACCTGATTCATTGAAGTCTTTTCAATTGATTTTCGAATTCTTGAATTTTTGAAGCTTCTATTAGTGTGGGTGGAATTTGTATGTTTGTTTATTAATGTGTGTCTCGTCATTTTCAAGACTACGTGATACATACGTTTATAATTCCATTATTTTTCCATTTTCCGGCGCTTCGCTAGGAGCCGCTCCTGCGCGCCGCCATTTTATGCGTATGAATTTCTGGACTTAAAAAATCCAGAGATGACTATAATTTCTATAAAAATGTGCTGAAGATGCACAATTGGATTCTGCTCAGGTGTGTCGTTTCAGAAAAATTCTGCGCCGTCATTTGACGGATTTTGGTGTCGTCGCTTCGTTTTTGCGTGGATTCGTCCATAATTCTCCCATTCCTGCCTCTGCAGATACCCACGCGCAGCCTCGCTGAGTAGGCCGTGTTCGGGCCGAAACGCAGGTGCCTGGAGAGACTGAGCAGAACCAAGACCCCACCAAGGGGCAAATTAATTTCTTTTCGACTCCCTACGCCCTAAGACAGGTCACAGGTCGCCAGCAGGTTTCCGAGAACCCATGCGAGTGTGTATAATGTGTCTTGCGTTTGGGTTGTGTCGACGCTGCGTCTTGGAGGAAGGGATGCATATGCACATCTTTGGCATGCTCCCAATCTAACCCAACCAAGCCACAGGAGCCCCGGCAGCGCCAAGAGCGCTGAGTCTTCTGTAGGAAACTGTACAATCAGAGCAGCAAAAGGACGCCAGCCATGGTGAGCGCCCATTTTTCAGTGTGAGGGAGACTGTAGGTATTTTAAAGTAGATGTGGAAACCAAGGAAAGGCCAAGAAAAATTCCCTTTTTCCTAAAATGCGACAGTGGTGGCCACCACAGCACAAGGGGGGAGTAAGAAAAAGTGCTTTTCCATTGCTTTGGGACATACTCTAGTTGTATTAGAGATGCACTGAGCATCCATGCATTTTTATCTTAGTATTGGTCCAGCCAAAAGTGGTGATAACACATTTTGACCTATGGAACCAAACACCCAATCAGGATATGGAGTGGACCCCTTAATCCCCTTTCAATCAGAAGTAAAACATCTTTTCCTGAGTTGACTGAGCACTGACATACCTAAGGTAGAACCTATGAATTTATCTATGTTTTTCCATGAATACTTATCTGCCCTAGTGGTATGCACCATAGGGGGTTAGGCACCTCTTTTTGAGAGGTCCTGGGTTCAATTCCTGGTCAGCCTAACTAAGTAGGAAGATCCCAACTAAGTAGGAAGATCCCATGTGACATGGCAGTGACCTCATCGCCACATACCATGCCACCTCAGCACATATGGGAGCCAAAACAAAGAGTGCACATCTCCTAAGATGGCACTATGGAGAGAGAGTGATCCTGAGGCAGTTTTCTAACTCTTTTCCCAAAACATTTCAGCTATCTCTGTGAATATGCATTCATTTGTATCCTGAGTTGCAGTTTCTGTGAATACCTAATCATCTTTCACTGTTTACACTGCAGCCCTTCATGCTTTGATCCTGAATTACCTTCTCTTTGCATACTGTTGGCTTGGGCTATCCTGGATTGAGTTGGCTTTACTGTATTTCAACAAACAAAAGCTTTTCATCATCCAAAACCAGCAGCAGGACACCCTACAGCAACAACAAGCAGCAGGAGAAGCAAAAACACAGTGCTGAAAACACTATAAACTTTTCTTGCGTCATATGCATGCACGGGTATGCACAATCTCTCCTTTTCCTGTTGTTTTTACCTAATTTAACCCAACATAACCAATTATAAGCGTGACTCAACCAGGAGGTGAGCTCCTCCCCAGCTTACCTACCTTACTCACCACGCATCATCTGAATGCCGAGAAAAACACGAGCGCAAAACAACCCTACGCGCTTAAACAAACCTACGGCGAATTATAAACCACTCTAAGCGATTAATGCACTGTGTGTCATGCACGCTTCCCTTGTCTTGTTTCCTGCAGAAAGAGTAGAGAAAGTGGCGCACTGCACAGCGCAAAACAAGCCTAAGCGTTTTAAGCAACCCTACTTTAGCGCTACGGCAACGCAAACACGAGCAAGCACTTTCTTTTCTTACCTGTGAAGAGAGACCAAGGGTGAATTGGAGTACAAGGAAAGCGCCACAGCGTGTGAATGCCTCAATTATGCACATGCATCGCGAGCACAGCGCATATTCTAACCCTACGTGCGCGCTGCGCGCTCCATTTGCATCGCATACCTTTCATTCCTGTTTTGACCTGTGCAGAGCAAGAGAGAGGAGCACCCGAACCCCCAACGAACACAGCGTTGACAACCCTAACGTTTTAACGAAGCAACCAACACGAACACAATGCATGTGTGTGAAATGACACTGGCATACCTGAGAGGTGGGTTGTCCACCTGCTCTGTGGTGTGGGTTGAGTTTGAATACTTTTCCCTAAAGTTTATAAAAATTTTGATGCAACTGTGCAAAAATTTCCTTTAGAACTTTAAAAACTACGGCTCTTACCTTCTTTTTCAAGAGCCGTTTACGCTTGCGCAACCCTGTTTCTGAAGTCCGCTTCTGTTGCGCTTGTCTGCGACTTTGAGTTTTGGTATAAAAGTGACGATTTCTCGCGTGATTTCGTCAATTTTTAGCGATTTGACTTGTTAAATCGCTATACATTTCGCTAAACCACAGGATTCACTCCCTGTTGGTTACATTTTCTATTTTTTTTAGCTCCTGGAGATTTGTGTCCTCCATTGGGAGTATTGCTCCGTCGTGGCCCTTGGTCAGGACATTTACTAAAAGGCTGTTTATACAGCGATAGCCGTCCGCATTAGAGCGTTCGACTGTACCCTAGTGGGCAAGCATGTGTGCTCCAGGGAGGGAGTCCTGGGTTCAAACCCCACTACCCGCAAATTTTTACCAAAAGTTTTCGTCGCACGCTGGCGACTTTTGAGGAATGCCCCATCGAAGGGACATCATTCACGGTACATTACACTGTTTTTAGAGGGTACCTACAGTGTGATAGGCTTCTATGAACTGATGAGGATGTTTTTGGTAAGTTTAAGGCATTTTCTGAGGTAATTTTGGGAATATTTGAGCCTTTTTCCTTGGTCGTACTAGCTTAGCTACCTAGTACTCCAGGGGGGAGTAAGAAAAAGTCCCTGCCATGTCTTTCTTGGAGGGCTTGATCCAGGCCAAGCCCCCCTTAAAACCCTTTTGTTGATGCTAAGACTAACTTAAGTATTTTCATCACTCTTTTGAAGCTTTTAGTACACTTTCTCAAAGTAACTAGGGTTATAACCCTAGCCCCCCATGAAGTTCACCCCTACCACTCAACTGAGCGGAGGTATCTTCCTTCATGGAGGATATACCGAAATAAAATAGGCATTTCATGCTTTAGGCCTTGGAGGTTAAGCCTAGTGGTCTCCCACCCCAAGACCCCTATACTCAATTGTCTCTACCACTTATTGTGGTTCTACTTTTTAACTGTTTCTGAATTCAGTTGCTTGGCCAAGTCATAATCTGTGTCTGGCCTAACTCCTATGCCCCACATTCCTAACCAGCTCCATTTCATCCAAAAGAGTGCACATGAAGTGCTTGATGCTAACTTGGAGGCTAGAGTCAGGGCAGTTTTCACATAAAATCTTTTGTACTATCCATTTGTGATTGAATCTTTGTATTTAAACCTGCTTTGTCTATCTGCAACCCTTCTGTGTTACACTGGATTTCAAATTATTCATTGATTCAATCCACATCCTGTTCTTGCTCTACTTGCTCCTTTGGTTTTGGGATTTCATCATCAAAAACCTGCAGGATTTCATCAAAATCTATAGGGCACTAATCAAGGACATCTTTCTCAAGACATGCGGCGAAACAAACCGTATTTTGATAGCCTCTCGAAACGACCACCTTGATAGTTGCCTTTTTGTTGATCAATTATACTTGATTCAGAAAGTTAGAAACCTCACAAGTTTGGGTTTTGCTATCGAACATCCAATAATTTTGCGTTACCTACGGATTTGCATTTGCAAGAGCAAATTTAAGGTACCAAGTAAAACTATGTGTGAGCCAAAGGCTTGAAATCCAAAGATCTCTTCGTTCGAAATAACTGTTTGACACCCCAGGCAACAGCGTTCTAGCCCGATGTCAGCCCCTTGCAAAAGGCCCGTCCAAGTCCACTAAAATCTGATCCGACACCGGAGTTATCAACGGCTTTTACCAATAACGCACGGAATGGCGTACCAGCGAGCGAGGATAAGGGACACCCAGACGGGACGGCCCGCCACACACAGCGCAGGGAACCCGGGGCGGGCAGGGGGAAACAGGGAAGACACAACACCCGGCACCGGTCCCAACCCCCCCGAACCGGCCGCGAGCGCCGCACACACACGACCAGGGCACTGCACCCGCCAAGGCAGTAGTGGCGCACAGCGCCACGCACCAGCCCCAGGGCTAGGCAGCCTCCGCGCCAGCCCACGGGGGTCCCACTGGCGACAAGCCAGTAGCACGGGCCCGGCAGCGCCGGCACCCCGGGCGACCACGCATAAGGGGGGCGACGCGGTGGGTAAGCGCCCGCAGCCACGGCTGCGAATTGATGCACTGACCGGGGAGTGGCGAAATGGAGAAGCCCGGGAGGGACGGGGCTCCGAGCCCTGTGAACCCGGGGGACTCCGCCACCAGGCAGGAGGTGCGTCTTGGAGGGCCCCCCACCAGGACCCGGTGGGGAGGATATCACCTGGCCCGACCAGGTGGCCCCCCGGGGCCGAAAGGCGTCTAGTACCCGCAAAATCAAACCTCAAACCTCAAACCCCAAAGAGTGGGACTAGGCGGATGAGGAGTGCCATTCTTGTTTTTAACTCTATGTGGATCAGCGTTTGAAGGGGCGACACACGCACTATTGGCGTAAGTATTATTGGTGCATGGTATGAAGCATTCAAAAGTCTCCAAGAACTAGCAACAATGATTCAGAAAACACCAAGAATTAAGCAATCTGTGGACGGAACTTATCATCTTAGAGTTTTTTGGGGTGTAGCTCCCCCCTCCCCCTTCTGACCCCAATCCCCTGTGCACACCCGCCCACACACGAGCACAACAACAGCAACCCCCGCTCACCTGTGCTGCGGCTGGTCCATGGGGTCCATAAAAGCTGATAGGTGCCCATGGGGTACAATGGGTGTCCATCGCTGGTCCTTTGTGTGACCTACTGTTTGGGAGGCAGTTTGGGCTGTCACAGTGGAAAGGGGGCTGGGGGTGGGGGAGGTATTTGCGCGGTGCGCCGCATGCGACGTTTGCGGTGAGTGCACCTGGAACATCCTGATTTTTACCCCCTCCCGATGGCCCCTCCAGAGAAATGGCCCCTCCAGGGAGCAAACACTTTGCCCACAACACTTTTTTGAAACGTGTACCAGTTCAAACAAGTGTTCTGGGCTTGGGTCCCACCCCATGCTACTAAACAGTGGGAAGACTGTACAAACACCCTCTCCTTCCAAAAAAAACAGGCAAAAAATGCAAAAATGCAAAAAAGGATTGGCACCCACTTCACAAACTTTGAAATTGCCCTTGGCCCATTATGGCCCTTCACGGTCCCAAGTAAGTACATCCGCAGAGGTGCCCAAAGCAAAGAGGTGGACAAATCAAACCGATGACACAAGATCTTTCCTGTGAAGCGCCAAATAGCCACGCTGCACGCGCACTTTGGAAACGCTTGGAAACACTTGGAAACTATTGTTTCTGGGACCTGAAAACCCATGGAAACGTTCGGGAACGAATGGATACGCTTGGAAACGCTTTTTTTTTGTTTTTTTTTGAAAACACATGTCCTGAGTCCGTGGTGCATTGTTCCAATCAGGAAGGGCTCGCCCATCATACAGCCATCACCCACATCCCAGGCGGTCAGGGGGTCAGGGTACTCATGGGGGCCATGCAGAGGTGGAAACATGCTGAAAATAATCGTAAATGAAACAGTGTGGCATAATGCGGGTGCTCGTCCCATACTGAAGGCCCTGAGGCCATTACAGCTACCGGGGGTACCATGCATTCGGGCAGTGACCAGTGCTGTGAGTCCCGAAGAATCCAGTAGGGAGGAGGAGTGCAAAGGAAACAGAAAGGGGGAGGAGTATGCAGGGGGCCCATACGGGTGTGTGTGGGGGGGTGCTCTCTCGTGGGTCTGCGTGCCCTGTGTGTAGGGACATCCCTTTTTGGCTCTGCCCCGTATCACTGCGGGGTGAGTAACAGAGGTGGTTCTCTTTTGACCCTGGGGCTGTTGCAGGGACCCGTTGGGGGGGGGGGGTCTGAGGGGAGGGAGGCATACTTATAAGCACAAGAAAAATTGCTGGGTTTCACACGAAGGCGGCACCAATTGGAGGCGGCACCAGGCAGAGGAATGAAGCAAATCAGAAGGCAATTGCGTCACTGTGAAGAGTAGCAGAGCCTGTGCTGGATGATCCTGTGATGCCCTGATGGCAGTGCATGAATGCCATGTGTT
>OZ038384.1:82261225-82312263 GCA_964036045.1 Eutreptiella sp. 'Long Island Sound 2002'
ACCTGCCACCAAAGCCGCACAAAAGACACAACGACAGATGTGGCGTGCCTCGGCAGTCATGCACCTGACACCTGGACTGAACATCCCCGGTTCGGATCCCGCATGCGGGTACGCGCGGATGTCGATGACAACCAATGCAACGGAGCAGAAACAGTCCAAACAAACATAGACAACAACACAAAAAACCAAAAGACACAAAGAAAACAAGTACAAACCGAATGAAAGACAGGGCAAATGAAATGAGAACCACATCACACAAGTCAGAGATGCAAACATTCACACAATCCCACGCAAACACCCCCCCTTTTGTACTGGATGACCCCCGCGGCCGGGAAGGGACCCTGCGGGGGATACCGGGCGCCGCCACGCTGGCGTCCGCAGGTCGCCCGGGCACCCGCACCTCCCCCTCACAGAAACACCACGGCGTCCCCCGAGACGACAGTCGGGGCCGGCAGCACAGGCCACCCCCCGTAGGCGTCCGCCACGACCACGCCGTCCGGTGCGTACAGGGCCCCCGTCACGGCTGGCCCGGCCCCCGGCAGCAGCGACAGCCCGGCGGACGGGCTCCAGATGGCCGCATCGCCCGGCGCGACTGCGGTCGGCGGCAGCAGCGCCGGGCCCAGAGACACCGGTGTGGGGTCGTCCGGGTAAGGACGACCCCACGCGTCCAGGAGGATGCACGGATGCACCTCCTCGTCTGGCGTCAGGGGCGTGTAAAACCCGGAGTCGGGGCTAATAACGTCCATGAAACCGCTGGCCGGTGTCACCTCGAGCGTCGCCGCCCCGGTGCCGTCGACGTACGCCGCAAAGTGGGCGTGGTGGAGCGCGGCGGCGGCGTGCCGCCGCAACACCCACCAGGCAAGGCCCGCGGCCACGAGGGTCCCTGGGATCACCGTCCCCAGGACCAACCCGATCCACCAGATGTCGTCGCCGCCGCCCGCCGCGAAGCCTGTGGGCGGGGGCGGTGGGGTCAGACGGGCGCTGTGTCGGGATGGCGGAGGCGGGGGGGGGGGGGGGGGTGGCGCAGCTTCGGGGCGCCTGCGCCGTCCTGTTTGCACGCCTGCCAAGTCCCCGGCTTTGATGTTCTCTGGTCTTGTTTCGGAGAGCAGCCCTCGCGGGAAAATGGGGGGAAACCGGGCAAAATGGGGCAAAACGGAGAATCATCGCAAATGCGCGAGGGAAACCGTACGGAATATGAAAGGAAATATGAAACGAGGGAAAATGCGAAGAAAATGGGAGGGAAATGGGCCCATTTGAGACAACCGTTCCAATTCTGTTTTGCGTTCGTAACACGAGCTCAAAGTTCTCGACGACGCAGTCCATCGGGCAGCCGGCCCTACGCACATTTGTCCCCACATCCCAAGTCAAGGGCCTGGGGGCTGGCACGCAAGCTCTCATCCCCGTGACCCCCCGCTTTCCCCAGTTTCCCGGCGGCGCAGCAGTTTTCCTTCGGGTTGCCTCATAACAGGTCCGCTCGCCAGAGGCTGCGGACAGAAAAGGGGGGGGAAACCAGCGCTCCTCGGGTCTCTGGGAATTCGGAGACTTCGGAGCATTGCCGTGGGCGGCCACGGCCGAAGGCAAGGGAGGCATTCATTTTGGGGGGAATGGGCCTTTGAGCGTGCGTTCCGACCCCCCCCCCCCCTGTGACATTCCGTTTGGTTGTTGTTCCTTTACGGGCCCTGGACAGTCACCCGTTCTTCCCTTCGCATGTTGCGTCGGGTCGCTGCGTTCTGTCGGCCGCTGCGGCCGGTGCTCCTGCTGGTGTCGTTTCCGCGTTCGCGGAGCCCAGCGGTTGCCCCCCCCCCCCCCCCCGTGCCCCCGAGCTTTCTCCCGTTCGCCTTTTGTCTTCCAGGCAGGCCTCTTGCCTCTCCTGCCTCTTCAGTCTCGGAAACAGGGTTGGCAGCCTAACGGGCCGCCATTCCGAGAGGGGGCTCCGAGGCACCCGTGGCGATTGTCCACCACCGCGACAGCCATTGCAACCTCGCCTGGCGCCCCACCCCACAGCCACGGCACACGGGCTCACCGCGGGGGAGGGGAGGATGGTGGTCAGGTGCAGAAACAGGCACAGGGGGGAAAGAAAATGCTGTCCGCAGCCGTTGAAGACGCACGCACCGTGTGCACCGCGCACGCGTCTCCCTCTGAGCCAAGGGGCGCCGGGGCGTAGCACCTGGGCTCAGCGGCAGCTCTACTCACCCCCGAGGGTACGTTTGCCCGGCGTGCCGGGCATCCAAATGAATGTTCCGGCCATCAATCACAATGCTTTACCCCCGAACATCACCCCCTCCTCCAGCCCAGGAACCCGAAGCACAAGCACATTGTATGACTGTTGGCAATCAAATAACTCCCCATTTTCTCGCCCAACAAATGGGACGATCACATGCACCCTCCCCTTGTGGGCCCCATCATGGCCACGCACCTCAAAATCAAAGAAACCCCCTCTTGTGCGTGACGGGCCACCCAAGTGGCCACGCCGAAGAGTGGGAGTCCTTCACCCCAACTCGAGGGGCCACGCCAAAGCGTCGGACAACTTTGCCCGGCGCGCTGACGTACTCTCCCTGTCCTCATCAGCAGCCCGGACCATGGCACCCCCTGGGCCCGGCCCGTCACGCACACGCCGCTCAGCCCCGCTGCCGGTGTTGTGCGTCCTCGGACTGAAGCTCTGAGGAGGCCCTCAGCCCACGAGGCCTTGGTCTGAGCAGTGCGCCCCCGAAACTGTTGGTGTTCACTTTTTAGGGGGGGCTCCGAGCGTTGGGCCTTCCCCAAAAAGCGGTTGCGCTGCTACGCCCCCTCCCTTCCCCCCCCCCGGAGGCCCTTGATGGGCCCGGGCGCTGGCTCAGCAAGGGCCTCGGTGTCAGCCACGGGCGGCAGCGGCGTTGCGATGACACGCGGACCGTCGCATTGACTCACGGGCCGCGCGCGCCGCACCAGCGCGCGCGCTTTGCTCCGGAGGGGGGGAGGGGTACCCCAACACAAACCCCTCGACCCCCCGACCCCCCGACGATGGGCTGATCAGTTTGAGGTGTGTGTCGTGGGAGGGAAGTGGAGTTCCACAAATGGTCTGTCCGGGCCGCTTTGGGGCTTTCAAGCGGGTTTTCTTGTCACAACATGATGGGAGCCCCCGTTCCAGACCCACTCGCCCCAGGAATGCGCTTGAGGGGGAGAGAGGCCGGTGGGGTGTTTCCAGAACAGCAGCAAAAGCGGTTACTGGCGGTTGGAGAAGCGGTCGTCGGGCGGGTTCTGGCGGTTACAAAACGACTGGGGGGCAGTTGGGAGCAGTTGAAAGCAGGTGGAACGAAACTCTTTACGGAACTTAAATTCACTTGACTTAACGGAACTATTTACGGAACTTGACTTAATTCAACGGAACTCTTTCCAGAACTTAAGTTAGTTTAGTGGAACTCTTTACGGAATTTAACTGAACTTAACGGAACCCGCAAGGGAACTTAACACACCGGAACTCGTATGGGGGGGTGGGGTACCCTCCCTGTCCCCCTTCAAACACCCCCCCCCCCCCCGCCGCCCCCCTCCCCCAAGCATGAGGCACTGGGTGGGACGTGAACCGGACGCTGGGCTGGGGCTGGGGCTGGGGCTGGAAGAGACGGCGTTTGTGGTGGCGGCGCCCGCGAACGCCATGAACGAGGACGTCAGCGGCGACGTCACGGTCCAGCAGCAGCCCGTCGACGCGTTGGACGCGGGGCAGCTGTCGCTGAGCGCGTGCGTCCCACCGTCGGCGGCCAGCGAGGCCCCCTGCGAGGACTCGTCGGGGTACCGCCACATGTCCGTCTGGTGGGCGGGGTCACACGCCTGGTTGCCCAGCATGTCGAAGGTCACGGGGATGCCTGGGGCAAGGCCGGAAAGGGAGCGGCAGGAGGCGCCTGCCCCCAGGGAAGTACTAGAAGAGGGGGACGGGGGGGGCTGGAGGGGGGGGGGGGGGGGGAGACCCAAAAGTGTGTGCACCAACAACGGCCCCGCCAGATCTTCCCGATTGTAGACTTCGTTTTGTCCCGCGATGGTCCCTTCGGTCTGTTGGGGAGGGGGGGGCACACCTCCTCCTGCGGTGTACGGCCATTGCAATACTTCCGTGCCCCCCCCCCCCCCCCGTGTGACATTCCATCGGGTTGCGGTTTCTTTACGGGGCCCTGGACAGTCACCCATTCTTCCCTTCGCATGTTGCGTCGGGTCGCTGCGTTCTGTCGGCCACTGCAGCCGGTGCTCCCGCTGGTGCCCAGTAGCCCCCCTCCCCCAAAATTCCACCCGACGAAATATTAAATGGAGGTTGATGGGCAGGCCCAAGGGGGGGGACTACTACGGGGCGGTGGTTGTTTGGTTCTGGTGTGCGTGCGCCCGTGCGTTGCGGTCTGCAGATTTACAACGAGTGTTCCGCTGCGCGGTGCGATGACCGATGATGAGGATGATGAGGACCCAGGGGGTGGTACCCCTTCTGGTGACACATCGTGAGCGGCTGACGTGTCTTGAACGCGGAGGCTTTTCCTCCGATCCAGAGCGGCCGCCCTGAAGGAGCGTGCCTGGGACAGAAACACACCATTGGCATCCCCACGGACAGCCCCGGATAACGTTACTCGACGGTTCCACGATTCGGTTACTCTACACCGTTACCGTTACTCTGGTACTCTCCACCGTCACTGGGTATCCCTACCCCATACCGTCACTCTGTACCGTTACTCTGGTACTGTACACCGTCACTCTACATCCCGGCCCATACCGGGATGGGCGTGTCCACGTGTGTGTGTGGTGGGGGGTGATCCGGCGGACTGCCCCCCCCCCCCCTCCCCGCCAGGCCAAACCACCCAAACCCCCAAAACCAAAACCAAATGTCCTTTGGGCAAAAATGAACTTTCGAATAGAGTCAAAAGTGAGAGGCCCATTTGAGGTACACACGCTTTGTTTGGCCCTCATACCCGACCCCTGTCCCGCAGGCCAAACACTATGCACAGCCTTGACTCCATCCCGTCACTCCATACCATTACTCTATCAGATATGTACGTACATCTCTCGGCCTCATTCGTTGTGCGCCAACACGGTGGGTTTTGGCATTTTTGCTCCGTTTTGTCAAATTTTCGTCCAACGCGCCAAAATTACGTCACTTTGGGGGGGGTATGTGTATATTTTTTGAAATCTGTGAGAAAAGGCCGTTTCAGAAATGTATGGGTTGGGGGGGGGGGTAGGTGGTCACATTTTTCAGCAAATAGAGCTTCAAATTGGACAATGCACAGGACGGAGCAATGCTCGAGGGACCACTGATTATTCTGAATCCGAATCGTCGTCATTGTTGCCCCCTTCCACAAGGGCAGGGACCCCATTGGGGCACACATCCCCCTGCTTGTGAATTGGAACATATTTTTTCAGTTTTTCCCAATCCTGTAGCCTGCGCGCCTTGACTGGCACCCACCCTGTGTTGAGAGGCATGGCCCACAGACCATCAGTTGTGAGGTCCACGTTGCGCTGTTTGGTCAGCCGGACCTTGCGCCACGCAATGGATTCACTGTACCCTGATTTCACCCAGACAAAGCCAGGATGGGCCTGCATGTTCTCAGGGTCAGGTGTCGCACCGAAGTCCAGCCATTTTATTTTGTCATCTCTGATCAAAACAGGTTTCTGCAGGTGGTCCACATGGCTGGATGAAGACGTATAGGCTCCACCCAGCCATTTCGAAACATCCCAAAAACCGTTGCGCTTCAAGATGCGGAGTTTCCGGACAAACCGCTGTTTGTTTCGTACAACATGCTGGATCGTCATGCCAGCCATGTCAGTTCGACCATAATAATAGTCAACATTGTGCAATGCACGGTCCATGGCACGTGACGCTGCATCGCACAGATTATAGGAGTGTCCTTTGATGAAGACACACCACGTAATGCGATGAAACCAGCGCCACTGCACCAGTTTGTCATACAAATTACAAAAGGCCCAATTTAAAAACTCAGAGCAGCAGCCATCAGTATGGATAAACATGTCATACGTATACGCGTACACACTTATATGTATTGTCCGCAGACACTGTGCACCACAAATAGAAGCGGCCTGCTTATTGCAGGCAATGTCGGCATGTTGTAGACGCGAAGAGACAATATTAGGGAAGGGGGCCTTTGGCCCCCTTCCCTAAAAAACGGTCTGCCCACGGCGTTCACCCGTGCACAAGGGCATGTATGCGCGTATACGTGTACGTCACGTATACACGTATACGTGACGTACACACAATGCATACGCATATACGGATACGCGCATACGGCCGTTTCCGTACAGCCCTCTACTCTTTTGCCCTACTGTAGACTGTCCCTCCCCAGCGTTACCCTATACCTTCACTCTATACTGTGCCTCTACCTACTCTTTTCCTGGCATTCTATCCCGTTGCTCTATGCCATGACGCTATACTGGGAGGAGGGAACCTGAGATCTTGTTTCCGTCGGCATCCCAGCGCAGGATGCTGACCACCTGCGACGCCGCGGGGAGAGTGCTGTGGAAGCTGAGGGTCTTGGACAAAATATCCGGGGCAGCCGTGGCGTCGTGCATGATAATCACGGCCTTCTCCACCCCGGTCCCCCAGTCGGTGATGGACAGCGCGCCGTCCTCCCCGGCATCTATCGTGGGCAGCGCGGCATCGGAGGCGGCGAAGAACCCGTAGGTCACCGTCGTGTGGATGTGTACCGAGGTTTGGACGATGGCGGCCGGAACGGTCGGATTGCCTGTGGGCATCAGAGCGTCGCAGGGGGTGCCGGGAGGATCACCAACATTCACAGGAGCACGGAGGGGCAAGCACACTGCCTGCACCCCCCAGAGAAGTATTAGAAGGGGAGGAAGCGGGTGTCTGCCACCCAAGAGTTTGTGTTCCCAAAAGAGCATGGCAAATTCTATTGCCCTCGGCAAGGCACCCCATAGAGAGACTAGAGTCAGTCAGTTAGGCTGACAATCAGTCAGTCAGTCAGGCAAGCAGGCAGGCAGACAGGCAGGCAGAAACACACAGTTTGCCTTGTTTGGGTGGCCAGCCTGCAGCTACAAGCAGCGGAGAACAGCCTCTCAGCACGAATGATCAGTCGTTGAGTGGTACAACATTTGCCTGATGACTAGCCAAGCGCCAGACCAAATCCCGGCTGGCGACTGCCGGTGCGGGTTGGTCAGCTCATCAGGGTTTATCCGAGCCTGGTTCAAATCCTTCAAAGCACAAACTTTTGACCCCCCCCCCCCTCCACACCCACACCCACCCCCCTAAAACGTGGTATCCAGTTTCGGGGGGGATAGAGGGCGAAAAATCAAAAAATCCATTGGGGGGTCGTTTTGTCGGGCTAAACAATGTCAGACATCCAATGTCATGCATTGGGGTATGCTACGCGAACAACCCCAAAATAGGGGGTGTATGGCAGCCGCACCTGGGCTTGATCTAACAACCTCTCTTCGAGGGGATTTCGTTTTATCCGACAATGATCACTGGCAGGGGCGGGGGGGTCCTGGGGGGGGTAGCCCCCCCCCCCCCCTCCTCTGATGATGCCCCCTCCCAACTCCACACACACATGTAAAACGCGACAGACAGGCACTTAGTTCGCACATGTTTGCAGACATGTGCGCACAACGAGGGTGCGCACCGGTCTGTGAGCTCGAGGACCACCTCGGCAGGGCAACGAGCGATCAAAACAAATGCTCGGACAGCAGGTGCAGAAGGCTTGGGGGTGGGGGGTCTGGACACATGGGGAAAGGAGTCGACCCTCATCCCTGACAACTTTTGGCGCCTCAGGTGCCGGAAACTGTTTTTTGTAGTTGTGTAATGGTTGGTGAAATTCCATTGAATATTGTGGGCTTCGGATGGTTGCTGTTCTTTCTTGGTGGGTTCTGGAGGCTTGCTGTTGCTGCCGTGTGGGCTCTAGATCATTCCTAGTGGGCTCTAGATGGTTGGTGAGAGAGGGACCCTCCTCTTGGTCACTAGACGTTGCAGTGCATGGCTAACAAAGACCGCGCACAAAGACACATCAACAAGCAAAAGGAGGCAGCAAAGGGGGGAGTATTAGTACGCCAGGCCCGCGCCGGGCACTTTTTTTTTTTTTCACCATTCCCTACCCGTGCCTGTTTTTGCCAACCCTCACACTTAAACAATCTGGAGAACCTTCTCGTCATGTCTAAGAATTTGGCCCATCCTTTGCACCCAGTTTATGATGATGGCAAGGGTGGTGGGTGGAAGCGGTGGGAGTGACATTTTGTGTTGTTGAATTCTCATATTTCGGCTTCTGCATTATGTGCCTTAAAGGGAAGTCTACTTGGTCTACTTGGGGGACTTCCCGAGGTGAGGATACACTTGGGGCTAGAGATATGATACTTAATACAAAGGTAGCGTGTCGGGCATGCACCGGGGAAGCATCCCCCCCAAGACCTGTATGTGGCTTGGGGTTCACGTCCACAAGCGCCCCTCCGGTGCTGCCCCCGTGTACAGCCGGCAGTGCTGCTGCTAGAATGAGGCTCGGAGACAAGGCAGACCAAAGGGTGCGGGGGGGGGGGGGTGGTTGAGCGCCGCACATGCGTATCATGGTGGTCCCACGCCGCGCCAAACTCGGCCTCAGCAGGTTTGGAGCCTATGAGAGAAATGCATGCACCGTGTGCACTGCATATGCGTTTTCACCGGCCCATCTCTGGAATTCAGTGTATTCCCAGGGTGGCAGGGACGCAGTGGCCCAAGGGGTTAGCGGACAACAACGGAGGCCTCCACCAATGCAGTGGTGATTGTAGCCGCCCACAACCCCTGCCAGGGGAGGTCCATAGGGAGGGGAAGGAGACGAAGAACTCTCCGGTGCACATCCGCACACATTGAAAACGCACGCAGCACGCGTGCGTTTCTCTCTGTGGGCTCAGTGGGTTCAGGTGCAGTGGTCAGGTCCAGTTCCACATGGCCAATGCGGGAGGGAGGGACAGGGGTATGCGCCCGGGCCCGGTGGCGAGAATGCTTGAGACCGGCTGACGGCCATCGGAGGATGGGGGGGGGGGGGCGCCCCCTGGAACCAGATTGGATAGCGCGAAAAAATGAAACTTATCGCAGGGGAAATAGAGTTCAGCCCCTTCTGTGCATGGCTGGGCAATGACGAAATGTGTGTGTGAGTGCGTGTATGTGTGTGTGTGTGTGTGAGTGCCAAGGGAATCCATTCAATCATGCTCAAACTGCGAGGTTCAACCTTCCTACTCTACCTGACGCGTGTGTGTGTGTGTGTGTGTGTGTGTGTGTGTTTGTGTGTGTGTGTGTGTTTGTGTGTGTGTGTGTGTGTTTGTGTGTGTGAGGCCCAAGAATATTCAAATCCTGCTCAAACTGCGAGGTTCAACAGGCCTAACTCCTACTTCCATAAGCGAAACCATGAGTTCTGGGTCCGGGTGTGTGCACGTGCGTGGTTTTTTCGGGGGGGGGGGGGGGGTATTGCATGAGGATCGTCGTCTGAAGCGGGCGGCGCCTCTTGGCCTTTCACCACCTACCCTGGACTTTCCCTCTGGCCTCCCCGTTGGCGGGTGGCGGCAACCCCCTGGCCTCTGATCACCGAGTGCCCTTGCCATGCCTCTGCCACCGCTCTCTATCCTCACCTCCGTGCACTGCCTTCCCCTGTGGTCGGTTGTTCCAACGGAGCCCCGTGGATGTTCCCTGTTTCTCTGTGTGTGTGTGTGTGTTTAGGGGGCATTACCACTTTTACCAGGTCATCCCGGTTGGACTTGTATGGCCACACTGGCGTCCTCGGGTCGGGTCGCTCCCCATTATAGCAGGCCTTCGGTGCAGGCCAGGGGTGCATCCCTGTATTGCCCCTCGACCAGTGCGATATGCACTTTAGGCCAGAACATGGCTCGCTGCCCCAGGACCACCCTGGAAGTGGGGTGGTAGCTCCGTGGCTTCCGCCGGGCCAGCTCCACGGTAATAGTTCAACAAGCCCGTCATCGCCATATCGCCCCGTGTGTTGTGTGTGTATTGGGGTTTTCACAGCTGGTGGTGCTCGCGGCAGCGAGGCGGCCTCCACGGCCTACTCAATTTGGCGATTTCCCCAGAAAGGATGCCCTTGACACACGGCTGCCACCGCCTGCCTCCAGACATACCCCAACCGGGGATCGATCCCACGACCTTACGGTGGCGAGACCTACGCTTAGCCGGGTTGAGTGAGCCGGGGATCCTTGTGTGTGTTTAGGACCACCATACCGGGGGAGGGGAAAATGAGGGACGTGCGAAACTTGGGATGGCAAAAGTCGGTGCAGAGAAAATCTGGCACCGATTCGTAAAATGCGGCCGCAAAATTTGGGACAAATTCCCAGATTGTGGCAAGAATAAGCAGAGGCTATGAATATTTTCTATGGGCCTTTGGTTGGTGGGTATTTGCTGGAGGCTGTTGGGCACAATGGGACTGTGCACTCCAAGAGAACTAAACACCGCGGCATAACATAACTTGGCACACTTCTGTTGTGCCGAATTTTTGCCATTCCAAACTTCGCCCATTTCTAATTCCCCATTCCCCATCCGCCCATTCCCAATCCGGGGGGGGGGGGGGTCATGAGCAGGGATGCGTTGGAAAGGAAGGGCCCTCAGAGGCATGAGGATGGGGAAGAGTACAGGCCACGACATCTGCCGGTGCAGTGCGGGAGGGAGGCGGGCGGGGGCATACTGATGATATCCGTCAGCAACGCGCCAAGCGAAAGCCCGACGCTCGCTAGCGTGGTCTGCAGCGCCGCCTGATCCACGTACTGCACGCGTTGTAACGCTGCGAGAGGAACAGAGGGAGTATGGCACCGAGGCGACACATCCGCATGACCCGGACCCCAACTTCGGCGAAAAAGGAAAATGGGATTTTTGGAATCAGCGCGTCGAGGGGGTTCAGAAAAATAATCATTTGCCGTGTATTTGGTGGGGGAAAAAAAGACCATTTTCAATGCTCAAAAAAATTTTCGGCGCCTTCAGCGCCGGACTTCATAATGACTGATTGATGGTCCTGTCATTTGAGCCCTACCCGGTGCCCAGGGAGGGACCCCACAGCCAGGCTAACCCTAGAAGAGGGAATGGGGGGGAGGGGGGATGGGACCCCACAGGGTGTGTACCAAAAATGGCCGGATCAGATTTTCCCGCTGGTAAATGATAAGTCTTTCCCACGATGGTCACTTTGGTCTGGGGTGGGGGGGGGGGGGGGGGGCTCATCCTCCGGTTGTTGGCTGTACTAATGTAAGGCTGCCCACAGCCAATCCAAATCGCTGCCCCCGGGGCTACGGCTAGAACCGAGTCCGGACCTCAGAGATACGCCGATCGTCCCGCACCAAAGCGGTCCCAGTGCGGAGAGCAGGGCCCCGGTCGCCCCGACCGCCATTGGTCGACCCCCAACCGCCGCAACCGCCCGTCCATCGGCCCCCAGCCGCTCCAGTCCGCAGTCGGACCGCCGTCAGCGCCCAAACGACAACCCCCGCTGGTCCAAACCCACGGTCTGGTCGCGCGTGCTTCAACAAAAAAAAAGAGCCCGTGGTGCTCGGAGTCCCGACATCGCGTCGCAATCCCCTCTCCCCCGCCCGGCCAGAACAACAGTGAAAACAAATGAGGGAAACCACCAGAAAAAGGAACTGCCAAATTCCACGGCCTCAAAAGTTGCGGAAATGCCACGTGCCGTTCTGACGAGGGCGTTGCTCTCGCAGACGGGGGGCTGCTCCCGGCTGCATGCCCACTCTCTCGCTAGACGCCCAATCAGAGCCCCTTTTCAGGGACCCGCGGAAAGCCGACGTCAGCTCCGTGCCTCCCAACGCCACACACACAAACACACACACACAAGCGGAGCGGTGGGGCCGGGCCAGATATGCACATCTACGCGCGTATCCGCGTATACGTACACACGTAAGCGGAGGCGCGACGTATACAAATATACGTGCACGCGTATACGTATAGTCTGTAGACACTGCGCATACACGTGGACCATGTGCACAGTTTGTATACACTGCTCCATTGATGCCCCCCCCCAAAATCCTACCGAGACTGACCCCCAGGCCCCGGAGGTGATCCAGACCCGAAATTCGGCAAAAAATGAAAATGGGATTTTTGGAATCAGCGCGTCGCGGGGGTTCAGAAAAGTCATCATTTGCCTTGGATTTGGTGAAACAAATTTGCCCAGTTTCTGGCCGACCTGCCCCCCCTCTCCCGATACGGGGGTGGGGCCCCCAAACGGTGGATCCTGCACCGCACCGACTTGGGCTTGGGCCACACGCATACCTGGCGAAGGCGAAGGCGAAGGTGAAGGCGGCGTGGGCGAAGGCGAGGGCTCTGCAGAGGCACAGGAGGGGTGTCACGGTCACGTGCGGAGAAGGGCAACAAGAAGACATGCGCACGAGTGTCCGAACACCCGCGGCGCGCCCGGCGTCGCCAGAGCGCACTGGGACCGTTTGGGCATCTCGTGCCCAGGGGGGGCGGTGGTCAACGGCCCCACACCGTGTGACGCTCCAATGCATGGCACACGGTTGCGGTTGGCGTGCCCGTTGACGTGGGTGATGCTACTGGGACTTCGCTCCGAGCCCAAGCCCAGGCCTTTAAATGATGGGCCCAGGCGTTTAAATGACGGGCCCAGGCGTTTAAATGATGAGCCCAGGCCTTTAAATGGTGAGCCCAGGCCTTTAAATGGTGATCCCACGCCTTTAAATGGTGAGCCCAAGCCTTTGAATGGTGAGCCCAGGCCTGTGAATGGTGATCCCACGCCTTTGAATGGTGAGCCCAGGCCTTTGAATGGTGATCCCAGGCCTTTGAATGGTGAGCCCAAGCCTTTAAATGGTGGGCCCAGGCCTTTGAATGGTGAGCCCAGGCCTTTGAATGGTGAGCCCAGGCCTTTGAATGGTGATCCCACGCCTTTAAATGGTGAGCCCAAGCCTTTGAATGGTGAGCCCAGGCCTTTGAATGGTGAGCCCAGGCCTTTGAATGGTGAGCCCAGGCCTTTGAATGGTGAGCCCAGGCCTTTGAATGGTGAGCCCACGCCTTTAAATGGTGAGCCTGGGCCTTTAAATGGTGAGCCCAGGCCTTTAAATGGTGACCCCACGCCTTTAAATGGTGAGCCCAGGCCGTTATATTGTGGGCCTAGGCCTTTAAATGGTGAACCGCTCCAGGGGCTGGACACGCGGAGGTGGCCTCTCATTGTGCCACTGCCCCCCCCCTCCCCCCCACTCTGTGGGTCGTTGGTGGCCGGATTTGTGCAATCAGCAAATGGACCCGCCCCCCTTCTCCTCCGCCCAATTGCAGCAGAAGTACTCCCGGCGGTTGACGGTTTGACTGCCGGCGGGTGGCGGTCAACGATGGTATGCTCCGGCGGGTTGATCCGCGCGGATCCGCGCCGATCTGCGTGAGTTGCGGGGCCTTCGGCGGCTTACGACCTGAGCAACACCCAGTGCCTACGACATGCCGACAGTGTCTTCGTGTTGCAGACAGTGGCCACGGACTGCGTGGGACGGACAAAGGACCCCATTGTGCAGGGCCACCGCTGGCCGCACGCAGCAGCCGCAGCCATTGCGATCGGGCGGAAAAAGAGGGGGGGGGGGCTTGCCTCCGCTTAGAAAACCCTCCTTAGGCTGCGACCCCCGGTGCCCAATCCGGCGGTGTTCATGGTCAAGCCGGCGAATTTCAAATCGTGCCCCCACTCTCAAAGGGGGTATCGCAAAACTGTCCTGTTTGGGGCGGACGGGCTTTCAATTGGAGAGGGGGGGGGGCTCGATAGACCCCCCTGGCTACCCCCCCCCCTCCCCCAAAAAGGGCTCAATTAACGGGACCCCGAAAATCCTACCGAGACTAACCCCCGGGCCTCGGAGGTGACCCGGACCCAAAATTCGGCAAAAAATGAAAATGGGATTTTTGGAATCAGCGCTTCGAGGGGGTTTAGAAAAGTCATCATTTGCCATGGATTTGGTGGAAAAAAAATTTGACCATTTTTAATGCTCAAAAAATTTTCGGCGCCTTTGGCGCCAGACTTCACAATCACTGATCAATGGTGCCTGTCAATTGGGCCGTTTCCCAAACCCTCCCCCCCCCCCCCACATTTTGGGGGCGATTGACCGCCCCCCGCCCCCCTCACTTGAAAACCCGGTATGCCTTGTGGGTCAATTTTTTTCCTTGTTTCATCACCGTCCCCACCGTCCCCCCACACCTTCCGTGCATTCCCAGAGGATGTGATCCGCGTACTGCGGGTTGTCAATGAACGGGTTGCGGTTCCCCTGCACCCTCTCGGCCTCGTCGTTGCGGCGGATCTCCCAGGCCGCGGGCGGGAACTGCCGGTTCCAGGCGAGCACGTCCGACAGCACACCGACCCCCAGCGACCCGGACCGCGTGGCCCCGTCCACCAGCCGGAGCCCGCGGTCGGAGTACTCGGAGGCCATGTACAGGAGCGCGCGCGCGACGAACCCCTTGGACCGGGCCGGGGGCTCCCAGACGCCGGCCTCCGCGCGCGCGAGCGTCGGCCCGGGGCACCCGGCGGCGGGGCTGGTGTCCACCACGACGTTGCCGGGGACGTCGGGCAGGTCCTTGAAGTCCCGGTCACTGCGCTGGCTGTTGACGGACGCGTCAGCGGCCGCGAGGTTGTGCAGGTCCGTCCCGATGCCCGGCGATCCTGTCGTCATGGGGCCGCCGTGGCTCTGGGGCCAGAGGTGCTCGCGCGTCCACCCGGCGGCGTACTCGCTGCCCCGCGGGCCGGGGTCGATGGCGCACCCGGAGTAGATCAGGCGGACCTTCGCGGGGTCCGAGGGGGCCTGGTCCAGCACCACCAGCGCGTCCCACACGTCGAAGCCGGTGGAGGAGTAGGGGAGGGGGGCCGGCCTCGTCGGCATGTACCGGCGCTTGAAGTCCTTGGGGCACAGCGCGGCTGAGGAGAGCGCGGACGGCGGGCGGAGCGAGAAGGGGGGACGGCTGGGCATTGTGTGGCGGGGGTACGGGAATGTGGTCTCAGGACGTTTATTTGATTGGAATTGAGGAAACGAATGGAATTCAATCGCAATTTAAAAGTCAATTTAATCAAAAAACTGCGGACCGTCCAGTGGCCGCTCAGGATTGAGGTACACCATTGGACGGCACTTGACGGGCAACGGTTGGATGGCAATCGACGTCCGTTGGAGGGGGACCGACGGCGGCGGTAGAGTAACCGACGGCGGTGGTAGAGTAACCGACGGCGGTTGGAGGTCGACGTTTGTTAACGGGGGAAAAAAAAACTGTCCCCTTCAGTCTGAGCGGGATGGTGCCTGGCTTGCCACCAAGTCTGCGGCAGCAGCACCGAGGCTTCCAGACGCCCCCCCCTGTCCCCCCCGTCCAGCAGCTGCGGCGGGTGCGATGTCCTCTGGCACGCCTCCCCAGTCTCAAAACCCGCAGACCCGGTCCTGTGGTCCAGTGGCCCGGCCCCAAACCTCGTACATCATGTCTCAGACTGTGCACCACCGCCCGTGTGCCTCCGATACCGCGGCACAACGTGGGACCTGCAGCGGCTGCCACCGCGTGCGGATGAGCGCAGATACTCCGCCGATCGCTTTGCGCAGGGCCTCCGGTGCCCCCGGTCACATGAATGAACACGGTCGTGTGGGCACGTGTGCATGGGCATGGGCAGCGTTTTTCGCACCTTCACTGCGCCGGTTCCGGACCGGGTCTGTGGCGGTTCATGGGGCTCCGGGTCCCGCGCGGGGGCAGCCCACGGTACGGGCCACCGCCGGAGTGGGTCTGTCGGGCTACGGGCCCGTCGCGTGCTGGGCAGTCTCCCATCCCCATCCCCATCCCGGTCCCCCCCCCCCGGTGCCCCCCCTTACTTCTGAGCCAGAGGCTCACTTCTCAGTGGACGGCACCACACGACATCAGGCACCTCCCGCGGTGGGGGGCATCGAACACTGTTGGGGCGGACCGACGGTGGGGCCGCACACAACGGGGAAGGGGTTGTGGTGCCGGCGGGCACGCTCCTGCACCGACCAGGAGGGATCTGACCCGAGAGCCCCCCCCCCCCCCCCCCTCCCCCCCCCGCGGGGGGGGGTGGGGCTTGGGGGTTGTGTACGGCTGAGAGCCGTGAGGCACACACAAACCACTTCCCGCATGACGTCAGCATTCATCGCACACCATCCCCGGACCACCCCGGACCCATCGGGGCCCGGCCACAGACCACCAGCCAATCCGTTTTGGGTGGCAGAACGGTCTGGATGGTCTCCCATGGCCACTGACGACGGTCGGATCGAGCAGGTCGTGGAAAAGGGGTAACACGCCACCCGTGTTGGTGTACTGGGGTCGCGAAGTGCTGGCGCGGGGTGCGCACAACCCAGCCAGACCCAGACCCCGCCCCACCCGCCCACAACGGTGATGCTGGTTGCCAGGAAATGTGCATATTGGGGTGCCGGAAAAGTATACAGTGTATAGTATATTGTATATATAAATTATATGTATATATATATGGGTAATACGCGCATTTCCCCCCCTCCCCCCACCCTGGACCCTAGTGTGCGACTTGGGGCAGGACTAGGGACCCCCCGCCCCTATTTTGGGGTCGGGAAACACAAAAAAACATGTCTTAGAAGTTATTTGGATGGTTATTAGTGGGTATTTGCCCCTATAAGGGGCTAAAATGGCTAAAATCAGGGTATGACATCACTGCTGGTCGGATCCTAACCAGAGTACTAAAAATAACCACTAAATCCTAAAAATAACCCACACCACCCCTATATACACCCAATGACATAGTAATTCAGCATTTTTAACATACCCTTGTCCATTTTCATGTCCCTAAAACTATTATTGGGGGTATTTGGTGCTAGTATAAGGGGTTTGGACCACAATTGTACCTATGTTTAGTACTCTGGTTAGGATCCTACCAGCAGTGATGTCATACCCTAATTTTAGCCATTTTAGCCCTTTATAGGGGCAAATACCCACTAATGGCCATCCAATTCAGTTCTAAAACATGTTTTTTTGTGTTTCCCGACCCCAAAATAGGGGGGGGGAGGTCCCTAACCTTGCCCCATAGTGCACCGGTCGGCCCAGGGTGGGGGGGGGGAATGCGCGTATTACCCATATATATATATATATATATATATGTACATACATATACATACATATATATATATATATATGTATAATTTATACATATATATATGTGTGTATAATTTATATATACATATATATGTAAAATACATCTACGGTACCATATTCATATTCTTCTTTGGCAATTACATGCTTATGCCCCCCAGGCCCACCCCCTACTATTGGGTGGGTCTTGAATGGGAAATAAGGACACCCCCCCCCCTATTTTGAGGGTGGGGAACTCCAAAAAAACCATGTTTTGGAAGGTATTTAGATGGGCAGGGTGTGTTTTGGGGCCTACAAAGGGGTTGGAAGGGCTAAAAGTAGGTGATGACATCACTGATGATGGACTGCTCCCCAGACATTCCCCAACGCCTGGCCCCCTCCCTTCAGGACGAGAGCGGATCTCCTGCAGGACAGCATCCACTTTGCAGCCACTGGAGCACCTCAAGAGCCTAGGGTCCCAGGGGCAGAGCTCTGAGAGGCAATGTCCGCTACTACACACTCCACTCATGGTCCCTCCTGGTCCTAATCGGCAGGGCATACTGAAAGGACTGGCTGATGGCGAGGCCGACGCCAATGGAGAGGGGCTGTTGGGGGGGGATGCCGAAGCGGCTGGCGATGCCGACGCGGATGGAGACGTAAACACCGACGGAGAGGCACTCTCAGACGGCGATTCGGAGGGGCTTTCGGATGGCGATTCCGATGGGCCTGCGGATCACAAGCGCGTGCCGCTGCAAAGGGGACTGCGTGCAGGATGTCACTCGCTCTGCTCCTCTCAATCCGCAACCCTCCGCCACAAGTGGGAATAAACAAAGGGGTCACGGTGACTCAATCGGGCACGACACGAATGCGGCGATGCAACACAGGACCCCCCTTCACAGCCTCTGGGGATGGGGAGCTGAGCGCGGGTGCCCGGGTGTTTGGCAACAGGCCTTCGCTTATCACACCCTTTGTGGGGGAGATGACCCATAAAGGCACACTAGGCTCGACCGCACGAGACATTCCTCTGCCACATCCGACACTGATCGGCAATGGCCGGCGGGGCTTGGCAAGACTGCGCCTCCCGGCAAGAAGCCGCGGGCCACGGGCCAGACTGCCCCACAGCAACAGAGGAGCTGGTCACTGGGGATGGAGGACACCGCCCCCCCCCCTGTGTGACATTCCGTCGGGTGGCTGTTCCTTTACGGGGCCCTGGACAGTCACCCGTTCTCCCCTTCGCATGTTGCGTCGGGTCGCTGCGTTCTGTCGGCCGCTGCGGCCGGTGCTCCTGCTGGTGTCGTTTCCGCGTTCGCGGAGCCCAGTAGTTGGTGTGTTGGGGCTGTGCTGGATGTGGCATGGTGTGCCGTTTGCGTGTCAGCAGCGCCCAATAATTGGCGTATTGGGGGTTGTGCTGGTTGTTGCGGGGGTCGTTTGACTGTGTTTGCTGTCCACACACCTCTGTCCACAGGCCGTCCATAGCCTGCCTCGCTGTGTTTCTGTGTGCGTGAGGCCCAGGTGCCCTGTTTCTCCACGCGCTGTCCCGGCCATCCACCATATGTCCTTTTCCCCCTCACGGCTGGTCTGCCCCTGATGCCCCTGAAGGAACTCTGGGCTGATGCCCCCCCCCCCCCCCACCGCCGCCGCAAGATTGACTCGGCCACCAAGCCCGCCCACACCACCCACTAAGGCATTCACACACCCACTCACAACAACCCATCCACCCAGCCACACCGCTCCTCGCTTGCTGCTTGTTGCTGGTTGCTTGTGCCGGGAAATACTTGTAACCTGCCCACTTGCACCAACACACCCGGCGACCCATTCGCACCCCCTCACTCACCTCCACCCAGCCTTCCACTGACACTCACCCACCTGGTGGTGGGGTGGTGTTTCTGTGCCGGCGTTGTCTGTACTGCGGTAAAGGACGTGACGATGGCCCTGCACCAACCCGCACAACGGGCATTCCGCAGAGGTCAATAGTGTAAATGGGTGCAGACGACAGGCTACGGGCAACGTTCGCCAAAGCGCCCTCATGACAAACACGTGCAGAGACGTCGGGATGTTCTCTGTGCTGAGCGCGCGCCGCACTTCAGGCGGTTGTCTTTCCTCCAGCCCCAGCGCCTGCGCTCTACTCTTGCGCACTGTTTGAAAGACCATTCGCGAAACGAGAGCGAGGCCGCCCCCTTCCCCTTTGGAGGCCCTGTCCAAGAGTTCCCGTCCCGCGTCCCAATACAGGCGCCGAATGCTGCTGGGAATCTGAAAGAGCACCTGCTCGTTAAGTTGCCCTTTGTCACCCGCCATGTCCCCCGATCCCTTTTTGTGCTGGGCCCGGGATTTAATGCACTTTGAAAAGAGTACAGACTTCCATAGCAGCTTGTGAAGGAGGGCTGCGCCGACGACGTGACCACACGAGGCCATGTTTCCCTTGGCAGCCTGTGCCACGCGAAAGCAGACAGCCGTGCCTGATCGACACGGGGTGCCCTGGTCGATGCCCATTGCGTAAGCTCCTGGTAGCCGGCCGAGGAGCTGGCATCCACCACCGACCGTAACCGTGCACGTGTGTGTGTGACGCCCAAATCCTTCATATCTTGCTCAAACTGCGAGGTTCAACAACTACATCCTACCACTAAGCGACCGAACCATGAGTTCTGATGTTCATGCGCCCCGTCGGCGGGCTTCAGGAAACTGGGTTGAGGTGGCACGCAACATGCAACAGGAGGCGGCGGCGTCTGTGCTCCCACCGCTTCCCGCATCCCGTTTCCGGGATCCCGTGCTTCCCTGCGTGGAGGCCCCTCTGGGCGAGTCCATCGTGCTGTATGCGGTCGCGGGGGCAGTTACCCACGGGCTCCGCTGGAGCTCTTGTGCCAGGGATGACGGTCTCCTCCCCTGAAGTCTCCGTGTGCGTGTGTGACGCCCAATCATTCCAAAGAGGCATGGCGTTCGCTATCATACACCACTTCTACTACCGCTCTGTTCACACCGCAGCAACGTTCTACATCTCCGGCCAATGGGACCTTCCCTCCCTCTCTGCACGACAGCAAGACGATGCACGGTCCACGCATCGCTACCGCGCGGGTCCGTGTCGGTGTGCGTGCGGGCGCGACACCCTCTGCCATTCTACCCGTCCTGGGACCAAATGGAAGGGCATACTGGCAGATGCGGATGTCGGTTGCGATGGAGAAGGGCTTGCAGATGGCGACGGAGAAGGAGAAGGACTGTCCCGTGGGCCTGCAGATGGCAAGCGGGTGCGGATGCAGCTTTGGACGCCAACTGCTGTCCTGTCATCTGGCCGCCCGACCCACATGGGGGGGGGGGAGCGAAAACATGTTTCCTAAAGCCCGTTGTGTGCCAGACCAACGAGGATTAGCCGGGGCAACCCTCGCTGGAAGCACTTTGGGGCACTCGCGATGCTCGGGGGTGGTTGGTTGGCAACGCTGACCCTAGAAGGGAAGGGATCTCAGAGGCGGCCCCGGAGGCGGTTAGACAGGCGGTTGGAGGAGGTTGCCAAAGCGGTTGGGGGCGGTTACTGTCGGTTACAAATGCCGTTGAGGCTGGCACTCGGTGTCAGGGGGACAGTGGCTGGGCATAGGCTGGGCGCCCTGGAGGGGGGGGGATACCCCCACCCCCTTCCAATGCATCTCTGCCCAAAGGGCAGTATTAGGGGCCAGAAAGCACCATCAGGGGGGCCTAATTAACGCTGCATGGCTCCCCACGGGTTTCTGTACTCCCAATTTCACCACGTAACTACCCAACCCGGGCCCAAGCATCCCAGACGGTCATCATGTTGCAGCCAACCCATGCAGGCCCCTGTCAGTGAAACCAGTGATCTCGTGTGTTTCAAACCGGCGATGGCCGGCCCTAGGCGAGGCGACGGGCTGCAAAAAGCCTCGCTTCGCATCCTCGCGTGGGTATCCTGTCACAGCATCCCGAATCCCACCCCCTGTCGGTATACCACAGAGTCACACCAGCCGCGAAAACCGCCGACATAACCAAAAGCTGCATACAGGTTTTCGTCCCACTCCGCCAGCCAACCCCGATGGAGTAGGGACCTGGAAACACTTTTTCGCCTCATCATTTGGCGACAATGGAGCAGCATATGAACCCACGGGGAGCGATGTAGCACCAACGAGGCCCTTCTGGTGGGTGCCCATGGGCCAGGGGGGGGGGAAAAATGCGGTCGCCGGGATTGGAAAAAAATGCGGAAAAATGCGGAAAAAATGCGGAAAATGCGAGAAAAAATGCGGCATAAAATGCGGTTTTGCTAAAATGCTATAGGACTCCCAAAACCCCTATGTTTATCAAGACGCATGTTGATCTGTTGACACCATCGCTCCATCAATGTGAAGACTACGGCCCCGGCTCAACATGCAAAGCGTGGTAGGGAAGTCTCACCCTTCTACTGTGGTTTAGGAGGAGGGGCGTTACACCCTCGGCAAGAAGCAGCAGAGCCCCAATACTGCCTCCACCCCATACCCCATTGAAGCAACCGGCTATTCGCCCCTCAATGGATAGCTTAACCGCCCGTAAGAATACGTTGGCGGCTGCCGGAAGCCTTCCCAAGCCCACAGGGTGCCCAGTCCAGTGAGCTTGGCGTATCGATGCGTTTCGCGGTTCGTTGCCCCCGACTATTCGCCCCTAGTTGGATAGCTTAACCGCCCGTACAAATACGTTGGCGGCTGTCGGAAGCCTTCCCAAGCCCACAGGGTGCCCAATCCGGTGAGCCTGGCGTATCGATGTGTTTCGCGGTGCGTTGCCTCCGACTATTCGCCCCGAGTTGGATAGCTTAACCGCCCGTAGGTATACGTTGGCGGCTGTCGGAAGCTACACTATACAAGGCGCCCTTCGACATCCAAGTTGAAGCGCGCCATAAAAGCCAATCGCCTCATCTGATTCAACAACTTGTTTTGCTTCTTGGAGACGTTGCCAGCTTGCGAGAAGAACCTCTCCACTGCCCCACTGCTGGTAGGGATGGTGATCAAGAACAACACCGCCTCCTTGAAAAGGGAGTCTGGCCGACTCTCCCACCATGCAAGAAGTTCATCACCGTTGTTGATGTTCCGGAACTCCGTTCTGCGGTACAAATTCCACTCCTCTTGGACGCCAGGAACTTCATCCAGCTTCAGCGACTTGTAGGAGGACAAGTTTGTATCCATGTCACTGAGGTTGCGTGGGTTGAGCACACGCAGCTGCTGGAAGAACTCAAGTTGTTCAGCCTCCTTCTCGAAGCGATTCTTCAACGCATTGAGCATCTCCTCCATCACACCAAACAATTTCCGGCGGATACTATCTGCGGACCTGGGCAACTTCTTCAACGCCTCCTCAATCCGCGGATGCAATATCTTCCGCTGCAGAGTATCCTCCCAATGGAACTGGACGTCCTTCATCTTGTCGTACACGAAGCAGGCCACTGGTCCATCGGATTGCGCCAAGTTGATGGCAGCCATGAGCACGGAAGTGTGATCCGTGATGAAAGCCAACCGCACGACACAATTCACTCCTTGCTTCGTGATGCAATCGTGAATCTCATGCATAAGGGACAAATTCTCCTCGTTGCGCTTCGTCTTTCCAGCATCCAGAACCACAAAGTCCTTCCACGCCTCCCAATTTTCACAATACCAATCAGCACCATCTCGCCACGATGTCCATCTCGTATCTCCAATATTGGGAGGGACCGTCTCCAAGCCAGAGCGCTCTCGCCAGCGGCGTCGGCGGGCAGAATGCATTGGTACTTTAACCAGAGAAGATGAGCGATAAAGAAGATTGATCATGGAGAACACGTCGTGCTTCCGGAGGATGTCACCAATGCCAGCTAGCTTGTGACTCCAACACAAAAACCACCGGGCGTTCCTCCAAACATGCTGCAACACGTGCTTTGCAGCGGCGACCACGGTGCTTCCCTCGTCGGAAATGACAAAGTTGATGCGGTCTGGATGAATCTGCGCAGTGGCTAAGGAGCTCAGAAGGGCACCCGCGATCTCTTTGTGCTCCACACCCCGCTGCGGACCCTTGCCCTCGAGGAAAGCAACGTCGATGCAGAACTTCAACCGGCCTCCAACATGGGCAATAATTGCAAGAACGGGCACCCCGCGTTCATCTGTCCATTCATCAAAAAGTAGTGTGGTGTTGCGGTCGGCAGTCTTCTTGTGAATTGCTCCTCGGTGCCCGTCAAGCACACGCTGGCCGTTGACTTTGGGGAAGTCAGAGCTGCCTTGCGGCAAGCAACCGGCAATGGTGGTGTACTTCTGCAACCAAGCACGCACAAGGGGGTGATCCAGCTTGTCCAACGGGATGCCGGCACCGGCGAAGGCAAAGACCGTATCATCAGCGGCCTTGTTCTTGTCGTTGCATGACGCCACAACGGATTGTAGGCTGGGCTGCCTCATTGCGGCTTTATGAGGTAGAGCATCTGCCTCTGCCTCTAGGCGGCGCTCGACCCGTGCCTTCTCCCTCTTCTGCATAGTCTCAACGGCCACCTGGTGCTTTTTGGAGTCCAAATGACATTGGACTGTGCTCTTCGTTGTGTGGCTCACGGGGCATCCACACGCATCGCACCATAGTACTTCAATACCAAGATCATTGGTGCGGAGACTCAGGGGATGGCCAGGGAATTGTTCCTTCCGCTTCCCAGGGCCCATGGTGCAATACTTTGCGCCGGCACCACCTCTCCCCTTACCACGTACTTTGCGGCGGGGTGGGCTATTTCCATCATCAGATGTGGGCTCAGAAGGAGGGCAATGGGAGGGCATAGCATGTGACATGTCTAAGGGAAAAGGAGCCATGTAACAAACAAAAGTGGCGGTGTTGGGAAGGTATGCAAACACTGACTTGACTACAAAACTACCCTTTAGTTGAACTACACAATGCCACTTGAATGTATCCTCTTGAACATTACACTAAGGGACCTGCCCAGAAAATGCGAAAAAAAATGCGGAAAATGCGAAAAAATGCGAATCGCATTTTTCCCCCCCCCCTGCATGGGCGCACGAGAGGGCTGATGGTAGGCAGCATTAGCCCCCTCTGGGGCCACTTGGTGCCTCATTCCTCTCTGCGACGTGGACACGCCGAAGGCAATAGAATCGAAACCGCTGCACCTTTGGCGGTCCGACATATCAAACCGCGTGCCCAGTCACCGGAACAGCTCCGAGCCTACTCACCAGAGCCCCCGTCCTCAGCCCCACACCCCGCCACCAACTGCAAATCCACACCCGGCGATCCGATGTCGTTCCCGGAGTTGCCCCCGGCCGCAGCGGATTGCATTCCCGTTCCCAGCGGCGTGGGCGTGCCCACCGCGCTCAGTGCCCAGTTCGCCCCATCGGCAGGGTCCGCCGTGAGGTCCGTGAGGTAGATGGAGGCACCATCAGCACGGGGCCACGCCCCGCTATCACCGTATGCCACGGTCGTGTGTGCGTTGGCATGCGTTTGGTGGTCGCCACTGTAGTCGCTGAAGGAACTCCAAAGGCTCACGGTATCGCCGTCGTTGTTCAGCCTGATGTCGTACCAATTTGTGACGGCGATCAGGTTAATGTCGGGCCCCCACGCGGCGGTGAAGTCGGCAGCAGTAATGTCGTCGGCGTTGTACAGGATCGCGGAGTGTCCCCCAGGGATGACGCCGCTCGCGATGTTGGCTCTGCCATGCGCATCGCTGTTCACGTCGTCCAGGACCCAGCCACTGAGATCGACCGGGTACGACCCGGAGTTGTGCACCTCCACCCATTCCCAGTCATCCTCAGCGCTGGCCGGGTTGTACATGATCTCCGTGATCAGCACCGAGGCAACTGCCAACGACAAAGACAAAAGCGTAGGCATAGACATTGGGCTGCAGCTATGGGAGGAGGTGGGGTCTGGGGGCCAACACCCATGCACCCAGAATTGTACCAACCCACACAGGATTAAACCCACCCAGACCCCCCGCTCTTATAAACATGTGGAACAATCACTTCCAAACTGCACGGTTCGGAGTTTGAATGCTTTGAATTGTGCGTAAGCACAAAACCATAGGCTTGGCATGTACAACAGCGTGTCTCCTCATAGTTTAGGGCTTGAGGCCAAACGACCATCGCTGGGCTTGTCCCAGGTGTATGTTGTAAAATGTGTAACTTTTTGTTGTGGTAAATGCGAGGACACCTATTTGATGTCCCAAAGGTGGTGTCTACAAACGTGCTGTTATATGCGCCACTGCTTGTACCAGTGTATAAGCTGGTGGAGAGTATAAACTACCTACTTCTCTTTGAACGCTCGGAGGTTTGCACTACTCCACCACAAATAGCCCTGTCCTACCTCCACATATACCTCCATCAGACCTCCATGTCCTTATATTGGCCGAGTCCCAAGTAATAATCAACCTCTAGAGTGGGCATCACATGTACCACAGGGTGAGGTGCCCAAGCTGGTACTCATTGAACTTTGCCCCCCCCCCTAGAGATAGGATAGTTTCAATGGGAGAGGGAAACATGCAAGGGCTCAAAGTGTCCCAAAATTGCAGACACTAAGCTGACCTACATGAGGAAGTGTCAGACAATTTGGAACAGGTGGAGGAAGCAGTATCTTCTGACCGTGTGGCTGCCGTCAGAAGAGAGGCCTTCAAAGACGGTGGGAGGATCAGGAGTGGGGGATAAAACCTGTGAGGCTTCGACCTGTGGGAAAATTGATGGAGTTGCAAAACTGAGTTCCGTTGCAACGGAAGGTAAATCATGAATGACAGTCAAACAAGCCCTTTTGGGCGGGGGAGTAAAGCAGTCGTGAGATATCACCGCTCTGTTGGGGGTGTGACAAAGAGATTCTGGAAAAGCGGGCTAGATCAGCTTCATAGTTTTCTGAAATTACGACATGTGATGGTACGTTAACCCACTGAATCTCTGTCCGGCGCTTCGAGCAAGTAAAGCAGCGTCTCCTATTGCTGGACGTTGGTGAGGGGACCACATGATCCTACCCACCGTTTCGCTGCCCCTGTGGCCCGGAAAACCACATAATGTGAGTCCGTGCATAAAGGCATTGTCCCGGTTGTAATGGAAGTGCAACACAGTGTAATGGAAGAGCAAATAAGTGGAATGGAGGTGCAACAGATTGTGGCAGCTGGCAGCACTGCGCCTTCAGAGGCTGCGTCCCCAGGTATGTGTGAGGCACATGCAATTGTTACCCCCCCACCCTAACTGGAGTAGCATACATTCAGACGGAGATGGCAACGGTGATGGGGATGGACTGGCAGATGGAGACAGCGATGTAGATGGCGATGGTGATGGGGATGGACTGGCAGATGGAGAAAGCGATGTAGATGGCGATGGTGATGGGGATGGACTGGCAGATGGAGACAGCGATGTAGATGGCGACGGTGATGGGGATGGACTTGCAGATGGAGATGACGATGTAGATGGCGACGGTGATGGGGACGGACTTGCAGATGGAGATGACGATGGAGGCGATGCCGACGGGGACGGGCTTGCAGATGGAGATGGTGGTGGATTTTCGGCTGCAAATTGGATGTGTGTGAAACTGCATGCAGGAGCGAGGACAGAGAGGAGACAGACATTCATGTAAAATGTTCTGCTGGGGAACTGGGGACATCCTGTGGCAAGGGGGTCATTGATGGGAATCACAGCACTTCGGTTGGAACGACGCCCCCCGAATGGTGACGTGTGAGCTGTCACGTGTGGTGTGTTGTTGGAGTCAACGTCAGCACAACCCGCAGAACATGCAGTTCACAAGAAAGAGAGAAAAGCTTGTCAAGAGCCGAAAGACGGCCCTGGGCGCCTTTCGCAAAAAGTCGAAAAAAATAGACACTCAGAACCCCCCCCCCCCCCACTTGGGCGAGCAAGTGACAACGGTCACGGGGTAACATGTCGGCTGAGATGAGGCCGCACTAAGACAAAATGGAGCCCAACAAGGAACATGACTGACTGGAGGCCAGAGCACTTCTGATGGTAATGGACTGTGGTATTGTGGCACATGTCGCACATCAAGATGTCATTAGCACCAGCAGTCCCACGGCTCAATGATGTGGAACGAACAATGCCTCAGCCATCAAAATCCGCATCATTCCAAAAAAAACCTCTTCCACGGGGGCAACAACGTCAAAATCAGCAGGCATACCTTTGACCTCACGGATGAAGTGGGTGTAGTTGTGAACATGTCGCTCCAACTCTACATTGCGCCCATCGCTACACAACCCTTGATCCACGAGGACATGCTTCAAATTACCGATAGTACACCACCCCCTATCATTACCACCACCTCGGCACGAGCGAAGCCCCTGTTTTCCCCTCTGGGGACCGGCCGGTGTCAGCCCGAGAAAAACTGTTGATCATTGGGGAAACCAACCAGTTCCGTGTCATGAACAGTCCTGCCGTTTGCCACCCTCCTTTTGGGGGCTCAAACGCGAGGGGGGGACGGCCCCGCAGGTCCTCGGATAGCAACCCCCCACCCCACCCCGCTCCCCATAGGGGGCGTCCAGCCGCTACTTGGTTGACAAAGAACTGGCCTTTGGAGTCCACGAGCACCAAAGGCGCTCGCTTTGCTTGCTCCCACACTGGGGACTGTGAGAAGGCAGGAGGTATGCGGCCACTTCTGATTTTGTCCCCCTGGTGGGGACCCCTGAGACAGCAGGGGTCAGGTAGCCATTCCGCCCATATGTGGGCCCCCGAGACGGCAGAGCTTATGCAGCCACTTCTGATTTTGTCCCCTTGACAGGGACCCCGGAGACAGCAGGGCTGATGTAGCCATTGTAACCCTTTGTCAACCTCCCAAGGGAATCAGATTTGGGAGCATGGGCCATGGGCGGGATGGCCACTGGACCCCCATCATGCCTTCATGAAAAGGATCGCTGGGCAACGATAGCTGTACGCCGTATCTTGCACAAAGCGGCAGTACGAGACTTCCCTGAGCCCCACACCCCGCCACCAGCTGCAGTAATCCACACCCGGCGATCCAATGTCATTCCCGGAGTTGCCCCCGGCAGCAGTGGATTGCCTCCCCGTTCCGAGCGGCGTGGGCGTGCCCACCGCGCTCAGTGCCCAATTCGCCCCATCGGCAGGGTCCGCCGTGAGGTCCGTGAGGTAGATGGAGGCACTGCCGTCATCACTGGGCCAGGCCCCGCTATCATCGTATGCCACGGTCGTGTGTGCGTTGGCATGCGTTTGGTGGTCGCCACTGTAGTCGCTGAAGGAACTCCAAAGGCCCACGGTATCGCCGCCGTTGTTCAATGCTAATTTGCTCCAGCCCGTGACGGCGATCAGGTTAATGTTGGGGCCCCATGCGGCGGTGAACTCGGCATCCGTAATGTCGTCGGCGTTGTACAGCACCGCGGACTGTCCGGCGGGTATGACGCCGCTCGCGATGTTGGCCGCGCTATGCGCGTTGCTGTTCGAGTCGTCCATCACCCAGCCACTCAGATCGACCGGCGTTGCCCCGGGGTTGTGCACCTCCACGTATTCCCAGGCGTCCTCAGAGCTGGCCGGGTTGTACATGATCTCCGTGATCAGCACTGAGGCGGGAATGGCAGGCCGGCACTGGTTCGCTTGGGGAGGAGTGTGTGGGCCCATCGCATCCACATCCCGAGTCATGACTGCAGCCACACGCATGCCCATATGCACCCAGACACACACACAGAGCGAGACATAGACATGGACATGGGCATCCCGGCAGCAGTGTGGCATCTGCCAACGCGGGGGTGGGTAGCGTGGGCAGCGGCGTGCGGTGCAGTGCAGTGTCATTCAGGGTCGTCAAGGGCCTCACAGGGGTGGTGCGGTTTGCAGACAACACCGTGGCCGCCCCCGGCGGCGTGCGAGAACAAGAGTAGGAGGCACTGGAAATGATGGAAACAACGCCTCCTGTCGTACCGACAAGGGCGTTGTTGACGCACACCCTGAGACACACGCAGTGGCACTCCCTGACTGCCCGGTCCCTGTGTGACGAGCGGACGGACGTGTGGCAACAAGTGGCAGGACCGTCATCAGAATCCCCACACCACCAAATCCCTCAGCCCCAAATCACAGAAAACACATAATATTCGTGAACCGGCAGAACCCGGGACCGTCAAACTCCAAGACTTGTGCACACAACCTCCGACGAGGGCGCTGTTCTCGCAGGGGGATCATGGCCGAATCGCCCCCCGTTCCCCCTGCCCTTCTATCAAGGGAGCGTTCTCCCCAGGGTTTTGCTTATCAACGGGGGGGGGGGGGATCTGGCGGACCCCCCCCCCCCCCAGGCCGAACCACCCACCCACCCAAAACCACAAAAAAATTCTTCAGGCAAAAAATGAAATTTTGAATAGAGCCAAAAATGTGAGGCCCATTTTAGGTACACAAACTTTTTTGGGCCCTCACCCCCCCCCCCCCGTCCTGTAGGACGCACACTAAGCAAAACCCTGGTTCCCCCCACGAAGGGCTGTAGTCCCAATCCGCATACCAAAGTGCCGCCACAAAGCAACAAGAACACACGACCGTTGAATTTCCAACTGAACCCTGGGGCAGTGCTGTCGGGCGTGGCTGTGGTTGGGTGGAGGCATGCATGGTCAGCAAATGCCAGATCCCCGGAATGCGTCAGTGCCACGCGAATCCGGGGAAGCCGTTGCCGTTACCAAAAGCCCTGCAGAATCCGGGGGGTTTATGCAAGACCCCATCGCGACACCCCGTGCGGCACACCTGTCGCTTCACCGAACTGCACGCCCGTCAGAAGTAGCAGCAGAATCCATCGCAAGGTCCCGGCGCAGGCCCACCACATCATTGTGCCCGACAAAAATGCTGAGGAGCGCCACACGTCAGAAGGTGGTTTGGGGCAGGAGACTCCGAGGGGGACGCTGGAGGTGGAGCCATGTGACGTTTCTCAGGGCTGGCCATGTCACCTTCGGCAGTCGCTCGCGAACCGCTGCACAAGTCTCTGCACAACACTGGACCCGCATCAAGTCGGCCCAATCACAACGACTGCGCGTCTTGGGCCTCACTTTCGTGGGGGAAGCCGGAGTTGCCTTGTTGGGCACTGTTCTACAGACCAACACCATCGGGCAGCGGGTACGGCCATTGCTTGACGCCAACCACCGATGGCTCCCGCTAAGCCCTGGCACGCCTTGGCCCATCGTGCGCACAACCCCCGTCCTCTCTCCGGTGGGACGATGGTGTCGACCCAAGACCCCGCCCGAGATCTCCGGAGTGTACGAGGCTTGACGCGAAACCCACCGGCCCAGAGAACAATTGATGGCCAGTTTTGCGCATGTTTTGCCGGTGGTCTATGAGCACAGCGCATGATCTTTGGCTGGGGCAGGCGAAGCTGCGGGCTGCTATGGTGAGCAGAGTTTTGCTTAGGGGGGTGGGGGTGGTGGGTGGGGGGGTCCAGGGGGGGGGGGTAGGTGGGGGCTGTGGGGGGGACCCCCCCCCCCCCTCAGGAGACCCTGAGTTGTTAGAGGCGCCAAAGGCGGCGAAGAAATTTTTTGGCCTCAACTGACTTGCACCGAAGGCGCCAGAGAAAAATTTTTGATTGGCTGAAGACCCGCAGAAAATTTTGCCCAATCACTTAAGAGGGGGGGGGGGGGGTCCGAGGAGGGAGGGGGTGTCAGACCCCCCCCCCCCCCGGAGATGATGAGTTTTCAAGCAAAACTCTGATGGTGAGTGATACGGAACCCTTTTGCATCCTCTGCTGGACCCAAGAGTGTCGGTGCCGGTTCTGCACAGGGGGGAGTTTAGTCCTGAAGCTCCTTCCCTTGACATGCTGTGCCGGCTTTGTGGGATTATGATGGCGGCCACTGCAGTATGTGTTTTCGAGGGAGAGAGGCGAGTCAAAGCGGCACCGAGCTGCCTGGTGGGTTGGGGTGGGTGGTACCACAACGCCGGGTATCTTGGCAGACCACACGCAGCAGCACGGCTGTGCTTTTAGGCATGCGATATCCCGCTTTTGTGTCCTTGCTAGCCGCCCTGCCCAAGCCCTTTGCCCAAGCCTAAGGAGTGGCGGTGGCCCTCTTGGCCTGCCCTACCGGCGAAATGGGTGAGGCAGTGTGACTTCGTTATGGCTCTCGAGACGGAGCACAAAGAATGCTTTGCAGCTCCAATTGCTGGTGTTTGGGCACAAAAAGCGTGAAGCATGGCCACCAATTGGAACCAGTAGAATGAGGCGAAAGAAGGACAATGTTGTCTCAGAAATCGCCTCTGACGCCCAATAAAGAGCATCAGCAGCAAGTAGGAAGCTCGCCACCTCTGCAACCGACTCTTGGTTGTTCTGCGGACATAACATCCGGAAAGCGAGATGATAGCACCACGAGGACAGAACCTACTAGACAGCGCAAGTGGTCCTCCGTTTCACAAAACTCAAGCCCAATCTGGCCGTAGTTGGGTGTCCACTGCAACAACCCACGCAAAGGCACCAACCCGACAAGGAGACCAAAAACCATAGCACATTCCTGAAGCTGCTCAAGCAACAAGGACTGGCGGTGTTTGTGTGCACTACTTTCAAACCGTGGACCCAGCCACAATGTGGCATACAAACAAAGGTACACAAAACAGAACAAGAAAGCACCAGAAAACCAGCCGGCAACGTTTGGAAAAGCCCTCTGCACGCTGAAGATGACTCTGGTCTGGTAGTTTGCACTTGGGGGGTTTCCGGTGAAGTCCGCCAGCCCGGCCTGCGCCAGGTCCGGGTCTCGTTGCTTCTTGTTCGGTCTCAAAGGACCCTGAGGCTACTTTTTTGGCTATTTTTTTGTGTAGCGGAAAAAGATGCCATCTTGGCGCAAAGCAGCATGGCGCATAGTGTACAGTCTCTTGTTTGTGTTATCATTTAGTACCTGAGCTATACGCTCCCGCAACCTAGAAGTCCCTGCTCTACAGGCGTGGTTGTTTGTGCTACCCAGCTTTGTGTTTTTGTTTACCTTGTTATGCCACTTGGGCGATGGCTTTGAGTACGCTATCAGCGTTGTGTACCGGCTTGCTAGACTGTAGTGGTTCCTGCGCATCTTGTATAGTTGTCCTGTCTGGTCTGACATTCCATTGCTTGGTTCAGTGTGTGGCGCGTATGAAGGCTTCGCAATTCGTTGCACTGAAACCAAGCGTCACCAGCACCAGTTGATGGTCCGAAGTCGGCATCACAACAGTGTCACAAATCATCCGGTTGCGCGCGAGATCTGCATAACGGTGCACAGCTATTCTTTTTAGACCATTCTGCCTGACAATGCTATTGGTAGTTTCTCGGCGCGTGCTGCGCGTGCGGCGCGTGCGCGTCATGACCGCCAGCAGGCCGGTGAAATGGTCTGGGGCTGCTCACGCAGCTGCCGCCCTTCCCTTTTCAAATCGTCCAGTTGATGATCGGTGTCGTCATGCTGCCTTCATTGCCTTCTCCTTCCACGTCTGGATGATGCCGGATGACAGCGCTTCGGATCTGCCCGAGGGCCTGGCATGCTGGTCCCTATCTCGGCGGTGACGTCTACTCCCGTGCATCAAGACCTCCGGCCTCAGAGTTGCAGAGACAATCACAGGTTTGCGACGCTATTCGCCTAAACCTCAGGTCTACTGCTTCTACCGGCGCTTCCACCACAGCTCGCGATCCGACTCCCCCTTCTGGGCTAAAACGAGTCGGCACCCTCCCTACCCTTTCCTCCTCTTCCGGGTCACTTACATAACCGGAAGAATCAGGTGACGTGTCCAAATATCTGCCCCCACCGACTGCAGCGGATCACATGGACATTGGCGCAACGTCCAAACAGGATGTAAGAGGTCAGGGCCAGGCCATCGAACCCCGGAACAACACTGTCTCAATCTGCCCCGTAAGTCTGAAGACTGAGGAAGGTTGCCGGAGGACTTCCCACCGACCGTGGCTTCTGGGGGTTGGGTTAGCCGAGACAGAGGTCCCGTGGAGGACAACCAGAGTTTTAGGGTTGGGGGTGGGTGGGGGGGGGGGTCCGAGGGGGGGGGGGGGCTGGGGGGGGAACCACCCCCCCCCCTCAGGAGACCCTGAGTTGTTAGAAGCGCCGAAGGCGCCGAAGAAATTTTTTGGCCTAAACTGACTTGCGCCGAAGATTTTTGATTGGCCGAAGACCCGGAGAAAAATTTGCCACATCACTCAAAGGGGGGGGGGTCCGAGGGGGGGCGGGGGGTGTCAACCCCCCGTTTGGAGTCGTGTGGTGTGCTAGTCACAAGAGCAAGCACACGTCAGCGCAAAAAGATCCTCATCAGTGGTACCATAGGCGCCTTTCGGTCTGGAAGGAGAGTTGCAGAATGAGCAGTACTCAGTCCAGGTACTGTAATGAAGCCCCCCCCCCCCCCCCCGCCCGGGAGATGCTGAGTTGTTAAGCAAACCTCTGAGGACGACATCCTGATCCAAAACCGGGGCCTCGTGGGTCGCCCGCGGAGAACCGGGACCCGGTCGGGCCACGGACCGCCGCGCCAAAGCCCGAGGGGGGCAGCAGACCGAAGGCCATGCGGGCCCGAGGGTTATCAGTACCTCACCACTTTGTGCGGAACCCATTGCCCAAGCCCAAGGCGGGAAGAAAATTGCTCTGCGGGGGGGGGGGGGGGGGTGACACGGAAGCCCATTCCCCCCCCCCCCCTCCCTCCTTGGCCGCCGTGACGGGAGGGGGGGGGGGTTCAGGGCGGGGGCGCCCGACCTGCCGTGCCGGGGGGGGGGGGTCAACCCAACATCTATGGCTCAAAATGATACCCACGTCGCGCTGATCATTTTGACTACTCAAATGTGGGGGGGGGGATTATTGGTGGAAAAAACTTTTTCGGGCCAAATTTTGTGTTCCTGTGCCTCTGGCGCCAACATCCGTTCTTACACAAAACAAAGGGCCCGACACGGAACCCCATTTCTCCAACCCCCCCCCCCCCCCCTCCTTCGGCGGGCGTCCATGTCCCCCCCCCCCCCCCGCAGAGCAATTTTCAGGTCGCCCAAAAGAGTCGCGTTCCAAGTGATCTCTTTGTCCCCAGCGTTGAACCTTTGCCCTCGCGAGTACCCCTCACAAACGATAACTTTGGGGCCCGCGACGAAGGGGAACCGAAAGCGCAGACCCCCACGGGGGCCCCGCCGGCGGCACGGCAGAGGCAAACGGGGGGTTCGTGGACGGCAAGCGGCGCAGCGTGCGGCGCGCGTGCGATGCCCTGTTTGTGCGGTGGGCTCGCACGCAGGACCCGACGTCAAATCCGTTGATCCCTAAAACCGATTCCGTTGCATCAGTTCACATGTATTACGTCATTATATTACGTTATGGGCCCCCCCGCAAAGTGATTTGGGGGGCTGGGGGGGGCCTTAGAGCCCCTGTTCCACCACCGCCCCCCCCTCTGGAGGGGGCCTCCAAGGGCCAGCTCTCTTGTTTCCATGTTTTTCATGCGTATTCCATGACCAAACCACTGGAACTGTCACTGCCACCGTCACTGTGTCACTCCTCCGATGGTTGTCAGCCGTTCTAATACCCCCCCCCCCCCTGTGTGACATTCCGTCGGGTTGTTGCTCCTTTACGGGGCCCTGGACAGTCACCCGTTCTTCCCTTCGCATGTTGCGTCGGGTCGCTGCGTTCTGTCGGCCGCTGCGGCCGGTGCTCCTGCTAGTGTCGTTTCCGCGTTCGCGGAGCCCAGTGGTTGGTGTGCCGGGGCTGTGCTGGATGTGGCGGGATGTGCCGTTTGCGCGTCAGCGGCGCCCAGTAGTTGGCGTCGCTCGCCCCCCTCCCTATTGGATTGAAATCAAAAGCCCCTTTTGTTTGCTATGCTAGTTTAGTGCTATCAAGCTGTAATACAAATCCTTCGATCATTTTCCCCGTCTGCTTTCCTAGGGGGCTCTCCTATGGGTCCTGTGGGGACGTCAGGTTCCGTCCTTGCCCGGCCTAGCTCCATGGCCTGCACCACTTCTCCATACATCAGCTCCACCACCCATGCATGTACTGCCAGTTGCCCCTGCATGTGTATGTGTACCTCTTGATTATGAATTGTTGCGTGTAGGGAAGTATTTTGTCGTGCGCCGTTTCCCAGTCTATATCTACGATATGGGCTCTTGCATCCCACACCGGCTGTGTTCTCATCGGATTGTCCACTGAGTGCTATCTCACCCAGTTCCACCTCATGTGGTACCACCTGAGGAACTGCTTGCGGATCAACCCTTTGCTATCTGTACGGTATACTAAGCATGCCAGTTTTACGCCAACAGTGCTGGACATTATCTCTGCTCTGTCCTAGATGGTGGGCTCCGGCCATGTGAGATGGTGGTAGATGGGGAACTCGATCCTAGCAGGGTGCCCACTTACTCCCATGAGGAGGATGGACAGAAAATGAGGGCGATTGTTCTACCAGATGAATGTGCAGGGTTTGGAGGTTGAACACATTTCTTACAAGTTTTTTGATTCTTAAATTCAAGAGCAATCCCCTTTCAAAACGAAAGCCAAATTCGATATTACAAGACTACAGGATCCATAGACCTCACAGGACACACAAGAGCACAAGCTCAGTAAACTTGCTTGATGAGTGGTGGGAAGCCGTAGACATCTCACTTCTATAAGTACACTTCCATGTAGTTGCACATGTACGCTGCGTTATGATGTGGCGAGGTGGGGCAGCACGTCATTCAAGGGTCGGCAGGGGCAGACGGGGAGATGTTTTACATGTGGTCGGAGGGTCAGCTGCGTATGCAGCAAGAGCTGGTGCATCAAGTAGAGCCGAGTAGGAGATGCAATCCCTTGCGTATACACAGTAGTGTGTGTGGAACCCAAGGAGAGTGTTTATACGTAATGACCTAGCACTGTGCCGGACACAGTGTGTTTTGTGGTATTTACTCGCTCTGTAGAGCGAGGCAAGGTGGCCATTGGCTGATTGCAGAAGATTGCGCTGTGTTTACTTGCACTGTCAAGTAAGGTGAGGTGGCGTGTGGCCGAAACCACAAGATTATGATTGTACATGCAAGGATGTATAGTACTTGAATGCACACGATCAGAACTCATGGTAGTTGTTTAGGGTGTGATGCACGCACGGGGCCAAGGGGGCAAAAGGGGCCGGTACTTTGCAGGCACAGACATGTGGTGTAGTGGAACCTAGGTGGAGCTCCTTGGACCACACACCCCAATAGGTGTGCAACAACTCATGAGGACAATGGCCATGCGAATTCAAGCGGACACACAATATCACCCGACCATGATCAAGAGAAAAGGCATAGTCAGGGCAAATCCCGGGAGGTGGAAAAGATAATTGGAAGAATGGTGGCAATGCTATGCGCAGCAAGCGGTGTGAGCTACCGCATCAGAGAGCCCTCTGTTATACGCATGTGAACTCTGGGTCTTTGCCATGTGCCCCGCTTTGCGGGGATCCACTGTATCATATGCTGGAGACGCCCACTTTCCCAAGCACAGTCTTGAGTACTCTTTGAACGTCTGGAGTCAGTCAAAAAAAAAAAAAGAAATGAAATGAAATGAAATGAAATGACCGAACAACCGAACTACCACACGGTGACCAGCCCGTTGGCACCGTTGAGCCACACGCCCACACCGCCACATCCCGTTCAAAACCGCCGTTCAAAACCGCCACGCCATATGGCATTCATTTCATTTCATTCGACACTGCTCGCAGTCCACACAAAGATGCTACGTACACTGCAGGGTGTCCAAGGTCTGGGAACATAGATACATAGCCTGGGCGGGCGGGTGGGACTGACTCATGGCACAAAGGACAGGAGGCAATTTAAATAGCTTGTAATACACACATAGAACAGGGCTTCAGCAGAACTTTCGTTCCTCGAAAACTACAGTTCTTCACACCCCGTTCTCCCTGTCACCCGAGGCACTGCACCGGACATGCACGCCCTAAAGCATGCGAACGGATGTGAGCGCCTGGCCTGTCTAGAGCCTAGAAAAGTCATCTGTAGCGCCGGGCCGGGCTAGCCTGTGGGCAAATACAGGCACCACTGACACGCAGGTCAACCTGTCTCCCCATAGAAGGGACGTTGCGCCCCTAGCCGGCGCAATGGAGCCAAAGAAGGTTTCGTTTTCTCCCACTGAACCTGGTACCACACAAAGACAGTTGCACCTGGAATGGGACCTGTAAAATGTCATCAGAGTCGGGCGGAGCCCGAAAAGGACAGGGGAAAACAGAGGGCTGGCTGGCGGCGGGTTAGTTTGGCATGCCACACACCGCGAGTGCACAAACTATAGGCGGCGTGTACACATAACAGGCGGGAGGGTCTGCCGAGAAGCAAAGGCAGAAGCAGCGAGGTCTGAAGGACGTCTGCTTTGCACCGAATAAAAGCGAAGCTCAGGCCTACTGGCTGACTGGAAGTGCAAACCGCAGGAAGACAAAGGGAAGAAAAACATCCGGGGCGCAGCTGGCAGGGGTTCATGGCATGCGTGCATGCTCTGCGTGCGGTTGCTCCCCGGACGAGGGGCAAATCATACCGTGGCGGCCGTTGCCCGAGTGGCAGCGCACTCGGTGCCCGTCCCGGAGACGGCGGTTCCAACCCCGCTGGCGGCGATGGATCGGTGGGACCCCCCATCAATCCCTTTGAATACCGGACGGGCCCTCCCGTCGATCTGTCCGGGTACAGGTGGCGGCGCGCGCTGCTACAGGTGTGTGTGGTGCCTGCGTGTTCCGTTTGTTTTTGAGGGGGGGGGGGGGCAAAAACGGACGAGACCTCCACCCGATCCGCCGGTATCGGCGGTGGCGCGGGCTGCTGAAGGGGTGGGTGGTTCCGACGATGCCCACTAGAGAGCTCTACGTGCAGGGGACCCAAGAGCAGCAGCTCCCAGGAATCGAACCCCCGCCGGGACGATTGAAGACTAGGGCTCTCAGTATTGGGCCGTCTATGTCTCTTGCCCATTTCCAAGCACAACTTGCGTAATGGGGGCGTTCATGGGGGGGACATATCGGGCTCGGCCTAAGAAAGCAACCATGTAAACTAAACCAAGTGCAGGATGGCGGGGGGGGGGGGGGGGGGCAGACAACAGAGAAGCGGCGCCCAGCAGGGTTGAGGAAACCAGAGAAAAACGGGATGGCGCTGGCGACTGGGGCGCCAGTGCAACGAGGCAAAGCACCCGAGGCGTGCGAGAAGGGAGAGCACATGAAGCTGGTGGGAGGGGATTTAGACACGCGGGGACCACGGCAGAGGCTACAGGGACTGTATTTGCTCATACGGCTGATCGGCAGCACACCAGTGTGTGTGGCGCGCCTGCGCTTCTTTGATGGCTACAGCCACAGAGGGGAAGCTAGACTGACGCGAAAGAGGGTCAGCTAGATTCTGGGAAGTATGCACCCTGAAAAAGACCAGTTTCAATCCACTCCAGATTCGTAGCCAGAAAAGCCGGCGGAGAAGTCTGTTCTGTACATCGCAGTGGGTCGTGGCCCTTTGACGAAGTGCCTGGTACCTGGCTGTGTCACTGTCTACCCCTATACAGGTAGTGCCATGGCCTTCATAGGCGGCAATTTTGGCGGCGGTGTAGAGCCCATAGAGCTCGGCCTAAGCCAATGTGGTGACCCATGGACGAGAGCGGCGTGAGCGGTAGCAGCCTTTGGAGCCCACTACTCCGATGGTGTGCCTGGCGCAGTGAGTGGATGGGGGGGGGTGCATCAGCAAAATATACTCGGCCATCCTGTGCCGGCTTGGACTTGCATGACTAGGGGACCAGGGAAAAGACGAGGGCGGTGGCTGTGGAACGGATGAGACCTCTGGTAAATATGTTCTCTCCCGAATATGCTGACCCGTATGCACCAGCTAGAAAATAGGATAGAGAGGCTAGGCGAATGAGCCACTGCATGCAGCCCAGCAGGCACAAAAGGGCAGGGGCAGCAATTTTTCCCGTGCCCACTGCCCGAATCCACATGCGAAAAGCTCCAGCCAGAACCGCCGGTTGGTTTTGTATGTATTTGCGAAGAGTGTCAAACCATTTTCCCACAAAACCGATGCGCTTCGTGGGACGAGTTTCACTTTTAACGCTGATAATGAAACCCGCTTGTCTAAGCTTGTGGACAACCGCCTTTGTGCCAATGTTGAGCGAGCGCCTGCTCTTTGCATCAAGTAGGACATCGTCCAGATACACTTTATTGCCCACTGGACTTTGGCAGCAGAGATGGCTGGGGCAGCCAAACGCTTGACAAGGGTTTGGCAGATGGAGGGGGAATAACGCCAGCCAAAAGGAAGTCGGGTATACTTGCAGGTGCCGTCCTGCCTGAACTACAAAAACCCAATGCCAGGAACGTGGCAGCCTTATGCTCCAGTAGCAGTTTTGCAGATCGATCTTGCTGAGCCATCTGCCAAATTTAGAGCCTTTGATGGCGTGTGCCAGGCGGCTGAGGGTTGGCAGGCGCACCGCCTTAGGTGCCGTGTGGTCGCTGGCGTTAATGTGCACCGCATTCAAGAGCAACCTACACTTTTCAGCATTTTTGTAACGCACGAAAACAGAGGGAAAACGGGGCTGTTGTGCCTCCCATATGCACTTGGTGTTGTGCTTGCGCAAGTTTTTAGGGACAAGTCGGCGCCAGATGTTGTGTGCAATGTGCACTGCGCCTGCCTCCCCTAGGTCTTTACTGGCAATGTCCTCGGTGACACGGGCATGGTGGCCGGGTTCATGATCCTGACGCAGATAGTCATAGCAGCCGTCAGACTCACAGAAGAGGCCAGATTGCAAAATGGTGTTGAATACATCCCGTAGGAGGGCGAGCGCCCCGGCGGATCCACACAACCCAAGAAGGGCAAGCGCCATCTGTTGTAGTGTTGCAACGACCATGGGACGCCTAGGAGGGCGAATGCCAAGAAGCTGGGCTATATCATGAAAGAGATGGGGGAAATCATGCGGCAGACCCCTGTGTAGCGATGCTGTTCGCGCGTGGCCTCTTTGGGGCGAACGCTAGAAGATCTGCCGTGGGTGGGGGGGCGTTGGAAATGCCGTGCGGACACACTCGCTGAAGATGGCCGTAGAAGGCCAGGGGACTTCGTACCACCCCGGCTGGTTGTTGTGCCACTCGGGCCCTGGCATGGGCCCTCCTTTGACAAACGTCCATTTCGGGGGGGGTGTAGTGTACATCCTGGCCACCGCTGGCGATTTCCACCCCCGCCAGATCTGCACCAAGTGGAGTGGCAGCCCAAGTGCATGTAGCTGGGCCGCTCCGAATCTGCGCTAGCTGTGCCAGCGAATAGTTTTACATGTGCACCCTGGCGACTGGACAAGTTCGAGAAACGCTGCCGCCAAGTGTGCTTTGGAGGTAAAAAATGCGGGTCTGTGCGGGTGATGTCCTGAGAGAGCACGCAATCGCGTGAGGATATCACCCCATTTGCGGGCCCATGGCCCCATTTTTGGCCGGTGTAAGCCGGACCTGCCCTTAGTGCCCCTTAAACAGAGCTCTGCTTCGTCGGGGGCTGCCGTTGCCGCCACCGAGATGCCAGCACGAAGGCGATGGAGAGGACCGATAGCGCAACCACTTCCCAGTCCAACTTGGTCTTGGCTACTTGGCAGAGCTGTCGGAGACGGTGCATTGTTGCCCACTGCTTGGATCGCCCCTCTAGATTGTGATGTGGCACCTTTTGTATTGCGTCAATGAACAGCCAGTCGGCTGGCACGATGGTGGGTTGAAGCCAGTTGAATTTCCGGAGTAGCCGCACCCCTGACACCAGCTTTTTGCTGCTTGACTCTGTGTGCTCTTCAGCATGCTGTTGCTAGACCTCCCAGAGCAGCTGCTCGTCGAGCGCTTTGGGCAATGATTCACCCGGATGCTTGGCGAGCCAGTAGCGCTCTCTGCGTAGTTGTTGCAGGTATCCTTTGACCGATGCGATGCCGAGTCCGCGCACTGCCGTCACTGCATAGGAACTTGCATAGTCGCCTGCAACTGATGCCTCCAGCTGGTCGACTGCCCAGAGGAATTTCCGGGCGCCACGCCCCCAGCGACCATCTCTCTTCGTACGGGGTAGTCATTTGGCCCCGGGCACCCGTAGGCCGGGCCTTTCCAGAACCAGTGATGGGCCTTGCAAAACCGGCACTTTGTTTGGGGCGGACGTGAACAGTCTATCAGATTATTGCTTGTCTTTCCGCGGAAGTGCTCCTTGCCATCAATGATGACCATTGTGGGCTTCGCTGGCGACGTGGAGGATGATGCGCTGGCGCTGCGTGACGTACCCTTTCGTGGAGTCTCCCGTGACGACAATGAGGATGACGAGTCGCTGGAGCTGGTGCTTGAGTCCTCTTCGGAACCTGACGAGTCGGAGAGGTGCTTTCGGGACCCACGGTTCCTGCCTTTGCCTTTCTTGTGGTGCTCCCTCTTTAGCTTCTCCTTCTTCTTTTTGTGTTTGGCCGCTGACTTCAGCGCCTTTTTCCCCGCATCATCACAGTCCACTATGATGGACCACACATCAGCCGCGAGCTCCTCACCGATTTGCACTTGCATTTCCAGCGCCGGTTGTCTTGGAGTGTACTCCTCCTCCGGCAGTTCACGTTGTGCCTACAGATAACGTTCCAGGGCTTTTGCCAGCTTCTGGGTCCATCCGGTCGCCCCTGTGCGCTTGTGAATGGTCTTAGCATTTTTCATGGTCAGGGCATCGTAACGCACCTTCTGCGACTTGTCAGGGGTTTGCTCCCCTGCTTCTGTGTACTCCTGGCCCCCGTCCGTCGCCATGGGCGTCTGAGTTGCTGATGGCGGTGGCCTCACAGCCAGCCGTTGAGCCAGAGCAAAAGCAGCAGCCGACTGTTCGGTGGTGAGGTCGAAAGATTGCACCTCAAGCCCCCAGTTCAGCATCATTCCAAACAGCAGCGCGTCTCGGTATGATGAGAAAGAGCTATTCACCATCGTGACTCCGAGTTGATCAAAAAAAATGCGGGCAAGAGAGGTTGTGTTCACCCTGTTGGAGGAGGTCCACGTGGCTGATCCTGCCAGTAAGACTGTCGCCCGATGTTCCGCTAGAATCTTCATTGCCAATTTTGGCTGGGCCTCGAGTGCCGACTAGGCCGCGTCCACAACGTCATGCTGCTCTGAGATCAACCGTTCCCAAGACTAGTCTACATCCGTCGACGCTGCCGTTGCATGCTTGAACTGACTCATGGCACAAAAGACAGAAGGCAATTTAAATAGCCTGTAATACACACAAGCCGGGGAGAACAGGGCTTCAGCAGAACTTTCGTTCGTCAAAAACTACAGTTCGGTACCCTAAGGTAAAGGCCCGGGCTCACCACTTCGATGCCTTGGCTAACCATTTAAAGGCCTGGGCTCACCATTCAAGGGCTTGGGCTCACCATTTAAAGGCCTAGGCTCACCATTGAAAGGCGTGGGTTCAACATTGAAAGGCCGGAGCTCACCATTTACAAGCCCATGCTCACCATTTCAAGGCCTGGGCTCATCTTTTAAAGCCCGGGCTCACCATTCAAAGGCCTGGGTTCACCATTTGAAGGCCTGGGCTCACCATTTAAACAGCGATTCATGTAAGTTATTTTGTGGGTATGTATGAGATGTCAAAGGCTTTACTAACAAAATGACGACCACAAAATTGCTGAACAAAAGTAGTGGCATGTGCTGAAAGCAGTGTTACAGCATTTTGGTCTGGTTGATAGCCTCAAATGGGTCCAAATTTTGTTGCGCATTCGGCTCTTGCGACAAAGTGTGCGCACGGTGGGGCACTCTTTGATATCTTCTGGCATTTTGCCTGCTGAAGAGGCCCTCTCAAAAGCACTAAGCCAAAGTACCCCACCACAGCACACTTGGACCAACACACTGTGCCAACTTTGCACAGTGGGTGCACGATGCATGCAACACCCTCTCAAAATAGCCTGAGATATTTGCCCAAATAACTAACTGCTGCTCCATAATTGGGTGTTGCAGTCATATCTGATGCCCAATCATGTCTAGAGCATGCACTGTTGCAGGCTGGATGCCCATGTCATCGGCAACACTCACAGGCACAGTGTGCGGATCTTGTGCAAGGGGGCTGGAGGTGGCTTGGGAGAGCAAACCCCTCAGTACGAGACATGTGTAAACATCCGTCCGTCTTGCCCTATCCGGCGCCTCCCAAGGTGAAGATACCTACCATGGCCCCTTGGGAGCAACCACCACCCTAGTTTGGGGTCTCCCTGCTGCATTGTCGATTTCGCTTACCCTTGTGCAAATAGTGGAGGGAAATTATGACTCCTGCGGCTTGGCCAGCGGTCAATGTACAGCTGCTTTGTCTGGGCAGACGGCTAAATCTCCGCGCTGCACTCTCTGAGTCAGGTGCTCTCCCTCTGTCCCGGCCCCTACATTACCGCAGCTGTCCGTTGTCCCCAACCCAAAGCCCAGTGGCCAACTTACCTTCGCCCCCTGACGGTCCCCCCCTTGGGGGGGGGGATTGCAACAGAAAACTGTACCAGAGTATCACAGTGTAAATCAGCTTCGGCGCCTTCGGTGCCTGGTAAAATTCTATTGCCTTCGGCAAGGCACCTCGAAGATGGGAGAGGGGCCAAAACATGCTTTACATAGGATATTTGATCATTTTGGATGGTCAAAGTATCAAAAAATCAGTTTCGGAAATTTCTATTTTTCAGCTGCCGAGGCCTGAAAGCTGCATAAGCAGGTTGTGTGCCCTAGACCCCTTGGTACTCCCCCCCCGCCACACCCAAATAGGGTGAAAAACACACGGAGAGGGGCCAAAACATGCTTTAGTTAGGATATTTGATCATTTTGGATGGTCAAAGTATCAAAAAAAACTTGAGACGGCAGTACAAAGTATCACCAAGGCCGGTACCAATGCCGGCGATAGAAGCTGACCCCGCCCTCCAAGAGAGCCATGGCTGCCCGCCTGCAACGCGGACGCAGTCCCAGCACATAGCGGTCAACAGACGAGACTGACCCAACGCAAGAACCCGGGGATGGATCGGTCCCCCGCTCAGCACGTCACACTGCCGCCACATGAGGCAGTGATCATGCTGGACCCAACCACACGCAACCATTTAACCCGTGAAGGGCGGGGTGCAGGTGCAACCCCCCCCCCCCCCCCCAACTAAACTAGACTTGGCTGGGGTCCGGTGGGCGGATGGCCGAACCCAGAAGAGGAGCGGCTGCCGTGGGTGGGTGGGCGGGTAAAGACAGAAAAACTGCCTAAGAAAGGAGGTGCAAACAAAAGTTGAAACGAGGTTCAACTAGTGTTTGCAAAAGGCGGAGCACAAGAACACTGCACAGAACTTGGGTATTCATTCTCCGCCGCAACCCTCCCTGCCCCCCCCCCCCCCGGCCCCAGCCACGCACTGGTGCCATCAGGAACCCGCTGGCCACAGCAGAGAACCCGAGGGGTGGAAACTGAGTTCTAAACCCCCTCCGAAACACCAACCAACGCAGAAAACTCCCCATGGGCCTTAGGGCCGCCAGTGCAGTTTGCACAAGCACAGCACAAGAAAACTGCACAGAACCTTCCCCCCCCCCCCCCAGCAACCGCAGGTCCCGCCAACGTGCACAGCTGTCCCGCGTCTACCCGAGACACGGCGCCACGCTCATGGGCAGGGACCAACGGCTGAAGGGGAGTGGAAGCAGGGGCCGCGCCGGGCTCTTTGCCCACTTCAGCAGGAGTGCACCCGGCGGCCTCCACTCATGAGCCTATTAGTAATAGTCCACAGGCCTGGCAAGACTGGACCTGGGGCCATATTCAGCTTACGGGCAGGTCCTTGGGACAGGCGGTCTGCCTCCGCCTGGGCACAAAGGCCTTGGCTCACTGGGCAGCGAATAGGGCGACCTCCTCTGCAGTCCTCAGAGCCTTCACCCATCACGACGGCCTGCACATAGTTGCCGAACGTGGAGAACAAGGCCAATCAGCTGCCAGAATTGGTGGTCTGGGGGCTAGTGCTGCTCAATCCGCTGCCGCCAGAACTGTGTCCTGGAGGCCAGTGCTGCTCAAACCGCGGCCGCCAGCACTGGTGGTCTGGAGGCCAGTGCTACTCCAACCGCTGCCGCCATAACTAGTGGTCTGGAGGTCAGTGCTGGTCAAACCGCTGCTGCCAAAATTGGTGGTCTGGAGGCCAAAGCTGTTCGAACCGCTGCCGCCAGGAATGGTGGCCTGGAGGCCATTGCTGCTCAAACCGCTGCTGCCAAAATTGGTGGCCTGGAGGCCAGTGCTGCTCAAACCGCTGCCGCCAGAACTGGTGGTCTGGAGGCCAGTGCTGCTCAAACCGCTGCTGCCAAAATTGGCGGTCTGGAGGCCAGTGCTGCTCGTACTGCTGCCGCCAGAAATGGTGGTCTGGAGGTCAGTGCTTCTCAAACCGCTGCTGCCAAAATTGGTGCCTTGGAGGCCAGCGCTGCTCAAAACGCTGCTGCCAAAATTGGTGGTCTGGAGGTCGATGCTGCTCGAACCGCTGCCATCAGAACTGGTGGTCCGGAGGTCAGTGCCGCTCAAACCGCTGCCTGCCCTAAGGCCCATGGTGGGGAGTCATATGTCCCCCTAAAAAGACAGAAAAAACTGCCTAAGAAAGGAGGTGCAAACAAAAGTTGAAACGAGGTTCAACTAGTGTTTCGGAAATTTCTATTTTTCAGCTGCCGAGGCCTGAAAACTGCATCAGCAGGCTGTGTGCCCTAGACCCCTTGGTACCCCCCCCCCCCCGCCACACCCAAATTGGGTGAAAAACGCATGAAGAGGGGCCAAAACATGCTTTACATAGGATATTTGATCATTTTGGATGGTGAAAGTATCAAAAAAAACAGTTTCGGAAATTTCTATTTTTGAGTTGCCGAGGCCTGAAAGCTGCATAAGCAGGTTGTGTGCCCTAGACCCCTTGGTACCCCCCCCCCCCCCCACACACACACCCAAATTGGGTGAAAAACACATGAAGAGGGGCCAAAACATGCTTTACATAGGATATTTGATCATTTTGGATGGTCAAAGTATGGAAAAAATCAGTTTCAGAAAATTCCATTTTTGAGCTGCCGAGGCCTCAAAACTGCATAAGCAGGTTGTGTGCCCTACACCCCTTGGTACCCCCCCCCAAACACCCAAATAGGGTGAAAAACACACAAAGAGGGCATTCGTCGATTAACGTCCACTGGTCTATGTACAGAGGCAGAGGGGCGGGGAGGTGGGCCGAGTCGAGTTTAGGCGCTCGTGTCCTCCCCTACAGACCCCCCGCCTGAGCCTGCACGGCGGCCAGGAGGGACGAGCCGAAGGGGACTAAGTCTCTTCCGTCTGGCCCTGCCGTGCTGCCGCCGCGGCGGCAGTGTAGACTGGGGTGGCGACGCCGCTGGAGGCGCGCCCGCCACTGGGTTAGTGGGGGGGGAGAGGGGGTCCCCTGCCGCTGCGCCGCCCATGGCCCGTGGGGAGGGCGGGCGCGCGCGCATCATGTCCACCACCGTCCTGGCGGCTTTGGGGGGGGGTCGTCGTGGCGCCCGCGGGGGGGGGCCTCCGCCGCGGCGGCGCGCGGCTGCTCAGGGCCGCTGAGATGCGGCCGAACACGTCGGGTAGCGACGCCGGGGGTCGCTCTGCTAGGGAGGGGAGGCAGGGCTGCTGGGGGGGGGCGTCCTGTCGCAGCTCGGGCTCGGCCGAGGCCCCCGCTCCGGCTGGCGGGGAGGGGGGGGACGGTCCCGGTGCTGCGCCCCCCCCCCACTGGCCGGGACAAGGGGGGCCCCTCAGCCCCCCCCCCACTCGGCGGCGCTCCCTCGTCCTCCCCGCGGGGGGGGGGCGCCGGGGGGGTCGGTATCGGATTGCTTCCCCCCCCTGGTGGCTGGGGTGACAGGGGGTCCGCGGCCCCCTCACCCGACTCCCGGTGCGACATCCCCCCGGGGGCCCCCCGATTAGCCCGGTAAGGCGTCCGGCGCTTTGTGGGCCGGGAGGCGTCCTGCCCCGGGGCCAGGGGAGGGCGCGTACCCAGTACCCTGGGCGGGGCCGCACACCGGCGCGCCGCCGGGGGGCCCGTGTCAGGGAGGGCCTGTGAAGCTGGGCGGGCCCGCCCCAGCCAGGAGGCCAATGCCGCCGCCCCCGCCCGCCGGGCCTCGGGGACGAGCACCTGGCGGCCCGGCGCGACCCGGGGAGGTACCACGGGGCAGCCCGAGCTCCCCGAGGGGCCCGCGTGGCCTGTGTGGCCTGCCCGGCAGCAGCGGCTGATGCTCCAACCCAGGCTCCTGCAGCGGGCGCACGAGGGCGCCCCGTGTACCAAGCATAGCGCGCCGTGCGTGCCACTGCCCGCCCCCGGGGGGCGGTTGCGTTGTGGGTCCGCTAGGGGGACGCTGCGGGCCGGGGCCCGAGGGGGCTGTCGGGCATAGGGCAGCAGGGGGGGCCCCCCATCAGGGGGCGGGGGAAGTAGTCCATGAGAAAGCGGTCACCGTGTTGTGGCCGCACGCGCGCCGGCGCCCGCAGGCGTCGGGCCCATGAGTCGCGACAGTGCGCCGCCAGGCGCATGAGCTGCAACATGACCTCGTGGCGCGCCGCGAAGTACGGCCGCGCCGAGAGTCCCGCGCACACGCGCCCCCCAAGAGGGAGGAGCGAGCGACAGCGCCCCACCGGGGCCCCGCTCAGTAGTGCGCCCGCTGCCAGGTGGCGTTCCGCCAGCCCCATCGCCTTGCGCAGGATCTGTGCCCGCTCTCCCAGCGGCAGGCGAGTGCCCCGCAGCCGGTGGTCCGGGGAGGCCGGGAGCGCCCGCCCCACGAAGGCCTCATAGTCCAGGGCCAGCTCAGCCCAGGAGACCTCCGCCGGCCCCGGAGCCCATGCCAGCGCCCGGGCCCACCTGACCAGGTCGAGGATGAAATCCTGGGGCCACCTCCAGTCTGGTGGCATCCCCGGTTGCAGCCGCGGCTGGTGGCGGACGGCATCCCCCGGTATGGGCCCAACGAAGGCGTCCCAGGGAAAGGGATTACGGGGCCGCGGTCGCGGCTGCTACAGGAAGAGGGAGTCGCCGTGGCCCGGCCGATCCCCAGCGCCGGCCGCCATCCGGGCCGCGAGGACCGCCAAATACATGCAGTACAGGCGGTACAGAAACTCATCGAGGAGGTCCCGATCCACCCCCTGCGCCAGCCGGAGGGGGAAAAGCCCCGCCTTGCGCAGGCAGGACGGCCAACGGTCCGGCGGGCCCAGGCCGGGGACTGCCCGCGCCGCGTCGTGTAGCTAGGGGAGCCACATCTCCCGGGCCCCGTCCCATTCCGGGCAGTCCCACAGGATGTGGGCCTCGTCCTCGTGCGCCGCGCCGCAGTGCGGGCACGCGGCGTTGGCGCGCATGCCGTGACCCGACACCCGGGCCGCTGTCCACATGGCTCCTGCCAAGATGCCGCGCAGCAGCGACTTCTCCAACTCCGTGGAGGCCGCCCGTAGCGCCGCGCGACAGGCCGGGCCGTCCGCCCCGTCGCCCAGTCCCCCGAAGGTGGCGGGGCGTCCCGCCTCCAGCTGGCGCGCGGAGTGGCAGCGAAGGCTGTCCCGGACCCGGTGCTGGAGCCGGCGGAGCGGCTCCTGCACGAAATGCAAGGGGTAATCCTGCCCCGGGACGTCCCAGCACCACCAGCCCTCGCGCGGGGCCCAGCCCAGGGAGGCCGCCGTGCGGAGCGCGCGCCCCACCGGGCCCGTCCCAGGTGGGCGGCCACCCGATTCCCAGATAGCCTGGGCAAAGACCTGCGTGACCCCCGGCCGGCGGGCCAGGCGGGCCAGCCAGAGGAGGCGCTCATACCGCGTGTGCATGATCGGGGACACGCGGTGCCCCTTGGGCAGCACGGTGAAGATGACCTCCTTGGCCCGGGACACGCGCGCCGGCCCCCACAGGGCCCGTACCACCGCGGTTTCGAGCCCCCGCAGGTCGGGCTCCGTCACCGATGCCACCGCCACCCCATGGAGGGCCAGCGGGGTGAACAGGGTGCTGATGGCCCGCTCCCGCCGGTCATACGTCGGGAGATGGGGCAGGCGGCGCAGGGCGCTCCGTCCCGCCTCCAGGCGCCGGGACAACACCGGTCCCGTGATCTTGGAGCCCCCAATGGCGACGTCGACGCCGAGGTGGCGGAAGGTCGTCGCCAGCGGGATGGGGACCCCCCGGAGCAGTACGGCCGGGGCGCCTCGCTCCCCCTAGACCCAGGAGCAGGACTTGTCCACGCGGACGTCCTGCCCAGTGACACGCAGCCACTCCTCCGTCGCGGGGACCGTGTCCTGGAGTGCGGCCGCGCCCAGGGCCACCGCCTGGGTGTCGTCCACTTAGCCCGACGACCCCAGCGCGGCGTAGCCGGGGCCGGCGTCCTTGAGGGGGGGCAGGGCCCCCGGATCCAGGTCGTCCGCTGCGTCCTCGTCCAGAGTCGGGGGAAGGGCGGCCGTTTGCGCGCACACCTGACGGCGTAGGGAGTCCACCTCCCACTTCCAGATTGTGGTGAGCACATTCACCAGGATCACGGACAGTGGACACCCCTGGAGGAGGCCGTTGATGGCCTGCCACCAGAGGCCGAGGGCCCCCGCGACCTTGAAGGCCCGGCGGAGCTGCTTGCACATGGCCCCCAGGGCACGGCACGTGCCCGGGTCCATGCCCAGCTCCAACGCCAGGGCCAGCACGACCGCCTGGGTGATGAGATCGAAACACTTGACGTAATCGATGCTCATCCCCGCGACGGCCCACCCCCGGAGGCGGCACAGCTCCAAGAGGACCTGCGTTACCGCCACCCCGTCCAGGGCGCTCCTGGCCGGGCGGAAGCCGAAGGCCGCCGGGTGGGCCCATGCCTCCTGCCATGCAATGGCGTCCACCAGGCGCACCCCCGCCCACAGCCCGTAGACCATGGAAAGGACGGTGAGCGGGCGGGTGTTCAGGGGCCCCGGCGGTCCCTCCTTGGGGATGAGGGCGGGGTAGCCCTCGGCCAGGCGGGCGGGCCATTTCCCCGTCCGCTCCACCGCACGCAGTAGGTCCGCCAGCCAGCCCAGCAGCCTGTCTGGGAGGGAACGGAGGTCTGCCAGACTCCATCCGTCCAGCCCCAACGCCGAGGGCTTCATGCGGGAGAGCCCCTTCCGCAAGCAGGGGCCATCGAGCCGCGAGGCCAGCATGGGGACCCGCCGCACGTGGTGGCTGTATCGGCGCAGGAAGGCCAGCGGGTCCGGCTCTGGGTCCGTCGCATACTTGCGGTTGATGGGGCGCCGGGCGTCCTGCAGCAGGCCATCCATCTCCGCCAGGCTGGCCGTGGCCGTGCCATCCGGCCTGGTGAGGAAGGTGACCGGGGGGCATAGGACTCGTCCTTGAGCGAGCGATACACGGCCCCCTGATCCGAGGACAAGGACTCGTCGAGCCACTCGCGCCACTCCCGGACGCGGTCCTTGTCCTCCGCCCGGAGCGTCGCTCGGACCTTGCCCGCTAGCGCTGCGCTGAGGCGGCGGAGGGAGGCCAGCGGGGCCGGCCTTTCGGGCGCGCCCCCGGGCTCAAAGTTCGCATACTCCGGGCCGAGCGCGCGGAGCCTGCCCAGGCGGCGTCGGAGGGCCGTCCACGCCTGCTGCACTGCCCGCGGCAGGACGCCCGGCCCCTGCGCCGGGCGCTCCAGCCAGCGCAGGACCTCCCTGAGGGGACCCTGGGCCGCCTGGACGCGCGCCACCGGGCAGGTCAGGGGCCCCCCCGTGTCGCGTCGCTGCTTGGGGCAGAGGCGCACCTCCCGTAGCAGTTGGTCTGTGCCCCTGCCGCGGGGCAGGTGTGGTGGGGCTAGCGGGAGGGTGGCCCCGGCCGGGAGGGTGTCCGGAGTGATGTCCGGGCAGGCCAGGGCGAGGAGCGTTTCCTCCGCGGTCGCGGTCCAAAAGGCCCAAGCGCGGTCCACGTCCCCGGTAGCCAGAGCCGTCCGCCACCCCGCCTCCATCGGGTCAAGCAGGCGTTGTACAAGTAGGAGCCGCTCGTGTTCCTCCCGCTGGGCCGGCACCAGCGGTTTGGGGCGAACAAACTTGACCACACGCTGCGACGCCCCCTTCAAGTGGATGTCAAAACACACAGGGGTGTGCCCCGAGATTGCCCCTTAAGGCAGCCGCTCCGCCGCATGGAGCAGCGCCGTCAGGCGCGTGTCGACCAACAGGCTGTCAATGCGCGAGGGCCTCGTTCTCTCCGGGCCGTGGTACGCACACGGGGTCCCTCCCAAGGGCGGTCGCCAGCTCGAGGTCCGCATCCGCCAGCCGGCGCGTCAGGAGGGATGCCAGGACGGATGGCGGCGCCCGAAGAGGGTAATTCAAGTCAAAGTTGAAGTCCCCC